>JAPKLW010001279.1:0-11878 GCA_026898455.1 Plectranthus barbatus
TTTCACGATCTCGTTCTGGAGCAAGAAAATAGAATAAATATTTTGAATAAAGGCTCAAAGGATTTGGAAAAGGCTCTATCTCATTGGAGAAAGCCTTCTGATAAGTCCGGGTTGGGATTTACAAAAGATTTGAGCATAAATCAGCCCGAACGAATCAGTACTGGTAAGGGTAAGGGCAAACTGGTAAATGCATCAGCACCAGCTGGTAATACCAGTCAGTCCCGTGTGGCTGATCAGCATAGGAACCATAAGTTCGGATACATAGGTGAGTCATCAAGACAAAATCCTCAACTGGCAAGATCCTCTGCTGACAGGACGCTAGCATACCCGAAGACGCAGACTAAGCCAAATTATTCTAAGGCAAGGAAGTCAGCGTCAGCTGCCAGTGGAATCCAACAGCCAGCACCAGCTGTTCAGAGATTCCACGCCCAACCTTACAAGTATGCCAGTTGCCAGCATGCTTACAAGGGATCCAAATCTCAGCGGAATACTGAGAGAAGGATATTTCCCGATAGGAGGAACACCTATCGGAGGCCTGAGCCCAATCAAAATATTTTCTCAAGGGCTGGGAAGGGTAATCATCGTGGTCCACAATTCCAGAGACCATCAAGGCAACACATGCGGTCGGAAAGAAATTTCCGACACCCTCAGAAGAAGAATACTTCCAGAGGAACCGCACACACTGCCACACCTTCCCAAAACAAATCCATGCATTATTTTAAAAGGAAGGGAAAGGCCACAAGTGATGTCAGCAAGGGTAACACCGAGCTGAAGATTACTCAAGTCTGGATTCCAAAAGGAATGATCCAAAGATCTAACCCTGCAGGACCCGCTGATGATCGGGGACCTAAATAATTTCATTTTCTTGCAGGAACAGGATCATGCAACACAGCTTCAGAGATCGAGCGAGTGGATCATAGATAGTGGTTGCTCGGCTCATATGACTGGTGAGGAGTTCCTATTTTCTGAGCTCACCAAGGTCAGAGGACCTCCAGTTATTTTTGGTGATAACTCCAAGGGCAGAGTTATTAGCAAGGGCTGCATCGAGAAGGATGATGTCAGAATTGTGAATGTATCCCTTGTCACCAATCTGAAGCACAACCTCCTGAGCATCAGTCAGCTGTGCGACAATGGTTATACCATTGTGTTTGACAAATCAGGGTGCCAGATCAAGAATGAAGAGTCTGGCGAGACCAAGCTGAAAGGTGTCAGGAAAGGAGGTCTCTATGTTGTTGACTGGCAAAGCGGGAAGACTGATACATGCTTTGTAGCCACCAGTTCCATGGAAACTAACTGGCTGTGGCACAAAAGGTTAAGTCATCTAAATTTCAAAACTATTAATTATCTAACCAAGCATGATCTTGTAGATGGTCTTCCCAAGGGCGGGTTCAAGAAGGAAGGAATTTGCAAAGCTTGCCAGCAAGGCAAACAAACTAGGAAGTCCTTCAAGAACCAGTCGCCAGTCTGCCCCAGTACCAGTCAGGTACTCGAGTTGTTACACATGGACCTGTTTGGACCAGTAACACCGCAAACCATTGGAGGAAGACGATACTCGCTGGTGGTAGTCGATGACTACTCGCGCTATACCTGGGTTAAGCTTCTCAGAACCAAGGATGAGGTGAAGATCATTCTTCCAGAATTGATCATCCAAGCTCAGAAACAGAGAGAAGCTGTGGTAAAGCGAATTTGATCAGACAATGGGACTGAATTCTGCAACAGTCTGCTGATGGATTTTTGCGTGGAGGCCGGGATCAAGCATGAGAGATCTACACCAAGGCAACCGCAGCAGAATGGACTGGCAGAACGTAGGAACAGGACGCTGAAAGAAGCGGTCCGGTCCATGCTGGCTGAGTCCGGCTTGGGACAGAGTTTCTGGGGAGAAGCGTTGGTGACTGCCTGCTATACTCAGAATAGAAGCGGGATCAACGACAGACTCCAGAAAACTCCCTACGAAGTGTATTTTGGTCGTAAGCCTTCTATAGCTCATCTTCGTGCATTCGGTTCACCATGTTATATCCATAATAATGGGAAGTCGAAGTTAAATGCTTTCTCGCCTAAGGCTGATGAGGGTGTGTTTGTCGGATATGGACATCCCTCTCACAAGGGCTATAGAGTATTTAACAAGACTACCCAGCTTGTGGAAATAACATGCAATGTTGTTTTTGATGAAGCTACTTTAGTGCGCAGGACCTTACGCCAACTGGCTGAAGATGTTCCTGAGGTCGAGGATGTCAGCGACCAGTTGAGCAGGAATTCTTCCGATGCTCAACCAACTGGTTCGACTAGACCTATGAATGGATCATCTTCACAACCAGTTCCCTCAGGTGCCCATCAGCAACCTGAGAGGGTCGGTGATGCAAATGACCTTGCTGAGACCTTACACTCAATCTCCCTGAGTGGATCTAGCAAAAATCAAGGGGGAATTCCGACTGGAATCTTTGAGCCAGAAGACAACGATGAACCAGCTGGAATGGAGATACCAGCTGATACTGACAACGTTGGTGAAGGTTCGGGAAGTCAGTCAGACAGTGGAGCTGAGGAAGATGTTCCGACTGGCGAAGGTCAACCACCAGTTGAAATTCCAGTTCCGACTGGTGAAGGTCAACTGCCAGTTGCAGTTCCAGCTCCGACTGGTGAAAATGTGGAAGCACCAGTCGTCAGGACAGAAGAACCTATTTCACAGCCGGCACCAGCAGTCGCTGGTCCTCCCAGATGGCTGAGGGATCACCCAACTGATGCTATTCTCGGTAATCCGGAAGGTTCTGTCCAGACTCGACACGGCAGTGCGCTCCTAAGTTGTTTTATTTCTCAAATGGAACCTACTTCCATAGGAGTTGCGCTAGAATCTGCTGATTGGATTAATGCCATGCAAGAGGAGCTTGCAGAATTCACTCGCAATAATGTTTGGGACTTGGTGGAAAGGCCATCACATCAGTCAGTGATTGGCACCAAGTGGGTTTTCAACAACAAGCGAGATGAGAATGGCACCGTGGTCAGAAATAAAGCTCGTTTAGTCGCCAAAGGTTACAGGCAGTGTGAAGGGATCAATTTCGATGAGACCTTCGCACCAGCTGCCAGAATGGAGGCGATATGGCTGTTCCTTGCGTATGCAGCGTATCACGGCTTCACAGTATTCCAGATGGATGTGAAGAGCGCCTTCTTGAATGGCGAGCTAAAAGAGGAGGTTTATGTTGAACAACCTCCAGGCTTTGAAGTTGGCACCAAGGTGTACAAGCTGAGAAAGGCCCTGTATGGATTGAAACAGGCGCCCAGGGCTTGGTACGAAACGCTGTCACAATTCCTTATCAGCAATGGATTTCGGAAAGGGAAGATTGATAGAACTCTCTTCCTTCTCAAGGATGGAGGTGACATGCTGATGGTGCAGATCTATGTCGATGACATCATATTCGGATCAAGGAATATAACTCTCTGCGAGAAGTTTTCTCAACTGATGCAGACATCATTTCAGATGAGTATGATGGGCAAGTTAACATACTTTCTCGGACTCCAGGTCCAGCAGTCAGCTGATGGAATCTTTATCAGCCAGCGAAAGTATACGAAGGAGTTAATTCAGAAGTATTGCCCAGAGAAAACTAAGTCCCTAAGAATACCTATGAGCACCAGTTGTCAAATATTTCTTGATGAGCAAGGTGAATCAGTTGATCCTACCATCTACCGAGGAATCATTGGATCACTTCTCTATCTCACAGCCAGCAGACCCGACATATCGTACTCAGTCGGAGTGTGTGCCAGATTTCAAGCCAATCCGAAAAAGTCACACATGGAAGCTGCAAAGAGGATAGTGAAATATCTGAAGGGGACTGAATCTCTTGGAATATGGTATCCCAGAAATGATGAACTTACACTCATTGGATATTCCGATTCAGATTTTGCTGGATGCCGTATAGATCGAAAAAGTACCAGTGGTACGTGTCAGTTTCTAGGACACAAGCTAATCAGTTGGTTTAGCAAGAAGCAGCACTCAGTTGCTACATCTACCACTGAAGCTGAATATGTTGCCGCTGCCAGTTGCTGTGCTCAAATTATTTGGATCAAGCAACAACTGGAGGACTATGAAGTGGACACTGGCTGTGTTCCAATCTATTGCGACAACAACAGCGCTATGTGCATCACGAAGAATCCGGTTCACCATTCTAGAACCAAGCACATAGATATTCGACATCACTTCATACGTGATCATGTCGAGAAGAAGGATGTCAGCGTGGACTACATCAGAACTGAAGATCAATTGGCTGACATCTTCACCAAGCCACTACCAGAAGCAAGATTCAAGGAGTTGTGCATCAAACTCGGTCTTCTAGAGATTGATGCGAGCCCAAGTGTTGAGGAAGAATGAGTCCCAGCTCTTATTCTGTTCTTGGTCTTCAGGAGGATGCTGATTACGACTAAGTCCAAGCTCTTAGTTGTTTCCATTCAAGTGGTATCTCTAGCTCACTGATGGTTACTACTGGCGGAACTTTTCCCTTAATTGTCTAAGGAAATGAGTCCCAGCTCTCATTTCAATTTGCCAGCATAAACCATCAGTTCAAGCGAAATTGGGTCCCAGCTCTCAATTTCAAGCGATGATAAGAAGTGGATTTCTTGAAGAGAAGATGACGCAGAATAAAATTGAGTCCAAGCTCTCAATTTTCTTATCCTTCGAGTTGTCAGCGGACAACTGGCGATTTCCTACGACTGACTCGGGTGCCAGTCGTAAGTACCAGTTGTCAACTGGTAAGGAGGCCATGCTGACAGGGGGAAGTATTCAACTGGCATATAACTGTTGACCAGTTATACTACTGATGACCAGTTGAGTCCCAGCTCTTATCTGACGATCTCTTGCAGTCCAAGAGTCTTGCAGCTGTATCAGAAAAGGCGGGATTGTTCAAATCCGACTTGCGTGTACGGCCCTCAGAATTTAATGCGGCATTTAATGCCACATTTAATGTGCACAGTGTCTGCGCAGTCCGACGCTTGGGAGCCACCAATCGCTGCGTGCCATGTCAGCCCCACGTCAGCACGACCGCGCACGTCGCACAGGGAACCGAGCCTGCTGATGACCGTCGATCCTCGCTTGCTGAGCGTTGATTCTGGACGTCTGATCCTGCATGGGCCGAGTATAAATACCCGATCACTTCCTTCGGGTTAACCTTTATGTTTCCCTACTTTCAGAACCCTACCTTTCAAAGTTCTCTCATCTTCCCTTGAGATTTTCTGAAACTTGAATATTTCTGAAGTCATGGCATCATCTTCTCGACCTCCAGCTGATAACCCTCGACCTACAGATGATAACTCTCCACCTACAGCTGATAACCCTCCATCTACACCTACATCATCCCAGCCTGGTTCACCAAACCTACCCCTCGCTGAAGCCCATATGCCGACATATACTGGCATAGTGAAGATTGAAGATATCTATTACACATATCCATTCGCCCGACTGGTTCAGTTGAACAAGCCGGCGACCAGGGGACAGCTCTCCAACGCGCAGGTTAGGGCTGCTCAGGTCCAGAAAGAGAAAATATTGAATGCGAAATTGGCCCTGAAAAATTTCGGGGAGGAGCTGATGGAGATGATTGACCGTGAAGAGCTCCGACAGTACCTGACGGCGACACCCCAAACTTTTCATCCACACATGGTAGCCGAGTTCTACGCTCGGGCCGTGATAGCTGACGACAGGAAGTCTTTCACAACTTCCGTTTTTGGTCACCTGATCACCGTCACTGCGGAATACCTCGCCAATCTCTTCGGACTGAGGAATGAAGGAGAAGAAGTGGCCACGTATCTTCAGGATGATACGGTGGAATTCCGGAGGAGGTGGGCGCAGTGGAAGAAGCCAGAAGTCACCACCTTCCGGACTGGCATGAAGAAGTCCGAGATGGAGGAGTACTGGCAAATGGTGTGCGATATTGTGGTTCGCATGCTGCAATGCGAAGTCGGCTCGTACGCCGAGTTGAGCCTGCGGAAGTTCTCCGTGATGTGTGCCCTGGTGGATGGAATTCAGGGAAACTGGGCCGAATTTTTCTTTGGCCGGTTGCTGGAGAATGTGGCGCGAAACATTATCGTGCCAACGGAAGGGAGATTTGCCCACGCCGTATCCTTCGGGCTGAGGATCAGCCACATCCTGGAGATGGAATTGGGTGGTGGCGTGGATCAGGGGGAACAGCTGGTTGGTTCCGACTTCATACCAGCCACGAAGGCGAAGCTGCCTCACCCAGATTACAAGAAGCCACGAAGGCTGAAAGGGAAGTCAGCAGTGGACCCTGCTGAGGTCGTTTTCTGAGGAGGACTCAGAAGACCTGGGAGAGCAAGTGCCAGCTGTGGCTCTCCCACTGACTGATGAGGCAAGAGCTCAGTTGAAGAGGAAGCTGGAGACGGAGTCTCTCTTCGAAACCATGGAAGGCGCGGTGGCTGAGGCGACTGGTATCCACCCACGGGATGTACAACTGGTACCAGTCACCAAGAAGCCATCTCACAAGAAGCCTAAGACCTCCCAGCACCAGCAGCCACCATCAGTTGTTGCATATGACCCTGAGTCTGGGAAGATCTCCATCCCAGTCAAGAAGTCTGTCTTGGGACTGACTGAGGAGGAGACCCTCGAAAGGATGACTCGCAAGAGGAAGCGAATCCAGACCAGAGCTCAGAAGCTGGTGGAGCAGGCGAAGAAGGAGCAGCAAGCCTCCATAGTCAGGAGGAAGCAAGCCCAGGCAAGGCTGAAGGCCTTGGCCGACCAGCAGAAGAGAGAGGCGGAGCTGGCAGCCAGGGATGAGAGGTTTGCCAAGATAAAGGCAGAGACAGAGGCCAGGCGCCAGGCAGAGCTGGCAGAACAGATGAGACTGGCGGCCAAGGGCAAAGGAAAAGCGCTCGACATCTCAAGTGCCGGCCGACCAGCACCAGCCCCACCAGGCGAGCTCCTACCTGAAGAAACATTTGAACAACTGCTGGTGATGGGTACTGACGAAGACATTATGTCTATCGTGGACCAGTACCAGGAGAAAGAGGAAGCTACTGGTGGAGGTGAGGACGTCCCACTGGCTGCGCAAGGGGAAGCCAGTGGAGGAGCTGCGGAAGACCCACTAGCCGCGCAAGGGGGTGCCAGTGGAGGAGAAGAAGAGCGGGCGACCACCCCAGTACAACTGGCGAGCTTCTCGGATGTCAGTTCTGAATCCGAGGATGAAGAGGAACCAAGGGCTGAGGAGCCAGAGCAGGAGCCAGCTGCGGAGGTAGTTCATTACTCTATGGTGCATAGGATGGAGCCAAGGGATCTGTTCCCAGACATTGATGATAAGGCTCGTCGTCCTGCCAGTCGCCCCCGATCTACAGATGCTTCGACTTCAACTTCCGGGCGACCAGCAGCATTCTCTACACCACCAGTTAGGCGTGCACGAACTGAAAGGCGCCCTTATATGCTCTGCATCCAAGAGCATCAACTGGTTGATGAGGATACCTTCCAGGCTCGAGTGACAGGGGTGCACCGGTGGGAGCAGCGCGGAGAGATAGCTTTTTATAACTCAAGAGTGCCAGAGCCATCTGCATTCAACATCATACCCTTCAGCGGACTCCCACACCAGTCGGTCTATGCCTCCAGAATCACTGACTGGTGCCTGCCCCTGCAGCCAGTGGAATATTACAACTCCACTCTCTATGAGTATGCTGAGAACATCACGGTGGAGGTGGAAAATGCCGTCAATGACGAGATGATATCCAGCTACCGTAGACTCTGGAGGGTGGATCCGGAACTATGTCTGGAGTTCCGGAGATGGCTGATTTTTGATAGATGCCAGCGCCTGCTGACTGTGGAGAAGCGGGCAGTTCTCTATGCCAGGCTGGGTCTTGGCTACTGGAGAGCGGAGGAGGAGTGGGCTAATGCTTTCATGGGCACTGATCCTGAGTACCCCCAGCAGCTGTCTACAAGGAGGATCAAGCGACGCTTGCTGAAGATTGCAGAGTATAGACAGCTAACTGGAAGCTCCGGCCTCCCGCCACGGAAAAAGGTCAAGTTACCTTTCCTCCAGTTCCGAGTCACGAGTCGGGGGTACCAGCTGACGTACGCGCTCCGACGCCTCAACGTGCTGGTTACCCTCCCGAGGATCCCTCCCTATCATGCTATCCTGTTCGACATGGCTACCTGCGCCTTGCTGGTAGACCACATTGTGGAGGAGGATCCTTCTAGTGGTTTGTGGCTGACCCTTGCCGTCCCTCCTGTTCCTATTGTCTCGGGCGATCTCGTCCCTGATCATATGGACTGGCAAGTGGTGGATTTCACAGCCCCACCCATTTTTGAAGAAGTCCAGACAGCTCCTGCTGGGGTGCCAGTAGCAGAGCCAGCAGCTGCTGTATCAGCCGAGGAGTCAGTAGCAGCTGATGCACCAGTCTTGGAGCCAGCAGCAGCACCACCGGAGGAGCCAGCCCCGATGGAAATATCAACTGCATCTGAACCAGCAGCGGCTCCTTCCGCAACTGATGTCCCTTCTTCTTCCATTGAAGTGTCAGCACAGCCAATCTCCGAGATCCATCCCCCTGCGCAGCTTCTTGCAATCATTGATGCCAGGATGGACCAGCGCTTCACCAGCTTCCGAACCGAGATGACTCAACAAATGGAGTCATTCACCGCTGGAGTGTCCTCCTTTTTGGCGCGGATCCAAGAGGGGGAAAGTGCGCGAGCACGTGCTGAGGCTGAGAGAGCCCATCTTGCTGAAGAGGAGAGGAGGATAGCTACTGAGGAAAAGGAGAAGAGCAGACAAGATATGGCAGTGCTCACTGAGATCCTGAGGTCCTAAACCAGCAGAACTCAATCACCAGGATCATCTTCTCAGCCATAGTCTAGCTTCTTCATTTTGATGTAAGTATTTGTATCTCTAGACTAGTCAGTTTTCTATCCTGTACTTGTAACTGCAACATATTAATGGATTGATTACTGACAAGTTGATGACAATTCCTCATTGTCCAACAAATTGTCTAAGTATTTACTTACCAGCTGAACTTACACTTCCAGTGTAATCAGCACCAGCACTCGTATCACACACTTTAAATCTTTTTGCTCTGATCTCAATTCTCATATTTTAAACGAGCAATATCCCTCTTTGTTTGAGGGGGAAGATTTTAGTTAGAGCTGATGTGAGGAAGTGGTTTCATGGGTTTAGATCTGATAGGTTTATTTTGTAAAACCCTGAAATAATTTGTAAACTTTCCTCATCAGCTGAGTGCTCGCTGGTTAGGCTTTGATCGCACCAAAAAGGGGGAAATTGTTGGGAAAACTTTCTAAGGTTTCCTCCCCCAGTAGCTTTTCTAGCATAGATCATAGTTTTTGGTGTTTTGGTGGATCAAATCCTAAGTCCTACCAGCGTCAGTTGTCTCTAGATAGCTCTAGATCTCAAATGTAAAGTCCTGTTTAGGTCTTTTGAGTTGTAAGTCGCAGCTGATCAAGACTCATGCTGGCTACTGTTCACCAGCATGAGATGTACTTACCAGTTGAGAAAAGTCTCACCAGCAAGCGACTGACAAGACTCGTGCTGACACTGTTCACCAGCATGAGAAGAGCTAATGACTGGTCACTGTTCACCAGTTGGGAAGGTTTTCATCAGCAGGGAGCTGACAAACCTTACCAGCAGAATAAGTGTTCTCACTAACACTGTTCACCAGCGGTGAAGCCACCAGTCATGGGAGATTCCAAGAGTTAACATCAGACAAATTGGTAGACTTAGATTGTGCCAGCGCAAAGTCACCAGCAGAGACTGCCAGCACAAGATCACCAGAATGTTCTACCAGTCGGATGTTACCAGCAGAATTCAAGATTCGCTCTCCCAGAGTCTTAGAGACACAAAGAAGATTCGTCTGAGGAATAAACTGACAACGTATGACTTAAGGGAGGATACCTTAAAGTCTATCAGTTCAAGACACCAGTTCCGATTCCTCGTACTGACGAATAGTGCCGTTTTGACATAAAGAGATCAATGTCAGATAAAGTGGACAAAAGCATGGCGCTTTCCGGAAATCCCTACCTGCCGCCGTCAGAAGGACATGCGAGGACAGAGACCTTTTCCGGATGAGTCCAAACGGCTAGAAATTTGAATGAGATCCTGCGTCTATAAATAGGTCGGAGCTACCAACATTTAAGAAGCTTGCTTCCCAACATTCAATACTCTTGACCTACCGAAAGACTCAGAATTTATTACACTCAAGCAAGCAAGCAAATCTTTCGAGGCTTTACTTAAAGCTTTTCCGTGTGTTGATTTATTCAAACACGAGACTTCAAGCTTCCAGCTTGTAAGTTACAGATCTCGTTGGTGTTCTTTCTCTTCTGAGGAAGTTCACAGCAGCTCTTGTGCCAGCCAGCACTTGAGTTATTACGGGCTTTTTGCCGTATTGAGAAGACACGTTCTTGGGAGAACTAAACACCCACGCAGTCAGCTAAGGAGGTTGAAGTGACGTGCTCGCACTCCACCAGCTGATCAGAGTTGAAGAAGGACAAGGCCGGGAGCGGTTGATCTAGTGAACTGGTGGACGAGGCATTCACCAGCTAGAGATAGATCGTAGGACGCTTGTACCCGATTACTCTTAGTGAATTTCCAGTGCTACGACTGGAGAGTGGACGTAGATCAGTTGATCGAACCACTATAAATCCTTTGTCTTTTATCAGCTTTCTGCATTTCATACTGATTTAAAACCCAGCACCCAAGTGCTGGTGTATATCTGAAAACTGATATAACTGTGCAAACAAGACCTAAAAATATTCCAAGTCTTGAGCTGCCAGCTGACGAGCCAGTTGCCAGTCAGCTGAGTACTCAGAGTGCCAGTTGACTTACCAGCTGACAAAGTCCCAGTCAGCTGAGTAACCAGCAGAGCGCAAGAAACGAACTAACACATTTTCCGCTGCCAAGTTATACCCTGATAAACCGGGACCAACAAACTTCTTTGCAACATGCTCCAGCTGAGCTCTTTTCTTGTCTTCACTTGTATATTCCTCAAAAGGTTTTTCAACCATTTGGGGTCTTCGTGGCCTTGGGGGTCTAGGTTGGTCTCCTTCATCAGCTCCTTCAGCGGGTTCGGGTATGGGTCCTATAAAAGTGTTAGCTTTCATAATCTTAATGGGACCTCTTTCAAGTACCTCAACCATTTCTGGGTGTATGCTCTGAAGCTGTATTAAGGCCATCTTTTTCCATGTTGAGAAGTTCTCCTTGTTGTACTTTCCAAGAGAGTGATTCAACATCTTGTCTTCTGAGCTTAACAAGTGAAACACAAATAAACAGGTAAAAGTGCAAGGAAAATACGGATCTGGTCTTAAGCGACTCAGAAACAGTCGGTTTTTCAACCTCCTGCTCTGATACCACTTGTTGGTCCTTAAATGTCAGAGTCGTCGTGTTGATAACTTAACACGAAATGCAGCGGAATGATTATACGTCACTTACACTTATACTTTTATTGTATTCAAATTGTTAGTTAGCTCAAGTTGTCACTTAGATGTATTTTCAGATATACGCTAGCAACTATGTTACTAGGTTTCAAATCAACTCTAAACAATAAAGTGATAAAGCAGTAAATGAACGCGAGATTTTATAGTGGTTCGATCCAAATAGATCTACGTCCACTCCTTAGCCGAAACGCTAAGAATTTCACTAGAAAAGTATACAGTCAGTACAAGGATT
The DNA here is from genome assembly GCA_026898455.1 of Plectranthus barbatus. Taxonomy (NCBI): domain Eukaryota; kingdom Viridiplantae; phylum Streptophyta; class Magnoliopsida; order Lamiales; family Lamiaceae; genus Plectranthus; species Plectranthus barbatus. The sequence goes on from JAPKLW010001279.1 coordinate 11,646, forward strand.
CGCCAATACTTGCAGTAGGCGGTGAACTTTCGAATCGGCCACAGCACAGCTATCCTCCGATACTTTGCACTTTTCCGAACACAGCTCCGGTCAAGTCAAGGGCACACCTTCGTAAAACTTGTCCTTCGCTAGTGAGGCTGTTATAGTTTGCACCTGAACTCAATAAATATGTGGCTAACGCCCGTCAGAGTCAATCTCTTTCAAGAATGACTGTTGGATACTCCTAGTAAGGA
>JAPKLW010001279.1:11978-64511 GCA_026898455.1 Plectranthus barbatus
TTAGCCACATATTTATTGAGTTCAGGTGCAAACTATAACAGCCTCACTAGCGAAGGACAAGTTTTACGAAGGTGTGCCCTTGACTTGACCGGAGCTGTGAGGCTGTTATAGTTTGCACCTGAACTCAATAAATATGTGGCTAACGCCCGTCAGAGTCAATCTCTTTCAAGAATGACTGTTGGATACTCCTAGTAAGGAAATTATCCCAATGATTGAAGATTCTTAATGGAACTTCAAGAATCTTCAAGGATGAGTGTCAGATATTCAATGAGAAGACACTCTGGGTTGTTGAAGGCTTTGAATGTGCTTTTTATCACGAGCTCTCAACTAACTACTTTTCACTCGTTCGCTTTGTCAAAGGAATCTCACACTTGTGTAGTTTGCGAATGTAGGTAGTGATTGAAGCAGTAGTACTCTCAGCTTTCAGACCTGTCTTTTATAGATGGAGATTCAAACTTTGAATCTCCATATCCGTTAGACTCAACGGCTCTTTTATCCAAGAGTGTTTATTTTATGACAGTCGCTTTTGTCTTTGACTTGTACTTCCTTAACTACTTTGGGAAGGTCTCGTCCTTTGTGTGAGCTTTTTGTCAGAGTCGCAGTCCAGCTTCAAATTTGATTCTTTTGCTTTGCTAAGCTAGAATCTGCTAGAAATATATTCCTTGTGATCCTTTGACTTCCGTCGTTTGCGATTCTTAATTCATTCCTGAAAGGTCCGAATGCTAACTCCTTAGCATTCTGTCTAGCGAGTGTTCAGCCATTTGCTAGTGATTCTTTGTTGGCTTGCTTCTCTATCAGTTTGTAAGTAGAATGCTGATAACATCTGCTTTGTGTCTGCTAGGGATTCTTCTCAGCACACTAGTCTATTACAACTCAATGTACAACTTATACAGGACTTTACAAAATGTGCTAGACTCTCTAGATTTCGGCAAATGATCGACCAACTAAATAAGGTTTGATCCAACAAAACCTTTTACAAACAAATCCTAAGGGAGATTTTATGGATAATTCCCAACAAGTTTTATAGTACTTGTGTTGCGTAGCAAGGTGACTGCTAGATTCTTTCTAGGATTAGAAAGAATCCCAATATCAACCTTAGAAGATATACATCAGAGGTCTCGAGCTTCAAGTATGGTAGCTTGTGGGAAAGCTTCAATTATGTACTAGATTGGATGAGTTCGCGTTGTGTAGAGAGTGTTTTGTTCTCTAGTTTTCTCTATGAATATAATTTTGTGAACCTTTGAATCAATTCAGGATGACACCTATTTATCGGTGAAAATTCAAACGACTATTTCAATCTTATCCGTTAGACTAAAAGGAATTGCTCGCCCATCTGTGTTCATCCTTTTTTCTGCAGTGGATAGAGACTCTTCAACTTCCCTCGTCTCTGATTGGCGTAGCTGCTATCTGAGGTCGTCATTGTCAGAACGGATATTTTTGATTGAACTTGAAACCTCTGTTGTGTCTGATGATTGTTCTATTCTCTGATTCGTCAGGTTTCTTTGTGATCTAAATCTTTCTGATTTACGACTCCAATGTTTCTCTTGATTGCTATAGAGTGTTTGCTGGCGGTTGGCATACGGCTGGAGTCTCAGCAGTCTTCACTAAGATTCTTCATATTCTGCTGGAGTTACTTCTTAAGCATTCTTGGATGTGCTCAGCATTCTGTCGTATTTGCTAGTCTTTACTTTTCTTCTTCAACAATCTTCAGCAAAAATCATATCTGTTGATTCTTACAGCAGTTTGATTCTTCTTCTTCTCTTGTTGTATTACAACTCGACTACATATATTGCCTATACAGGAATTTTATATTTGACTCGATACTAAGTTGCTAGAAACTAGATCGCCTATTGCTTGGGTTGAGCTTTGATGCACCTAAACATAATTACAAAATATTGACAACCAAGACGTTTAATATTTCTAACAATATTCCTAACAGCATTATAATAGCCGACGACTCACAAAAGCAAAAACAACAAACACTTAGTTGACATAATCCAAATAATAAAAAAAAGAAATTAATTTTGGTGACAGAAAGCAAAGAGGTTAGCAACGAGCATGTCACTAACACGAATACTGAGGAAGAAGATAAATTCAGAGAACTAATACTAACAACATATAGCAAACAAAGAGACTGCTATTGTTAGCTCAAGTGATATGCCAGCACAGCAGATAAATGTTACAGATGTTAAGCCTTGATTGCTACATATGTCTTCCATATTATGTGCTCGTATAATATCACATATTATTCTCTTAATTTTTTCTTGTTTGATTTGTGAAATAATTTGTATATATAGCCTAATAGTTCTCTAGTTTTTATATGAGAAAACAGAGCACAACAATCAATGAAAAGATGAGTTACAAAGCAATGCCTATTTCTATTATTTTTACCTATGTGAGCGATATCAATGCCTTCACAATTTCTCATCTGCAGCTTGGATGCACCCTGATACTCAGAAGCAGAATTAAAATTAGACAAATCATGAGATACATGGTTAGTAGCTCCTAAGTCTGGATACCAAATATTTTCAGAGTTATAATCTGAAAATGTGTTGTTTGAAATACCATTGTTGGAAAATTGTGAGACAGAAGGCAATTGGGCCATGTGTGCCTGTGGGTTGAAATGGTTATAAGGTGATTGTTGACTTTGTTGTGATTGTTGTTGTTTCTTAAGATCATAATGTTGATCAAACCTATGACAACAATGATCTTCAGTATGCTTAGGAACAAAAATGCTGATCAAAACTATGCTAACAACGACTACAGTATGCCCAAGGATATAACAAACTTGACAAATAGCTATTTATAAAATTTCTTCCTCTGTCACCTCTACCTCCATTATAACCTCCTCTATTTTGTCCACCTCTACCTCCTCTTGTGGTGAAGTTATATCCAATTATGCCTCTATTATTAGGGCCACCTCCTATTTGGCCCCCAAATCTGATTTGCATAGTTTATGGAAGGTTGGGAACCATCTGTGTTGATTGGAGTAGATTTGGTGGACTCCAATCTATTCTCAAAAGTAAGCAAAAGAGAATGTGCATCCATAGCAAGCCACAACTCAACTTTAGCACTTACAGTAACCATTACATGGTCGTACTCACTCCCTAGTCCATTTAAATCTTTCATGATATGATCTTAATTTGAAACATGATGACCATCAGATTTTAGCATATCACAACATGACTTAACTTTAGATAAATACTCACTCATAGAGTGAGATTCTCCTTCTTCAAAGTCTTTAGCTGAAGTTTATATTGCATTACCTTCGCCCGTGATAAGTTTGCAAAGTTTTTCTCGAGAACTTTCCAAATTGATGAAACAGTAATTAGTCCAACAACAAGAATCATGATACTCTCAGTGAGGGAGGATTGAAGCCATGCAGAAAAGAATTTGGTCTTGCCTTTCCCAAATTATGAAATTTGGATTCATGGATCTTTTTGTTACTAATCCTTCTTTCAACTCAATCCACTTCGATGGTGGTTGAGTAGAACGAGATAGCAACCGTTCAAGCCCATAGCCTATGACTGTTGCCAAAATTTTTTGTCTCCAAATCAAGTAATTGGTGTCGTTGAGTTTAGTAGCTATGAGAATGTTTTGGAGAAATATAATGGAATTTCTAGAAGATGTGGATTCGTTGAATGACTTGACCATGAAGAATAGAGTAGAAAAAGAAAAAATATAAATATAGATATATATGTGGAAGAAGAAGACAAATGTATCTAGAGTGAAGTAGGTAACCTGCTCTAATACCATAAAGGAAAAGCTAAAAAAATAACAGAAATAGGCATTGCTCTGTAACTCATCTTTTCATTGATTGTTGTGCTCTGTGGCACGCTCTCTAGATCATAAAATTCATCTCACTCATACATGTTCTTTCAATATTGTAACTTTTTCTGATTCCGACTGGGCATATGATTCTGATGATAGAAGATCCACTTCAGGCATGTGTGTTTATTTTGTAGCTAATCTCATTTCTTGGAGTTCTTAAAAGCAACATGTGGTCTCTCGATCAAGCACTGAAGCTGAATATCGTAGTTTGGCTAATGCTACGGCTGAGGTTTCTTGGATTACTTCTTTTACTGAACTATTCAAAGGTTCTAACTATTTGGATTGACAGTTCAAGTGCTATTTACCTTGCTTCCAACCCCATTCTTCATGCCCAGACTAAGCACATTAAAATTAATGTTGCGTGAGAGGATAGTTGCTCGTCTCCTTCAAGTAAGACACATTCCTTCTTCCGAGTAGGTAGCCGAAATCTTCACATAGCCTCTCAACTTGCAGTTCTTTGCGAAGCTCAAGAACAAGCTTCAATTTGTTCCCCTTCACACGCTCGAATTGAGGGTCATGTTAACTCAAGTGATATGCCAACTCAACAGACAAATGTTACAGAAGTTAAGCCTTGATGGCTACATATGTCATCCATATATTGTGCTCGTATAATATCACGGAATATTTTTTTATTTCTTTATTGTAGGGTTTGTGAAATAGTGTTTGTATATATAACCGAACAATTCTCTTTTTTTTAAATAAGAAAACAAAGCACAACAATCAATGAAAAGATGAGTTATAGAGCAATGTCTAATTCTATTATTTTTGTAGCTTTTCCTTTAGCTATATGGTCACGCGGAGATCGTGCTGATGAGGAAATCCTAGATGTAGCCGACGGTGAAGACCTCACTGGAGACGGCCGAGGTGTTGCGCTAGGCGAATTGGTCTGAGAGAGTGAAAAGAAAATATGATTGAAAATATGATATTGTGAAGAAAGAATGAGAAGTCTGATTAGGGATTTGATTTAATTTTTTAAAAAAATCACAAAATTACGCTAAATGATCTAAAAATGCACGATATGACCATTATATAGGACACGCAAATCATTAGATCTTAAGCGTTGATATGCAATAATAGAGGGTTGAGATTTATTCTCATTTCTCATGCTACCAACATTTCTCATATAATCACCACTCACTCTCTCTCTCTCTCTCCCTCTCTATATATATATATATATATATATGGAGTGCATCCCACGTCAAAAGTTGGTTTGTGTAAAGTAAGAATCAATCACGCCATTCATAATAAAAAATCATTGATTGAGATTAAAAAACCAAAATTTTATATTTAACTATTTTATAAATCATCCTTAATATATAAATGGGTTCAAAATGTATGGCCTCAGCCTCAATGTTGTTTTCTAAATGAATCTTTTTCATATTTGCATGATCAATCGACTTTTTACTTCACTTGTTTTCAAGAATCTTTCCTAGTTATATTTTGCCCAATGTTGATGGAAGAATTGTTGAAGGTTTGCAATGGAAGAATAGTTAATATGTAGTAAAATCTTATTGATGTATATTTTTCATAGAATAGATGAATAATCTCCTTTACAATAGTCATTCTCCTACATATAGGGGAATCATTTAACATATCTAAGGAAAGTGGCTTCGATCATGGCGAGATTGAAATTCACTGTTCCAAGATCAACTTGAGTGGTCGTGTAGTAAGAGGTTGGATCTTTAGAAAGATGAGCCTCACGACATTACTACTTGAACCTAGGCAAATGCTCGTAGGATTCAAAATCCCTGAGTGCCCTAGCAATACGAGATTTGCTTTATCTAGGGGAGTAGCTCCCCCAGTGTATGAAAGCTTACGCTGATGTTCTCGAATCATGCGTGCAAAATGTGCACTAGTGAAGCAATACGAGATGAATCGAGGTGACTGGGATAGAGTTGTATCGTTTTGATTTCAACAGGCTACTCAAGTCGGTTGAATTTTGAGTTGCCGTTTGAATTCCATGCAGTTAATGCGATGACACATGTCAAATCACGATTGAGTCATGCTTGAAAAGCTTCACAATTAGTGATATCTTCATCTACATATACCTTTTCCATTTATTTTGAGACATTTCTACTTTTGCTCTCGCTCACCTTTATCCCTAGAGAAGTTCTTTGCGAAAAGATTTCAATTGTTGTGTAGATCTTCGTACCGTCCTATTTCAGATTGCTCGATTGTTGCTCCGGAGGGTCCCGATCTCAATCATCTCATTCTTCGATTTTCATCCCCTTTTTATGGCGAAGTAGGAGAGTCCATCGACTCCATTATCTCTAAGCCTTACTATATCAACTTCTTCCACCGATCCCAATAACGTTCCTCTAGGGGTGTTTTTGGAGGGATATGATCGCAACTTCTAAGGCACATTGGTCAACACCTAGACCAGCCTTGGTTTTGATCTATTACAAACACAAGTTAGCCAACAACACCTTTCTTTTCGACTTAACCCTATCATGCCGCATGTGGATTAGTGTCTGTATCGACCCCATTGGGGCATATCGATTTTTAGTCTTGAAGGTATATGATGAGTACCCTTCTTATATTCCACGATCTCAATCTCGGAGAGCCATTGATTTGCGAATCGACCGAGTTTTACAATTTGCATAAGCAATCGAAGGAAAGTTATTACTTCTTCTTCATGCATTCCAGCAGGCCCTAGAAATCGTTGGTCAAAGGCTGCTCTACAAATAGAGCTCACTGGGTGGATAAATTTTTCTTCGTTCAAATTCTAGAGGATCAACCCGAGTTTGTGAGGATCCTTCAAGTTGCTACTACTTTATATCAATTAGTTATTATCATTAACTTCTCTTTTTGTGCAGGAAACACTCGTCTAGGTCTTTCGGAGAAAGAACGTACTAAATTCACTCAGGCCTACTCATATCCCATTAAAGATATCGATCGTCTTACTATAACTTATTGGTACGACATCGGAGGGATTCACAATATGGCCAATCTAACCCTTAAGAAGTTGATGAAGCTAGCATAGCGAAAGGCCGAGAATTAAAAAGAAGGGATCGAGGAGGTGAAGACTGCCATCGAGGTCACCAGTACGAGCTCAGGCCCACTGGGCCCTCGCAATCCAACGATCGTGATGCCAATAATAACCCACTAATCAAGAAAGTTGAGGAAGAGTCGGATGATCATGACACTCTTGATACCCTTCACCACCGCAAAAGAAAAACGGAGGAACGTCAGAAAAAATCCAACTCCTCCGGCGCATGACATTTTTGACCTCACTTACCAGGATGATGTTGAAATGGGTGCCATGGTGACAACTGGTGGTCCCCATCCTAGTTCAGCAGAGGCGTTCGAGATAGGGATCTCAAACCATGAACGTCGGCTCACAGCTAATGGCGGGGGAAATTTTGAAACATTTCTCAAGGTTGCATAATTTGATGATCACTATAAAATTCTACAGATTAATTGCAGAACAGTGGAAAAAAAATTATAAGAGTACCCTAAGATTGTCGAACCCAGAGGAATTGTATAACGAAATTATTTCATGTACTAGCCATGATCTTAGAATCTATTGTTTGAGTCAACAGAAATTAGGGGTTTTGGGTTTTGGAAAATAAAGAAAATACAACGAAATTTAATGGTTTTAGAAAGCAATTTAAAGACATAGACTCTAGGGTGAACTATCAAACAAAATTCATATCAATTAATTAACTTGCATTGGTGGGAAATCATAAAATGCCATAACTTCTTTGTTAGACAATTATAGCCTAGGTTACTAGCATGTGAATGTATTTGCTTTGACGGCCTAAAAATACAATACTAATCAACCTTTCATAAAGCCACAGATTAACCCTACAATTTCTATCTTCCCCTAGGACAGATTGTTAATCGTATTCGAATTCATTTTCCTATTATTAATTTTCTCTCCTTCAATCAACAACTATAAACCTAGAGTCAATATTATCTTTCGATCTTATTAATTCTAAATCCTAATAATTAAAACAGGAATTCAAAACCAAGCAATTCAATGTTAATCAATTAAATATGCAAATGATTGATATTTGTTGTCCTAGAACCCGCTAGGGTTTCTAGCCACTTATCGCAGATAGAAAACCAAGACAAAACATATTATTAAATTGCATAAAAGTAACTTACAAGAAAATAAAGGTTCGTGTTGGAAAATAAAATTTGTTGAATGCTAAAGGATTGCAAAGTATGATATATGATGTTGAATGATGAAAAAGATGATCAAAGATGAATAAAACTCGAAATTACTAGCTATTTATAGTAGTAGATATGTATCCTATCATGCCTAGGGCTAAAGATATGATATAATTTGAATTAAATCAAAAATCGCTAGATTTTCCCACACGTTGATCGACGTAGCTCCACTTCGATCGGCGTGTGTGTCTTCATGTTGACCGAGGTCGATGCTCCGTCGGTTAAAATCGATCCTTCATCTCCTCATCTCTTTTGTGCAGTCTCACGGCTTTGGCCATAACTATCACTCCCAAAATCCGATTGACCCTATTCCAGTTGCGTTGGAAAGCTAACTCGAAGCTCTATCCATTGCTATGCTCCAATGGCCCGAATTCCTTGTGTGGAGGAACTCTTCACTGCTACTCTTGCACGTCAACTGCTTTCGTAACGGTTTTCCAGTGAATTTAAGCCTAAAACCTGCAAAAACATACCATGACAAGCATAAGACCACATAGTATACACTCATGCATGAAATATATATATAAACTCAAGAAAACTACATAAAATAGTAGAAAATATTATAGATCAGTGAGTGAAATAATGAACTTATCAGACCCCCCAAAATTGAAAGTTTGATTGTCCTCAATCAATAGGCAAGAAAAATCAAAAGATCACGTAATTAGAGTGCAATGGCTCATAAGATTCATCAGAGCCATGGGTTTGAAATCCACTATCTACAAGTAGTTTGAAAGAGACAGAAAACCCATTAATAGTGGAAGAACTCATGGGAAGTGTTTCGCTCAACTCACAAGTGTATAGGGTAAAGATGAAAGCACTCAACACATGTATGAATGAATTTCTACCATAGTCTTGAAAATTTTCTACTATCTCCACTTCTAGAATGTGCACACAAGTCTAGAATTATAAAGGAATTTCAATAGGCTGTAACGTAAGCCTTTTCTGAGGGGTAAGAAAATTTGGCCAAGTGACTAAAATAAACTGAGTTAATTACTCTCACTAAATTTCAACCCACCATCTAACTTCATCCACCTCATCACCTCATATATATCAAGAACACACATCTTTTTTCTAGCTCATTTTGAATCTCTTATGCTCTTTCCTAATAGTACACTTTTCTTTCCATCGAGCTTATTAGAATTCTAATTATTATTTGAGCTTCTTTTTCACACATCTTTCCAATCACTAATTTATCATTTCTTATCTACAATTCACTTTCAATCCACCCCATATACCAAAACTCAAGACACGAGTGAGACAATACTTTTCTTAATCTCATAGACAAGGAAAGAAAAACTGTAAAGACTCGAAACGGCTAACTAGGGAAAATTTTCATGTGAAGGGACAATGTTTAGGGAATTGGGCTAACAAAGATGGCCTAAGATCATTTCTCAAACTTGTGCACACTAATGCAGTCTCAAAAAAAAAAACAAGTTCTGGAGAAATTGAAACACACATTATAAACTCACATTAAACGAATTTAAGGCTCAAATTCGCACACAAGGGTTTTAAAAATTTCTTCCACAATTAACTACAATCCAACTCAATCAAGATGCAAGTATAAGTTTTAAACTAACCTTATCATGCGGTATTCTACATTCATAGGCATCTAATCACAATCCCTATCAATTCAAACTCAGCCCTCAATCAATTCTAATCTCACAATCTCATTCAGGTTATGTCAAAGCTAAAAAATTTCCCATAATATAGAATAAAATTTAAAAATAGACAAATGCAAAAATTAAATTACTGAAAGCGAAAATAAAGAAAGAATATTCCTCCTTTTGTTCACATCCCCCAAACTTATTTCCAACTCAAGAGTGGGAAAAAGTTTGAGAATCAGACAAAGGGGAGGAATAATATCTGGTAGTTGATCTCAGACATTAAAATTTTATTCCTAGAGGCTTTGGAACTCGTGCAGCGTGAATTTGGGGTGTCTGGCATTTTGCATCGAACGATGCAGGCTCGCGTCGATCGATGTGAAGCCTTCTCATCAACTCTTTCCATGGGTCAAAGTGTAACACATCTTTGGTCTCGACTTCAATCGAAGCCAGGCTCTGTCGATCAAAGTCAAGCAATTCCTCATTTTTTTAAAGCTGCAAAATAGAGTTAGTGCAGACAAATTCAAAAATAAAATAAAATAAAAGGAAAAATGCGAAAAATAAAAAAAATGGAAAATACTAAAAAGGTTGGGTTACCTCCCAACAAGTGCTTTGTTTAATGTCATAGCACGACAATACTTCAGATCAATACCAAGGAGGTCGGGTCTAGACTCTCTGCCCCTTGGCGTCCACCATGTACACCTTCTGATCTTTGATGATGGTGGTGAGCTCAGATTGAGGAGGCTTAATTGATATTTTCACACCCTCGTTCCCGCGCTCGCACTCTATAACAGCGGCTTCCTCTTCTTCGAACTCATCATCTTCAGTGGTGGTGATCCGGTTTCACTCTGCCTTTCTCTTACTTTAATCAATCACAAAGGTGATCATTTCCTCGTTGGCCCGGAGTGTAATCTCGCCGCCTCGGCATTCAATAAGTGCAACACTAGTATCGAGAAACTCACACCCCAGTATCATGGGCATGTTCTCGTCCTCCTTCATTTCGTGCACCACGAAGTCTGCTGAAAAGATCAGATGGCCCACTCGAATGAGCACATCTTCCAGAATTCCCTTTGGGCGAGATACAGTTTGATCCGCCATCTGCAGCGTAATAGTAGTGGGCCTCATCTCTTCGATGTTAAAGCGCTTGTAGATTGAGTACGTCATTAGATTGATACTGGCCCCAGTATCGCAGAATACTCTCTCGATGGTATGTCCTCCAATCTCCACAGGGAAAGAGAAGCATCCAGGGTCACTTCTCTTGATGGGCACTTGATTTTGCAGAAGCAGGTTGCACTGCTCGTGGATCTTCACAGTTTTGTTCTCCTCAAACTACTTCTTTCCACTCATCAGTTTCCGGAGGTACTTCATGTACCCTGGGATCTCCTTTAGAGCCTCGATTAGCGGAATATTTATGCTGAACTCCCTTAAGTTCTCCACAAATCTGGAAAACTTGGAGTCCTCCTTTTGCTTTGCGAACCTCTGAGGGAATGGCATCGGCAAGATAGGATCTTCAGGATTTTCTGAATTTTCGCCCGAGATAGGGCTTGACTTCGACTGACATAGGGGCACCTCGGTCAACATCAATTTTCGCGTACTTCGATTGATGCCAGCTGCGTTTATCAAAATTGAGCCTTCATCGTTGCTCGATTCTTCTCCATTCCCCTCAACTTTGATCAATGTGGGACATGCGTTGATCGAAGTCGAGCCTCCAGTGGTGCAATTTTGCGCCTCTTCAGCTTTAGACTCATCCCGAACCAGCTCGGGACCCTTGTAACTCGTCCCAGATCTCAGTATGACAGCCTTGCAATCTTTTTGAACTGTTGGGTTCACCTAAGTCGTGCTTGGCAGCTATCCTTGCTTGTGGTGAGCCTCAATAGTGTTGGCGATTTGACTGACTTGCGTTTCAACCATCTGCAGGTGCTTTCCCATTCGATCGACCTAAGTGTGTACTCCAGTCACTTCCTGCTCCAATTTCCCAAACTGCTGGTCTGAGGCCTTAATGAATATGGCCAACAGATCATTCAAGTTTTCCTTCTTCTTTTCCACCACTTCTCCATTCTGAACTTTAAACCCAATGGTGGTAGCTCTGCTGCCTCAGGGAGAGAGTAGGAGAAACTATGGTGGTTCCTCGGTGGATATTGATATCCCCCTTCCTTTGCTGGTGCTGGTAGGGGTATCCCCCTGTATTCAGATAGCTCATCTCCACAGGAGCTTCGGATTGCAGCTGTGCCACCGCAGCAGTAGAAGCTCCCGCAGACAATTTGTCTAAATCCTCTCTCAACTTCTCAACCTAAGTTTTGAGAGGAACATCAGTCTCCACTTTATCCACAGCCTTAATTAGAGGCCTCCTCGGGTTCGCCCATTTTTTTGTGTGGATCGCCATCTTCTTAAAAAGCTTCAGTGCTTTCTCTGATGATTTGCTCATGATGGACCCCCCAGCAACATTGTCAATGGACTATTGAGTCCCCTCATTCATCCCCCGGTAGAAGATGTGAGCCTTCTCCTCTGCATCGACTTGTGAATACATTTTATATCTTTTAGGTATTTGACTATTCTTCTGGCAGCCTCCATGTGCGACTTCTTTGGATGTCAGTTGCAACATTAATTCTCTAGTGGAATGAAATAATGTTATAAGTTCAAATTATATTCTGGGCTGAATATAAGTGTTTGGATTTATGGGAGGCCCAATCCTATACCTTCTAGAGATCCCTAGCCTGGCCCAACTAGAAAGCCTAGAAGATACTTATAAATATGATTTGTGGTTGAGAGAAAAACCTAATGATTCCCTAAGTTCATGTGCTGAACGCCGTCTAGGGTGTAGTTCTCTCAAATAATATAGGTCCGGACATACTTGGCATCTAACGATTCGGAGGATTGCTGTCCACCCGTCATCCGATCGTGGTTCGCAGGACACGGGCTAGAAGATCTCCAGTGGAATCTCCAGATCTGTAGATCTGTTAAGGTAATCACTAATATTCTTGATTTAATTTTATCAAACCATGTATGTGTACATTCAGTATTCAACATCGATCGTGGGGACCAATCGCCTTCACTGGCATGTACCATCAGTCTAATCGTAGCCCATGCCTTAGGTCTCCTTTCTACTCTGCCCTGTGTCAGTGTACTATACACTAACTTTATGCCGGATTCCTTTTTCAGCCCGAGAAACCTAGTTTGGATAACCTCGTACTGACATAGGCATTTACGAATGCCTGACTCCGACTGAGGCTCTTATACTAACTTTTGAAGGTCAGTATAGCTTAGCTCTCAAATTGACTTCCCACGGTTAGTATCATAAATCCTCGTACTATCTGTCTACTGTCATTATGGAAAACACCCTCATACTGATTTCTCCGGATCAGTATGGAAATCCCTTAAACTAACTTCTCCTTAGTCAGTTTGGGAAAGCCCTCATACTGACTTCTCCTGGTCAGTATGGATAGATCTTAGACTGAGGGCTCCAACAGAGTTTTTGGTCAAGGATAGGCATGATGATATTCAGTTCTCGAGCATTCTCCATTGCTCGGTCTTTAGCCTAAGTTCTATTACAACTCGATCGATCCTATACAAGGATTACAATTTAGAACTCTGGAAACTGGAAAAACTGACTAAGATGGCTTACATCCTTCGACCTACCAAAATATCAAAAGTAAGGAAGGATTTCTCTAACAAAAATCCTAATTTCACCCATTTTGGTGTGGTCAAAGCCATCTGGAACCTAAGCCGATGAGGTATGGATAACTTTGGAGTTTTTATAGTTGTGACAATTTGTCGCAGAAACTCAGAAAAGTTCCCCCTTAATATCAGCTTTTTACTTAAGATGTCTCCTTATAAGCTTGGAGAGGTATTGCTCGATTGATTTTTCTAGTCATTTTAGAGCAATATAAAACTTAAGAAGGGGAGAGAGTCATAAGCCTGCTGATTACACTGGATTGTGTAAGTTCAGCGTTTGAAGAACGAAGACCTTTGTTGGACAAAAAGATATTGTCATCAACAAGTCACTTTACCCTTTAATAATTTTCATTACATGTACATGGATAAACTAACAAAAAGAAACCTATTACAAAACTATTTTTCAAGTCTATACGAGGCTGCTTCTGGTCTTCTTGCTGTTCTTCAAACTGGCTGCTACAGTAGTTTGTGCAATGAGGAAGGCCTTTTAAGAATTCCATCATGCCGACTTTTTGCAGCTTTGCACTCGGAGATCTGCTGGAAATGCCGACGACAAGAAAGATCCAACAGTTGTGATAAGACATGTGGGGGCTGAGATGGGCAAGGAGAGCATCCCTGCAGTTTGTCGTGCATCTCCAGGCTTCTATCCTCATTTGACTGCGTATACTGATTTCACATTTTGTGCGCAATATGCAGCGAAGAGGTCTCTATTATGGTGTGAGCCTAAAGAAGTTCAAACAAACAGTCGATCTGCTTGTTATAGAGTCTGCTCTGCTCACACTTCAGATGCCTCCTTCACCAGTTCTGATGTCTTCTGCACCTCCCATACTTCTTTTCCACCTCTTTGACCGCACCCAAAAAGGCCAAAAAGGGTGTTGAGTTTATGTCTGGAGGATTGGGTTCTAACACCATTTTCCCGGATCTGAGGGAAGTTTTGGTTGAAGAAAAAGTATAAACTTGGAAGGAAGGATTCAACAATGGAGATTTTGGAGAGAAGTTTTTGTTTCATGCACAAAGAAAACAAGAACCCTATTTATAGCAGATAGAAAGATCATTTTAAATGAGGTAGGTGTACCTTATGACTTTTCAGTCTCTTGATATTTGGTGATGATTGAGATATGTTTCCTCGTGATGCATGTTTCAAATTTGACTGAAGCGACGTGGGAAGGAGCGTTATCCACGTGTCAAAATCTTATTCATATATTCAAGATACGCATTAATAGCAATGTAACCGCATCGATCGCCATTGGAATTCGAAATCCTGCTTTTGAAATTCCAACTAACTATGAGTCAGTTCCTAAACTGAGTGTTGGAACTCAGTTTAATTCTACATCCGTCTTTTAGAGGTCATCTAAGTACGAACCCGAAACTTGGTTTTTCTTTATCACTTCGATTTGAAACTTGAATGAAGGTAAGTTTCTGTTTCTTTGGATATCCTGATGAGTCGCTTGTTCTTACTGAGTAGCACATCGAGTTTGTGAAAACTGAGAGCTTGGACTCAGTTTTATTTGGCATTACTTTTCTTCAACAAAGAATTCATAAATTTTAAGTACACCCAGTTTTATGTAAAGCTCCTTAAATCTTGTCTCTGGGAGAGGTTTGGTGAAGATGTCAGCCAGTTGATCTTCAGTTCAGATATACTCCCCTGAAACATCTTTCTTTTCGACATGGTCTCTGATGAAGTGATGCCTCATGTCGATGTTCTTTGTTCTATAATGATGAACTGGGTTCTTTGTGATAAGCATTGCAATATTTTTATCACAATAGATTGGTACACACCCAATTTCTACATCATAGTCTAGCAATTGTTGCCTGATCCAAAGCACTTGAGCACAACAGCTTGCTGCATCAACGAACTCAGCTTCAGTTGTAGATGTGGCAACTGAGTTATGCTTCTTGCTGAACCAACTTACAAGATTGTGACCTAGGAACTGACATGTTCCACTTGTGCTCTTCCAGTCGATTATGCATTCTCCAAAATTTGAATCTGAATAAGCATTGAGAGTCAGCTCGTCAGATTTTGGGTACCAAATACCTAATGACTCAGTTCCTTTTAGGTATTTGACTATTCTTCTGGCAGCCTCCATGTGCAACTTCATTGGATTGGCTTTGAATACTATCAAGCACGACTTCCTCAGGATGGTTTCTTAACCATTTCGGCTTTTGGAGCTGGGTAACTTCAACAGGTTGAACGAATTCTTCAAGATACTCAGTACTGTCTGCTCCCGATACTGGAACTTGAAATAAGTCACTTTGAGGAGTTCCCTTCTCCAGTAATGACTCTCATATCCTGGTTTCCTTGATTTTCTTGAGACACATAAGGTTGGACATCTTCAGGATGAGCATTTTCATCTCTAGTAAGATCAGTTTGAGCTGATGACTCAGTTCCAGTTTGACCCTCAAGGTGAGCTCTATTTTGATCTCCCGAAGTTCCCCCTTGATTGATGCCTGGGTGCATCATCAATGAGCCAAAGGCTTTAGCTAGGTTGATCGCACTACCGGCCTCATCATCTGGAACACTTGTGTGATCATCTACAGATTTGGTTTGAGAAACTTGATTTTGATCTTCGTTATTAGTACACAGTTTCTCACACCCATTATTGATAGCAGGATCACCAAGTTCCAATTCTTTCAAGGTTATGTGCACTAAAATAGACTCATAAAAAACAACAGAGCATGTTACTTCCACAAGTCTGGTTGTCTTGTTGTGTACTCTGTATATCTTGTATGAAGGATGTCCATATCCAAGGAATTCTCCTTCATCAGCCTTGGGATTGAAAGTATTCAGTTTTGACTTTCCATTGTTATGGATGTAACATGGAGAACCAAAAGCTCAAAGATGAGCTATAGAAGGCTTAAGACCATTGAAGACTTCATATGGGGTTTTGTGATGACTATTGTTGATGGCACTTCTATTTTGAGTATAGCACGCCGTCATCAATGCTTCTCCCCAGTAACCTTCTTTTAAGTCAGCTTTGACATGCATTGTCCTGACTGCCTCATTGAGTGTCCTGTTTATTCGTTTAGCGAGGTCATTCTACTGAGGCATCCGTGGAGCTAACTTCTCATGAGCAATGCTAGCATCAGCGCAGAAATCCATCAGTGTACCGTTGCAAAACTCAGTTCCGTTGTCAGATCTTATTCTTTTGACAGTGACCCCTTTGTTATTTTGCACTTAAAGGATGAGCTCTGGAAGTTGAATCTTCACTTCGTCCTTGCTCGTCGGCAGCCTTACCCAAGTATATCTAGAGTAGTAACCAACCACAACCAGAGTGAATCTTTTTCCTCCAATGGTAGGCGGCTTGACTGGTCCAAATAGATCCATAAGAAGTAGCTCGAGGATCCTGTCTGTGCTTGCTGTGATGGTTTGATTCTTGAATGAAGCTTTGGTTTGCTTTCCAATCTTGCATGCTCTGCAGACACCTTCTTTTTTCTTAAAACTGACTTGTGGTAGGCCTTCCACAAGCTTGTGTTTAGCAAGATGTCTGACTGACTAGAAATTCATATGGCTAAGTCTCTTATGCCATAGCCAGTTGACTCCTTCTTGGGATGAGCTTGTTCCGACAAGGCATGTGTCAGGCTTTCCGCTCTCCCAATCCACATAGTAGAGATTTCCTTTCTTTACACCTTTTAGCACATTCTCTTTGGAGTCTTTGTCATTAATCCAACATTCTCCTTCGACTAAAGTAACCTAATATCAAGACTGGATAAGCTGACTCACACTCAGCATATTGTAGTTGAGGTTGGTGACCAAAGATACATCATTGATGATAATTCCATTGCTCTTTAAGCTTCCTTTGCCGATTACTCTACTATTCGAATCATCTCAAAAACTGACAAGTAGTCCTCTTGTCATTTTCAGTTTTGAGAGAAGATTGTTGTCACCGATCATGTGAGTTGAACATCCACTGTCAAAGATCCATGCTCTTTTCTTCTTTTTACATTAACCTCAGTGTCCTTGTACCTGCATAACACATAAGGTCACACAAAAGGTACCCGTGTTTATGCGGGTCCTACAGGGTTAGTGTTATGGATTCATCCTTTAGGAATCCATACTAGCTTCACCTTATATCTAGGTGTCACAAATCTCTCTACCTTTTTCTTCCTCTTTAATGGATTTAAGTAGTTTATGTGCATATTCGAAGAGAAGAGGTGAGAGTATGAAACCCGACCAGAAACTAAATTTCTTGAAACTGAGTCTCTAGGAACTGACTTCCTTGAAACTGAGTTTCGGTTGGGTTCTCAGGAACTTGGTCCGGAGTGTGTAGTCTTTCTAGTCCAGAAAGTAGGGAATTGGTTGGACTAAGACCTCGTAATAGATGTTCTTTCTATACGGATAAGTTCTCCTCTCATATGAGTTCTGAGTTGGGAACCTCGGATTTCTAAAGTTTGGAAATGAATCTGACTTTCAATAAAGTTCAGTTTTAGCTATTAGGGTGGGTTTTCTAATGTTACGAACGTTTTGCTTATCCCACTTCCTAGGTATGATGGGCTTCATCTCAGGTTTGTTGGACTTATAAGTCAAATCTTTTTTATGCTTGGGTGTAGAAGTCAGTTTAGAAACTAACTATCCCCTTCTTTCCTGATTAGCCTTTAAGAAGTTCTCGTCCATACTGACTATTCCTTTATCTAAGAACTTGACTTCTAAACTGCAATTCTTCCTAAAGTGATGGTTCGAGACATTACCAATTTTGGAAGTAGAAGCCTGATTGCACAAGTTATTCTCTGTAAAGCCAAATCCTGACCTATCAGAGAAATGTTTTTGTAAACTTAGAGCTTCTAAAACTTTGCTAGTACTAGAGTAGAGTGAGCAGATAAGTTTTTGATTACTAGCAATTATCAGTTTTTGAGATGCGCATTCTTCAGAGATAGATTTAAACAATTCAAGTAATGTAGAATGCTCTTCTCTAAGTTTAGCTAGATCTTCACTTACTGACTTTGATCCTGGTATCTCCTCAGTCAGTTTTGAAACTTTCAGTTTCAGTGAAGCATTTTCACATGGCAAGACATTTTTTAACTCATAAAACTTAGCAAATTCTCTATTCAAAGTTTCAAGAGTAAAATCCTCTAAATCTGAGCAATAAGATTCAAATTTGTGTTTTATGCATGCGATAGGAATAGAAACTGAGTTACAAATGTGTACTGGAGTATTAGACTCTGTTTTAGTTTCTTTAACTTCTCTGAGCTTTGCCATAAGCACCAGAATGGCCTCCTCCACTGCCTCATCATCTGATGTGTAGTAGCCATCGTCATTGTCTGATATGTCTGGCACCTCAGTTCTGGTAAGAATGGCCTTTGCAGCCTCTCTGGAGGCTTTCTTCTCGAACACCCTCTTCAAGCGCTTCCTTTCCTCCTTGGAAACTAATGGGCACTCGTACTTGAGGTGATCCGGAGAGTTGCATTCAAAACAACCTCTGGGAGGTGTGTCACTGACCTTCAGTTGACTGGACTGTGAACTTTTCTTCTTGGATCTCAAGAAGTCTGGTCAGCTTCCTCATTTGCTCCTCAAGTTCTTCAACAGAGCTCTCTTCCTCCTTATTCTGGTAGAAAGGTGTCTGCACTGACTTTGTTGTAAACGCCTGTCCGGAAGATCTGTCAGCTTGGTAAGGCTTTTGAGGCCTTCTTTTAAACTCCCTTTTTGTGAAAAAGGCAACATCACCTTATGGATGTGTGCTAACACTTCGCACTGCTTCATTTATGTTCTCCATTTAGATGTCCCATTCGTGGGCTTGGAGTTGGGCAAACACGTCCTTGGTCATCATCTTGAAGAGATCCTTCTCCTTCAAGCTGGTGGCTTTGACTAATCAGTCATCCTTTGGCATCCTGGAGAGAATTTTTGCATTCCTATCAGCAATTTCATATGTTCTCCCCAACTCTTCAGCTCACAGATAATCGCATTGAATTAGTTTTCATTGATTTAACATTTTCACCAGGAAGCATTTGAAAAGATTCATATTTATCCACATAGTTTTGAAGCTTGTTCCGCTGCATCTGAGCTGTTTCTTGACTAAGTGAGCCAAGAAATTCCCACATCTTCTTAGCGTTGTTGTGCTCTAAGCCTTCAACAACAATTGGCTTTGGTAAGGATTGTAAGATGAGCTCCATGACCACTGCATCCAGCTGAAAATGAACTTTGTCATCATTTGTCCACTCTGCAAAAGGCTTCTCCACTATCTCCTGACCTTCTGCTCCTTCAAGCTGAGTATTCACCTTGGTGATCTTTAGTGCTCTAGTAGATAAAACCTTTGCCATTTCTGGGTGGACAAAATTTTTTTGATGAGTACTTTGAAAGTTTTATAATCTGAGCCATCACTGTGTACCTGAGCTTAAACACACAAAACAGAACCAAGTGCAGAAAACAGAGATCTGGTCCTAAGTTACTCAACACAACCGTAGTCTATAAGAACCTTGGAGCGTGATACCACTTGTTGGTCCCGACATCAGAGTGCAAACTGTGTAGCGGAAGGTTTTGTTTATGCAACAGAAGTATAAAATAACAGTTGCACTGGTTTTTTTAAACAGAGTATTGTCAGTTTTGTGTGTGGGAAGTTTAAGCTTAAGTTTATGTTTTGGCCAAAGTCAGTTTCACAGTATATACTCTTCAATACTGGAAAAGTATTGAAGGCTTCAAGAGTCAGTTTGTGAAACAGAAAAATAGAACAAGTATCAAAGAAAGCAGTAAAGTAGCAAACAGAGATTTATAGTGGTTCGGACTTCAATATCCTACATCCACTCTTCAGACCCATGGTCTAGATAAATCACTAAGTAAATACAAGCCACCTCACGATCTATACATAGTCCATGGCACCTCCATCCTCCGATCCGCTGTGGCACTCGCCTAGGAACTCCTTGTAGACTCAGTCTTTAGGTTGAAGTGGGGACGCACCCCGCAGCCTCCATCCTGGTGGTTGGATGTTTACTAATTCTTCCCAGAATGGTTGGATGTTTATTCGTTCTTCCAAGAACTTAGGTGGTTGGCATACGCCCGTGAGAATCAAAATCCCAGACTAGGAAACTGAGTGTTATGAATATATCAGAAAGATATATTCACCAATAAGAGCTTGAACTTAAAGCTTCATCCTCGTGCTAGGAGAAGTTAGCAAGGTGGGTAACTTGAGTCGGAGACTCTAGTCTCCTGTTAGAGAACACGCAAACTCAGAAAGTTTAGTAGGGAGAGATGACCTAAACTTGCCCTTTGTCTTCTTGAGACTTATAGATTTTGAATTCAGTTCAGGTAACTGTTTCAGGTTGAGAGGACAAGGCTTTATATAGACTAGGACCTTTGGCATTTTGAATTTCAATCCGTTAGACACATAAATCCAGACGTTAGACTCATGGATTATATTGTCCAATCGTAGCCCATGCCTTATGTCTCCTTTCTGCTCTGCCCTGTGTCAATGTACTATACACTAACTTTATGTCAGACTCTTTTCAACCCGAGGAACCCAGTTTTGATAACCTCGTACTGACTTAGGCATTTACGAAATCCTGAGTCTGACTGAGGCTCTTATACTGACTTTTGAAGGTCAGTATAGCTTAGCCTTATAGTGACTTCCCACGGTCAGTATGGTAAATTTATTATGGAAAATGCCCTCATGCTAATTTCTTCGGATCAGTATGGAAACCCCTTAAACTGACTTCTCCTTAGTCAGTTTGGGAAAGCCCTTATGTTGACTTCTCCTGGTCAGTATGTATCGACCTCAAACTGAGTGCTCCAACATAGCTTTTGGTCAAAGCTAGGCATGATGATAGTCAGTTCTCTAAAATTTTCCATTGCTCGGTCTTCAGCCTAAGTTCTATTACAACTCGATTGATCCTATAGAAGAATTATAGTTTAGAACTCTACAAACTAGAAAAACTGACTAAGATGGCTTACATTCTTTGACCCACCAAAACATCAAAAGTAACGAAGGATTTCTCTAACAAAACTCCTAACGGGATTCTAACAGAAGTCCACTTAGGAAGTTATGGAAATCACTCCGGCCTAAGAAGTCTAGCACACCGAGTCATATCCGCTGGATTCTTCTAGCCCAAATTAAAAGCAAATTAAAAAAAAACTTCACACGAAAGTGCGAAAATTGCCAACAGTTTGCAGGATTAAGTCACTTGAAGGCCATTCCAGCAATGGGGACTCAACATTGTCAAAAAACTACCCTAAGCTAGAGGGGAAAAGATTACATTATTATTACAACTAATTTATTTACTAAATGGGTCGAGCCTGAGCCCTGGCGAACATTTGAACTCTGGGACATGATCAACTTTGTGTGGAAGTATATCATATGTCCATTCGTTTTGCCACAATAAATCATTACCAACAATGGAAGATTATTCTCAAGCAAAAAGTATAAATATTATTGTGAGAATCTTGCGATTCGACTACTATTCTTGACCCCTAGTTATCCTAAGGCTAATGGGCTGGCTGAATCAACCAACAAATAGTTAACACCATGAAGAGGAGGTTGGGGGTCGCGAAATCGGTGGATCGATGAATTGCCGGCCATCTTATAGTCATATCGCACAACTCATCGGACCGCTACTGGAGAATCCCCTTTCTCACTAACCTATGGGTTTGAGGCAATGCTATCAATCAAAACAATCCAAATTAGTATTCGAGTAAAGTTTTTTTACCAGCAAGCATATAACGGGAAGTTAATTGAGTCGTTGGATTTAATAGATGAAAAAGATCGTAGCGACTAAAACAGTAAAGCGGAGGCAAAGGGTGTTCAATCGATATTAAAAAAAATTGATCTCATTAAGGACCCTACGAATCTTTGACTTGGTTCTGAGATAAGTGTTTCAAAACACATGAGACCAATGACAGGAAGCTAGGACATACCTAGGAAGGACCCTATATTGTATTGGAGGTCGTGAAAAATGATGCATATCGACTCACTACTTCCGAGGGGAAAATGATACGTAACTTTTAGAACATTAAATATTTGAGGAAATTTTATTTTAAGAAAATTATTTGTGCATTCAAAAGTGGTCCGAGCAACCCTTGTATCTCAAATTTTAAACTTTGAACGAAGTTAGTTTTTGTTAATACTTGAGTCATTCTAAATTTTGGATAAGTGGTGAAAAGTGACGAAGCAATGACAATTGTTCGAAAAGATAAACATCCAACAAAAACATTAACATTCAAAAGTCATAACAAGTTACATAAATTGAGAAAAAGGGCATGCAGAAGTTTAGGAAGCAAAAAGAGACTTTGGAGGACTGCTGTCACATTCTTCATCTTAGATCTGATCCTTATCTGACTCTTTTGGGTCCTCGCGGTTCTTGGTCCTTTGCTCATCTTCATGATCAGAACCTCAAGAGTCGTCAGCTTCGGACCCTTCTTGTTGTAGGAAGCATAAATCCAGGTCTGAGTAATTTGCAAGGACAATCTCTCGAGCCTTCGACGTTCAAGTTTGTCCAGATATTCAAAAATGGGTCGACCTAAAGGAGTTTTCATCAACTCATAAAGATTTAGTCCTTCAGCCTCAGTCTCGGCTTGATGAATAGCAGTTTGAGCAGCCTCATCTTTAGCACGCGCCACCACAAGCTCCTGCTCTTTGTTCGCCATTTGCTTAGCCTGGGAGTCGTGGAAATGTTTCTCAAATTTCATCTCATCAATAGCAGACGAGCTGCGTCCCTTTCCATTTCAAGGCATCTTGAAGATCTCGCGATTGCCATGTGGTCTCTCTTTACTTTATCAATCGCTCCTACAGCTCCATAGAAAGGGCTCCTCATTCCCTCGAGGCTCTGCAGAAGGAGAGACAAATCGATGATTCAAAAAATCAATCATATTACTTAAAATTTTACAACTTACCTTCAAATTGTTATGCATGTGATCCATAAATTGTTTAAGGGCGGTGGCTGTGGTTGATAATGGAGGACCCAGTGATAAGTTCATTATTTCACTCACTTATCTATATTATTTTCTACTATTTTATGTATTTTTCTTGATTTTATATGTATGTTTCATGCATGAGTCTATACTATGTGGTGTTATGCTTATCATGGAATGTTTTTGCAGGTTTTAGCCTTAAATTCACTGGAAAACCGTTCCGAAAGCAGTTGACGTGCAAGAGTAACAGTGAATAATTCCTCCACACAAGGAATTCGGGCTATTGGATTATGTCAATGGATAGAGCTTCGAGTTATCTTTCCAATGCCACTGGAATCGGGTCAATCGGAGTTCGGGAGTGAGAGCTATAGCCAAAACTGTGAGACCGCACAAAAGAGACGAGGAGATGAAGGATCGATTTCGACCGACGAAGCATTGACCTCGGTCGATGTGAAGACATGCGCGTTGATCGATGCAAAGCCACGTCGATCGAGGCTCGGGCAAATCTGGCAATTTTTTATTTTATTCAAATTATATATTTTCTTTAGCCCTAGGCATGGTAGGATACACATCTACTCCTACAAATAGCTAGTAATTTTGAGTTTTATTCATCTTTGATCTTGTTTTTCATCATTCAACATCATATATCATACTTTGCAATCTTTTAGCATTCATCAACCTTTATTTTCCAGCACGAACCTTTATTTTCTTGTAAGTTACTTTTATGCAATTTAATATTATGTTTTGTTTTGGTTTTCTATCTGCGATGAGTGGCTAGAAACCCTAGCGGGTTCTAGGACAACGAATATCAATCATTTGCATATTTAATTGATTAACATTGAAGTGTTTGGTTTTGAATTCCTGTTTTATTTACTAGGATTTATAATTAATAAGATCGTAAGATAAATTTGATTCTAGGTTTATAGTTGTTGATTGATAGATTGAAAAGAGAAAATTATTAACAGGAAAAGGAATTCGAATATGATTAACAATCTGTCCTAGGGGAAGATAGTAATTGTAGGGTTAATCTATGGATTTATGAAAGGTTGATTAGTATTGTGTTTTTTAGGCCGACAAAGCATATACATTCATATGCTAGTGACCCAGGCTATAATTGTATGACCAAGAAGTTATAGTATTTTATGATTTCCCACCAATTCAAGTTAATTAATTGATACGTATTTTGATTGATAGTTCGCCCTAGATTTTGTGTTTTTAAATTGCTTTCTAAAAAACCTTTAAATTTCCATTGTGTTTTCTTTATTTTCCAAAACCCAAAACCCCTGATTTCTGTTGACTGAAACAATAGATTCTAGGATCGTGGCTAGTACATTAAATAATTTCGTTATACAATTCCTCTGGGTTCGACAACCTTAGGGTACTCTTATAAATTTATTTGCCATTGTTCTGCAATTAATCTGTACAATTTTACAGTGATCAAATTGGCGCCGTTGCCAGGGAGTTGTTAGATATTATTTTGTTACTAGTTTATTTTAGAATTAATTGGATTGAGTTTGTATTTTTAATTTTGCGTGCTTGGGTGTGTTTTTTGTCTCGACTTTGATTGATGCCTGCCCGCGTCGATTGACGTTGAGAACTTACGTGCGTCGATGGACGCCGTGCTGATTTTTGCCTAATTTCTATTTCAGGTGGTGCATGAACACTAGGTCGCAAGGGAAGCCGCTTGAAGCTTTCAACCCTGAGATAGGAACTTCTTGCCGGAAGAAAAATCAGAAGGAAAAGATGATTCCACTGGAAGCTCGACACCCACAAGAGGTTGACCCGAATATGCCTGATCGCTAAATTATTTAACAGCGACTTAGCAAAGCTAATAATATAGCGGCAAATGAAAATTATCGATCCCACAGGGAATGAAACGACGAAAAATCATAAATACTAAATCAGGCATTCTTAAAATACTGGTTAGGAAAAGCAAAGTTTTGGGTTTTGGTGGTTTTGCAAATCATAATCCTTGCGAGTAAAAAGTAACCAGTAATTTAAAATACTTTGGTTGAAAACGGCTATGAGAAATACAGATTCTAGGGAAATCTCCTTATCAAGTTTGACATGAATGAAAAAATTGATTATTTCCCAATTTTAATTCCTCTTCGTAGTGAAACACCAGAAAAGTATTACGAACTTCTTTGTTGGACAATTCGTAAAGTAGATTAATCAATTACCTATCTCCGCTCGGTCTCAAGATAAATTAATTAACTCCAAAGATCTACAGATTTATCCCTACAATCAATCTCCTTCAGTTACGACAAGAAATCATATTATATTGTGAAAATCTCTTTCGATTGAAAACTATTACAGTTACGTACCAAGTAATCAACTAGTTAATCCTAAGATGTGGCCAACAAACTCAAGATTATGAATTAAACTCAGATTTCACAAACTACAAAGGGAAAGGGAAATTAATTCAATTAATCAAAACATGCATACATTGATAATTCGAACCATAGAATCTGAGGAAGAGATTAGTTACACATATTCAGAATAATGTTCATCATAGAAGAATAAAACCTGAATTGCATAAAAATCGGAATCCAAAAATAATTCCACAGAACTCTGTCTTCAAACATAAACTTCAGAAAACCTTGGGAACCTCTAATCAATCTACAATACTAGAATCTTGTAACTATTATAATGTCTTCTCTTTTGAAAAACGAATGTTCATGGCTTTTTATAATAGTTGAGAATGTATCATACAATATCTAGGTGTAGATATGTCTTTATCTTCAAAACAGATGCAGACTAGGAATCCCGAACTCGCGTCAATCGTGGAAGATTGGCATCGATCGACGCTGGTGAATTACCTTCGTCGATCGACGTGGAATGGCATCGATCGACGTGGTTGCTGCCTGATAAGCTCGTTATTTCACTCACTTATCTATATTATTTTTATATTATTTTATGTAGTTTCATTGATTTTATATATATATTTTATGCATGATGTCAATATTAGGTGGTTTTAGGTGTGTTTTGATGTTTATGCAGGTTTTTAGGCCTAAACTCATGAGAAAACCGTTCCGAAAGCAGTGACGTGTAAGAGTAGCAATGAAGATTTCTTCCACAAGAGGAATTCGAGCTATTGGCGCATGTCAATGGATGAAGCTTTGAGTTATATCTCCAACGCAACTGGAATCGGGTCAATCGGAGTTCGGAAGAGGAAGTTATGGCCAAAACCGTGAGACCGCGCAGAAGGGGCAAAGAAGGCATAGCGCTCGACGAAGGGAAAAGGCAGATCGACGGAAGCAAAGGCTGCGTAGATCGCTGCTAATGCTCGTCGATCGACGAGGATGTTCCAGGCCCAGCGATCGACGCCAAACAGCCCTGATCGACGCGCATGCGGGAAACCTAATCCGGATCTGATTTGGAGATTAATGCTTATCTAGCCCTAGATTTGATATGATACACCTCCACCCCTATAAATATTCATGTAAATTCGTTTTTAAGAGAGAAGAGAGTGAGAGCAATTACAAGAATTTATTATTGAAGAGTTTTTAGAGTTTTATGTTTGAAGACAAGTTTTTACGGGAAGATTTCCGGATTCCGGCTTTTATGCAATTCAGGTTGTATTTTTCTATGATTAATATTACCATGAACATGTGTAACTAATCTCTGTCTCAGATTCTAGGGCTTCGAACTATTTATGTATACATGTTTGATTAATTGAATTATTTTCCCTTTCCCTTCGTAGTTTGTGAAATCTGTGCTTATTCATAATCTTAAATTGTTGGCCACATCTTAGGATTATCTAGTTGATTACTTGAGACGTAACTGTGATAGTTTTCAATCGAAAGAGATTTTCACAATATAATTTGATTTCTTGTCGTAACTGAAGGAGATTAATTGTAGGAATAAATCTGTAGATCTTTGGAGTTAGTTAATTTATCTTGAGACCGAGCGGAGATAGGTAATTAATTAATCTACTTTACGAATTGTCCAACAAAGAAGTTCGTAATACTTTTCTGATGTTTCACTACGAATAGGAATTAAAATTGGGAATTAATCAATTCATTCATCCATGTCATACTTGATAGGTAGATATCCCTGGAATCTGTGCTTCTCTTATTTGACTTCAAAAGCTTTTCAATTTCCTGTTTAATTTTCATTAGCAAATACTGTGATTTTCAAAACAACAAAACTTTTTATCTGATTTTCCTCACCAGTATTTTAAGAACGTCTGATTTAGTATTTAGGATTTTTCGTTGCTTCATTCCCCTGGATCGATAACCTTAGGGTTTACAAATTTATTTGCCACTATTTCTATAATTAATCTGTAGAAATTACAGTGATCACTGCCTCCGTCGATCTTCTCTTTTCTTCCTTCGTCGATCGCTCCTTCTTCAATCTCCTCGTCGATCGACGTGGACCTGAAACTGAAAATCCAACTCTTCTCTGTTTGTGACTAAAAACCTGCACGATTCATCAAACACAACATTACGGGTACAAAAGCCAATTCATGCACGAAAACAAGTACAAAAACGATCTTTACACCACACAATTAGTCAAAGAACAACCAGATAAGTTGGTGAAAATCCTAACTTATCAACTCCCCCAAACTTAAACCATTGATCGTCCTCGATCAATTCACAGAAAAGAAATCTAATCAAATGCAAATACAAGTGTGCAATGCCTCACAAGCTTCTTTTGCAATCTAAGTGTCACTTATTCACATAAACCATGCAATCCAAACAAATTCTAATTGTTAAATTATTGAGGAGGAACCTCACCGGGAAGTGTTTGCACTCATCGCTCGATCAAGTAAAAAGGCTTTGAAACTCACACAATCAAAGTTTTAGTTTACCTCACCATAGGTTTGACAAATTTCTCATCTCTCCACTGCTTGTTAGTGTGGTTTTTCAGGGAATCAGAAAGGTCTTGATTTGGTTGTAATGTGGCTTACCTAAGAGGTAGGATATTTTTGGCTAAGTGACTCAAAATATTTCATTCAAACACCAAGTCTTTAGCATATCTTGCCCACATGATTTATTCTCTTCTCTTTTCATTCATATTCACCAATGTTCACTCATTTTTTTTTTGAAATTTACCCTTAGGAACCCCTAATTTTGCACACAACCTCATATCACAATCCCACAGTTTACATCCTCCAATAAATCACAGTTTCTTGTTCATCAACCCTCCTAATCAAAGAAAGAAAAAATTTTCAAGGCTCAAAGGGGTTGCAAGTGAAAATTAAAGGCGAGTGTATGGGAGATGGGCTACGAAAGAACATGCCTAAAATCATTTTCACCCTATTACCACACTTAATGCAACCTCAAGAGAGAAATTCATCAAATTCTAGGAAGTAAATCTAATGACTTTGTCACTCATCAAACAAAAAGATGGCACAATTTCTCACAAGGTAGAAATTTTCGTTACTCCTCAACAATTACCCAATTCTGAACAGTTATCATGCAAAAATTTATATTTCAAAGATCAACTTATCAAGCAAAGCAGCTCCTATCATCGGCTACTCTATCACATGGATTATCATTCTTAATCAACAAATATCTCAATTATCAATCAACAATTCAATTCCAAGGGAAGACAAGTATTCAATTCCAACACCAACATAATCAAAAGTAGTTCCGACTGACCTATGTTCAAAAGCTCCTAAAACAATTCTCAAGACTATTGATGCGGCTAAATGTTCAATCAAATTAAACTCCTAGCTACACAAGAATAAAATTTGTCAAATCCAGGTCCTTCTTCCCTTCGCCCGTTAGAATACCGAGATACTATGGCAAAGTCTTATAGCTAGGCAGAATAGAATCGTTGAGTAGTTTTTTATCAACTAGGCAATCAATTTAAACCTATGCTAACAACATATGACAAACAATGAATTAAACCAACAATCATCTTTCAATCAATTCTTTCCACAAATCGGTAAACCAAGACAAGCAAATACTCAAATTAAGAAGATAGGATGTTGAAATGAACGTAGATGCAATCCAATTAGGTTAATCATTGATGTAAACATATTTTAATCCCTAGGAGATTGAGCAATCGACCCTACACTCGTTAACCCCTTGTCACGGCGAGCTAACGGTTGATGATACTAAGTCTTGCAAACAGTCACGTTATTAAGCCCTAGACCACTCCAAATAGATCGTAAATTATTGCCCTACGACCTAGCACCGCACATGGATTGGAACTAAAATCGTATGAATCTACACTATTCACGATGATTCTGCCCGCGTGTTGGCTGCAGCATTCACGTCAACTACCTCCTAAGTTGGCTATTACCTACACCTAAGAGGTAAGGAACAAGTTCTAGTGCAATTCAAGCTCTCAAAGGAAAGTAAACAAACAATTATCAAGCCTATGCATCCTTATTCAAATCAACATCCAAATTGAATTAGAACATCATACCTCTCAATTGTACAAATACAAAATTGAAATCAAATACATCCATTACAATTGACAAGTAGAGATTGGAATCTTCCCCAATTGGATTTGTATGTCTTGATCTACCCCCTTGGATCTTCAATTCTCCTCCAAGGATTGATGAATTAAGCTCCTTGCTACTCTAGAGTTGAGATGAATTCGTGATGGAAAATAGAATCTAGGAGAACTCCTAACTAGATCTAATGAAAAATGACCAAAAGCCCTTCAAATAACTGAATTTCCCCCTTTTATAGACAAGCAAACAGGGCCTCGGATCGCCCGGTCGAAGTATAGCTCGTCCGGTCGAAGCTGGAAACTGCCAAAATGCTGGAAAAACCCGGCCAGGCTCGCCCTGTCGAAGTGGCTCGACTGAGCCACCTGTCAGTTGGCCTGGCTCAGCCGGTCCAAATTGGCTCGGCCAGTCGAGCCCTCTGTCCGGCCTCGCTCGCCCGGTCCTGCTCCGCTCGGCCGGTCAAGCTCTCTGTCCTGCTTGGCTCGGCCGGTCCAGCTCCGCTCGCCCGGTCGATGCCTCCAAACTCCAAACACGTGCGATTTTCCTCCAACGGCATCAGGTTGATTGAAGCACTGGAATCGCAGAGGACTTTCCCAAAGGTCTCCCCTCCGATGACGCAGGAGATTATGAAGGAGCCTGGGTCTTCCCTTTTGATTGGCATCTTCTTTTGGCTGATAGCACTGCACTCTTCGAACAGGTTGACCGTCTCATGCTCTAAGAAGGGTCGTTTCTGAGAACTAGATGTATACGAGCATTTCCTGCAAGGCTTCGACCAATGGAATGTTGATGAGCACCTTCTTCATCGTCTCCAGAAATCGTGCATACCTTTCGTTCATCTTGGCCTTGGCAAACCACTGCGGAAATGGCAGAGGTGGTTTTTTCGGAGGTGGAGCAGGGGAAGACGTCGATCGACGAGCATCAGCATCGATCGACGGGGACTTTGATGCTTCGTCGATCAACGGAGACCTCGCGTCGGTCGATGGGACTTTGTCTTCGCTGACCTCTTCGTCTTGCTCGATCTCTCCTTCATCTCGGGTATTTGTCCCTGCTTGCATTGGCTCTTCATAGGACTTACCCCCTCTCAGAGTTATGGCGTTCACTTGATTCCTCTGATTCTGGTTCTTGGGGTTGACCTGAGTGTTGCTCGGGAGTTGTCCCGGCTTGTGTTTCGTTCCAAGGGCATCGGCGATCTGGCTGACTTGATTCTCAATGATCTGCACCTGATCAACCTTGGTGTTCACGCCCGATATTTCTTGTTTGAGCTTGGCTACCTTATCGGTGGAGCCTTCCATGAACTTAGCCAAAATCTCCTCTAGATTTGGCTTCTTCTTCTCCACTATCGCCCCATCCTGTACGGGAAATCCTGGTGATGGTTGCTCTGCAGCTTGATGGTTTGCGTAGGAGAATCCAGGGTGATTCCTCGCGTGATTAAAGGTATAGGGCTGGTTATGATGTTGATTGTGTTGCTGAAATCCTCTTCGGTAATTGTTTTGATAGCAGCCCCTTTGAATGAAATTTACCTCAACATTGTCCCCCATAGTTGGAGCTTGTATCGCCTCGACAGCAGCGACTGCTTTCTCTTGCTTTAGAGTCGCAAATTCTTCCTTTAGCTTCTTCAGTTCAGTTGCCAGATCAGGTTGTTTGGTCACTTTCTCCACTACTTTCTCGATTACTTTTACAGGCCGAGTTCGGCATGAGGACCACCTTTGAGTGTTGTTAGCCATCTTTCAGAAGAATTCCATGGCTTTCTTTCTGCTCTTCGTCATGACGGAGTCACCTAGTGTGGTGTCCACCAATTTGACGGTCTTTTCATTGAGCCCTTCGTAAAAGGCCTCTCCCTGTTCTCCTGGCAGAAAACCAACATGTCCGGGGCATGATCTCAGTAGCTCTTTGAATCTATCCCACGTCTCACTGAAGCTTTCATCGGGTCGTTGAGCGAACCTGATGATTTCCTTTCTCCTCTGCCTGATGACATTCGGAGGGAAGAAGTTCTCTAAGAATTCATTCATCAGTTCAGTCCACGTTCTTATGCTCCCCTTGTCCAATGCAGTGAACCATGATTGTGCCTTCTCCCGCAGAGGGAATGCGAATAGACGCATTCGGATGGCACTCTTGCTGACTCCTCTGATTTTGACAGTGTTGCAGAGCATCAGGAACTTATCCAGATGTGCATAGGGATCTTCAGTTGGTCTTCCTCCGAATTGGTTTTGCTGCACCATCTGCACCAATCCGGTCTTTAGTTCAAAATTATTGGCATTGATGTTAATCTTGAAGTCTGTTTCCTTGAACCGAGGTTTATACCGGTTCTGCATGGCCTCCCCTTCTTCCTCATTGTCAGAATCCCCTGGCGGATCCTGGTTGTCATCCTCTCCATTGTCGGGATTGTCATCAAACAGTGGGTTATGGCGAACATCACTTCCATTCGGATTGTTCCTCTCGAGGTCTCTCTCCAGGTTGAACTGTTGGATCTGTGCCCTCTAAGCTTGAACTTCTTGGAGAAGCACAGCTTGCTCCTCTGCAGTTAGCATTGGTGGTTGCGGTTGAATAACCGGCTGTGGCACGTTATCTTCCATTGTATGATTACTCGAGCCTTCCTGAGCACGCTTATTCTTTCGGATCTTTCTGCAAGTGGCTTCAATATCCGGGTGATAATATAGCGGGTCCTTTCCTCTGGCTCGCGTACTCATGCACTACCTGTACAGCAAAGGAGGCAGTGAAGTAAGACTGAAAATAAACGGAACGAACTGAAATACGCAAAACTGAAAATCTGAAAACAAATACGGCGTCGATCGACGAGATTAAGCGTCGATCGACGAGATTAAGCGTCGATCGATGAGGAAGAAAATACTACGTTGATCGACAAGATATAGCATCGATCGACGTGATTTACGAAAATACGGGAAATTAAAGGAAAATACAAAAATTATAGCCTAAATCAGTATTTTAATCACAGATTTAGTAGTAAGATTAATTTTGTTCACTCCCCAGCAACAGCGCAAAAATTTTGATCGCTAAATTATTTAACAACGACTTAGCAAAGCTAATAATATAGCGGCAAATGAAAATTATCGATCCCAGATGGAATGAAATGACGAAAAATCCTAAATACTAAATCAGGCGTTCTTAAAATAGTGGTTAGGAAAAGCAAAGTTTTGGGTTTTGGTGGTTTTGCAAATCATAATCTTTGCGAGTAAAAAGTAACAAGTAATTTAAAATACTTTGGTTGAAAACGGTTTTGAGAAATACAGATTCTAGGGATATCTCGTTATCAAGTATGACATGAATGAATAAATTGATTATTTCCCAATTTTACTTCCTCTTAGTAGTGAAACATCAGAAAAGTATTACGAACTTCTTTGTTGGACAATTCGTAAAGTAGATTAATCAATTACCTATCTCCGCTCGGTCTCAAGATAAATTAATTAACTCCAAAGATATACAGATTTATCCCTACAATAAATCTCCTTCAGTTACGACAAGAAATCAGATTATATTGTGAAAATCTCTTTCGATTGAAAACTATTACAGTTACGTCTCAAGTAATCAACTAGTTAATCCTAAGATGTGGCCAACAAACTCAAGATTATGAATTAAAACTCAGATTTCACAGACTACGAAGGGAAAGGGAAATTAATTTAATTAATCAAAACATGCATACATTGATAATTCGAACCCTAGAATCTGAGGAAGAGATTAGTTACACATATTCAGAATAATGTTCATCATAGAAGAATAAAAACTGAATTGCATAAAAATCGGAATCCGAAAGTAATTCCACAGAACTCTGTCTTCAAACATAAACTTCAGAAAACCTTGGGAACCTCTAATGAATCTTCAATAATAAAATCTTGTAACTATTCTAATGTCTTCTCTTTTGAAAAATGAATTTTCATGGCTTTTTAAAATAGTGGAGAATGTATCATACAATATCTAGGTGTAGATATGTCTTTATCTTCAAAACAAATGCAGACTAGGAATCCCGAACTCGCGTCGATCGTGGAAGATTGGCGTCGATTGACACTGGTGAAGTACCCTCATCGATTGACGTGGAATGGCATCGATCGACGTGGTTGCTGCCTCCGTCGATCTTCTCTTTTCTTCCTTCATCTATCGCTCCTTCTTCAATCTCCTCGTCGATCGACGAGAGATCCTCGTCGATCGACGTGGACCTGAAACTGGAAATCCAACTCTTCTCTGTTTGTGACTAAAAACCTGCATGATTCATCAAACACAACATTACGGGTAGAAAAGCCAATTCATGCACGAAAACAAGTACAAAAACGATCTTTACACCACACAATTAGTCAAAGAACAACCAGATAAGTTGGTGAAAATCCTAACTTATCAATGCCCCCACTGGAGGACACTGATGGACAGCTTACAGCGGGGGATACTCTGACTCTCAATCAGGAGATGCACCAGATGTGAGAGACAGTTTGGTAGCTGACAGCTGAAAGAGAGATTTAAAGAGAGGTTGCATGAAGAAGGCAAGAAAGAGAGAGATAGCATCTGGATGATTCAGATGATGAGGATCCGAACGCGATGGGGAGAATGTACAAGTCACAGCTCGGCAATGAGGGATTCAATTGGCATCGATGCCAATAATTTTGAACTCAAATCCTGGTTGATTTAAATGGTTTAGCAGAACGAGTTTGGTGGTAGAGCTGTGGAGGATCCCTATACACACCTGCGGATATTTGCGGAAGTTTGTGACACAATCAAGCAAAACGGAGTCAGGCAGGATGTGATTCGACTGAGGCTATTCCCATTTGCACAGAGGGATCAAGCCCGAGCTTGGTTGATCGGATTAGACTGCAGCAAAATCCAGACTTAGGAGGAATTGAGAGCTGAATTCCTCTCAAACTTCTTTACACCATCTGTCATCATCCAGAGGAAGATGGAGATTCTACAATTCCATCAGAGGATGGACGAGTCACTGTTTGAAGCATAGAGCAGGTTCAATGAACTGCTCAAGAGTTTATCCAGAACTATCTCAGTTGTGAATACATTTTTGTTTGTCATGTATTCGATCGCATTGTTGGGTTCCTTATAAGATATAAAATGTATTCATAACTGATATAGTTATGGATAAACTATCGTTTTAGGTTGTATTATAAACTTGAGATAACTAGTCTAGATTATTAGTTTATACTAGTGCGTAATGTCGCATTGAATGGATCACGGTGAGACGTGTTCTTCTGTTTTGACTCTATGAAGATCCAAGGTCTCGGCAACTTTATTAATTCTTAATCCTAGATGTCATATTCAGATATATGAAAATGATTGTTCGTTACTTTGACTTACCATGGGTGAGAATCAAAAGGATGATTCAATATGCTCCATATTTTGGGTAACAACATTATTTGTATGTATTTATATAGTCACATTAGGGCACCGTGTCCTGGACATCCAGGTTGATGACATCCCCTTAAGGAGCTCATAAGCTTTATCGTATTAAACCCTGCTGGTGGAATTTATTCCAAAACGATAATAATGCTGAGCGGTTACTACTTAAGAAATTAAGATATTAATTAATTAATGATGTCAGAGCTTTTAATGAATTAATGGGGGTCCGTTATCTTAAACACGGGGAATTGATTAAGTCAAATAGAAGCCCTGATTCACATCGAGATAGGTGAAGGGATTCGTGAACTGAATCACGAAGTCCGTTTGCCAAGGATCGTTAATTGGAATATCAAAAATAAATTGCTATGCCTATGAACAATCCTAGCATGCTCCTATATTATTATGCATAAGAATGTTGTGCGGAATACCTGGATTGAAGAACGATGAAGAACGCGTGCGTAGAGATGCCCTTTGATCCTTCCCACGCACCAAGATTTAATTTCCTAATAGATTGAGGAAATTAATCTTAAGAAAATAATAAGATATTTTCGAAAATTAAGAGGAGAGAGAAGAAGAATCCTCCTGATCTAATCTTCTGATCTGTATCCCAACTCGATCTGAAAATCTGGTGAAGATTATTCTATCAGATCCCTTGCCCGGTTGAGAAGCAGAATTTCCTCCTCGTAAACTCAATCTCAATCGATCACTAGCAGCTCCCAAGGCTCTGGTTTGCTGTGTGTAATCTGTGATCTTATGAGAAGTAGGTGCAATTGAGTTATGAGGTATTGAGGCCTATTTATAGGAAATTCTTGGCTTCTATTGGGCTTGAGTTATCATGGGCCAGACCAGGGACCAGAATGCAAATAGCAAATAAGGCCTATCAATTAATTAATTCCCATATTCAACCCAGAATATAATTAATTAATTAATATTGATTCATGCCACCAGAGAATCAATACTGTCCTACCTATTTGCTACCACGTTTGAGGAACGGGTTGCATTAGACTCGGTTTATCCCCACATTTAAGGTTACAGACATTCGTTAATTAATTTAGGCTCTGACAAGCCATTTAATTAATTAACATCTTTAATTCCTGAATCAATCCACTCAAACCTTTTCACTTATGCTTGAACTTAATCAGCCTGCAGGACTTTACCATAACGAACCTTTTGAGCTGTTCAGGGAATGTCACCATCCTATACTGGATGTGGTTACCTAGTTCAGATACCAGACAGTCATACACAGATTGATGTCACCCAAGACTGCAGAAGAACAGGTTCAACTAGAACCTTTTCTACAACTCAAAGTGACATACAATATATGTATACTTCTGTATCCTCATATAGGTTTAAGATTCCATCGAGTCATAAAGATCTAGATTCTTTTAATGTCAGATAAAAGAATCGATCTCGACTTAGGTCCTCATCAATGTGTACCCCACACCAGCATACCAAGACATCCAAGATAAGATGCTTATCCGCATATGCTGCAGCCTACACCGACAGTTTATCCTGGAACTGTCTCAGCTGTGATGACTATTTATATCTCGCTAGGTCAAACGATCCATACGATCTTCCGTGATCTCCTACACACCGTATGATCTCCCTATCGATGAGATAAGAGGATAATTGTGTTTGCGACACATGTTTGTTAATTCAGACAGGAGATGAACATACAACAATTATGATTCCCAGTATATTAACCAATAAACCTTGTACATAATATACCAATCATAATGCTTTCAGTATATAAATCCATCAATAGGATGGCAGTTGCAATATTAATTCTCTAGTGGAATGAATTAATGTTATACTCCCTCCGTCCCACCTCAATTGTCCCACTTTCCTTTTTCGTCCGTCCCACCTCAATTGTCCCATTACTTAAAAAGGCAACTTTTTCTCACTCAACAATAAAATATTAATTTCACTCAACTTACTTTACACTCACACTCCTTGGTTATTGTGCCCGGTCAACCCGGGACAATTCAGCCGGGACGGAGGGAGTAAGTTCAAATTATATTTTGGGCTGAATATATGTGTTTTGATTTATGGGAGGCCCAATCTTATACCTTCTAGAGATCCCTGGTCTGGCCCAATTAGAAACCCTAAATGATGCTTATAAATAGGATTTGTGGTTGAGATAAAAACCTAATGTTTAGTTCATGTGTTGAACGACGGCTAGGGTTTAGTTCTCTCAAACACTGTAGATCCGGATATACTTGTGATCTAATGTTTCGTAGGATTGTTGTCCACCAGGCATCCGATCGTGGTTCGCGGGACACAGGCTAGAAGATCTCTAGTGGAATCTCTAGATCAGTAAATCTGTTAATGTAATCACTGATCTTCTTGATTTAATTTTATCAAACCATGTATGTGTACATTTGGTATCCAACATCGATCGTGGGGACAAACCGCCTTCACCAGCGTGTTCCATCAATTGGTATTAAAGCCTCGTTCATGGTTGTTGGCTCTGCCTAAAACGTGCAGTTGGTTTATTGTATCTAAATCATCTAAGCGTGTTGTCGATGTTTTGTATAATTTTATATTTATTTTGTTCCTCGTGTCTCCTGATCTGTTTTTGGTTTAGGCGCGATGGTTTATTCGCAGTTTGTAATCATTTTTCACCACGAGAAAATCCGTGGTTAGTGTAGAAAATGATATAATTTTATTTCTTGTAATTTTATATAAATTTTGATGTAATTTACTGCGAAAAGCGAGACCAAGAAACGAAGAACACGAAGTCTAAACATAGATGGAAAACTAAAAAATCGCAGCCGCGCAAGGGCTGTTCGTGGCTCGGCCACAGCTTATCGGCATGTCAATTAAGTTGACCGACCAGTGGAGCTTGAAGCTGGGTCGGCGGACATCACCGCCGCACCACAAACGGCCTTGGACGGTGATGGCAGGCGATGCAGCAGTGGCCGAAAAATGTGCGCGTTGTGCAACAGCCTATCTTCGCGGCGTCCTCAGCTCGCGGTGGGGCGGTGATTGGCGACGGTGGTGGTTGGCAGTTGGAGCTTGGTGGTAGGCGACCACCAGGACGTTGGGGGTTTGACGGGAAGGTGGTGGAGTCCACGGCGAGAAAGGCGAGAAACTGGGTGGTCGCGCGAAATCTCTGGTTGGTTCCAGATTTTTTTTGCGCGACATGTTGCGCGCAGTCTATTTTGTGCTAGATTCCTGGCGGTCCCAGCGTTAATCGCCAGAGAGTTTGACATGGAAGGGTGCGCCGTTCTTGGTTCTTGAAAGCCTAGGTGCTGGTCAACGTTGATGGCGGCAGAATTAGCGGCGATTGCCGTGTGAAAATAGTTGCACGCAAGAATCTTGCGATTCTGTCTTTGTGTGGCCTGATTTTGTGCGCCGATTGGTTGCTATTTTGGGTTGTATCCCTAATTCCAACGACATGATCTGACTTTCCATACTTAGGGCTTCAATGCCCACTAGGTTTCGGAGGTTGATTATCGATCATGACAGCGCAATGGGCCGATGAATTTGGCCCAGTCGCAAGTAAACCCTTATTTTCTGGGTTGACAGCATGCAGGTGGATGTTTTTCTGCATTCCTTCAGAGGCGATCCTGATGGGTTTTGTATACAGAAAGCATTTATTACAATGTGTATACAACGGTTTATTTCTCCTATCTGTCAAACAATCTTACATGTAGGTAACAATGGTATCCTCTAGTCTCACCGATAAGGACGATCATACGGCGTGTAGTAGATCGCAGAAGACAGTATGATCACTTGACCTAGTGAGACATAAACCTGATCACATTTGAGACAACGTATGAGGATACGTTTGTCTGGATGGCTGCGGCATTGTCGGAATAAGTAGTTTGTCTTGGTTACTTGACATGCTGGTACGCAAGGGTGCATATTGATGGACCACAGTGAGATGTGTTCGACTGTCTAACATCAGCGAATATAAGATGTCGTTCTTGATTGAGTCCAAACCCTAACGAAGGGTCAGGGGTTTGAACGGATTTACTGTTGCTTTGACTTGCCATGGTGGAGAGACTAAGTAGCGTGTTCGTATATCCGCATCGCGGGTAACAGCAGTTCATGTAGTACTGCCTGAGACTTGGTTTAGGTAACCATATTCGAGTTATAGGATGGGGACATTTCCTGAGGAGCTCAATGGCATTCATCGTGCCAAGTTCTGCAGGCTGATTAAGTTCAGGCACGAGTGATAAGGTTTGAGTGGTACTGTTTAGGAATAATAAGATATTAATTAATTGTAGATAGAGCTTGTCAGAAGCTCCGATTAATTAATGAATGTCCGGTAACCTTAAATATGGTGATTCTTAATAAATGCAGCCCGTTCTCATAACGTGGTAATGAAGGGGTAGGTCAGTATTAATTCTGTGGTGAAAAAAGAATTAATATTAATTAATTAATTGTGTCCTGGGTTGTGGACATGGGAATTAATTAATTTATAGGCCCACTTTTATTATTTGCATTAGGTCCCAGGTCTGGCCCAAAATAAATATGCTGAATTGAGCCTAGCAGCCCATTAGGGTTAAAACCCTAGGCCTATAAATAGACAGCTCTCCCTCACAAGTTGTAACATAGTTGAAAAACAGAAACCCTAGTGAGAGAGAGCAGGGGGCGGCACCTCTATCAGTGCAAAGGGGAAAATTTTGATTCTGGCTTGCACAACTACAGATCTGTGGAATCCTTACGAATAGCAGATCTGAACAGCATTGGGATACAGCCCTAAAGATCTAATCTGGAGAACAGATTATTCCTCTTTCTTGTTTTCTTTAATTAAATCTTGAAATTAGAATCCATCTAATTTCTGTTTCCGCATATTTAATTAATTTGCGTGGTTGATTCAATTATTGGAATTCAAATGCGAAAGATCGGTACAGAGACTACGAAATTAAGGTAATGTCTATTATCCACGCATTAAATTCATAGGAGCATGCTAGGGTTTGTGAATTGGTATTGTGAACAATAAACCATAAATTGATCCGGCTTATTTGGATTTTGTGATTCGGTTCACAAATAAATCCCAATAGATCCTCTTATGGATTTCCAGTACCAATGACGTGGAATTAAAGTTCAAACCTAGGGCTTTAAAGACCAGTAGGTTACCGACATGGTTTTCATTGGAATCAATAGAAACGGAGGCGAGAAAAGTGCCCCGTGCACTGGTTTTTCGCCCAGGCTGCTCAACTAGCCATTTTCTCCGGCCAATTGGCGGCAATTCAAGGGTGAATCTCCGGTGTCGTTGGTTGGATATGGAAGTCCAACTCAAAAAATGCCATTTGTAATAAATTCAAAAGCCCAAATTTGAATTGTTCGATGCCCGGATCCATTTCGAAGACCCATTTGAAGAGTTGTATATGTAATATTCATGTAATAGAATACGTAGCTATATAGGTACAAATCTTGGGGCCACAAGGACATTAGATTTATTCTTGCATGATGTGTATTTTTTATTTTTTTTTGAATAAGTCTACATTAATCTCAAACTCACACACACACTCACACACCCAGATGTCCCCCTTGGAGCTCGAACCTGTGACCTCTCAGTCACAGGAAAGGTGCTTTAACCACTACACCCCGAGCGAAGGGACAAAGAAATTTAAGAGAGCATGTTGTATGTTTTACATGTTAGGAGCATGCTAGGATTTATTTAATTCTTTATTGCATGCTGTCAAAAACCTTCAACTTAAAATGACTAAGTGAGTTAAAATAAATTTTAATTAATTTATTTAGGCCTCCGCATTTGGTCTTATAAGTGACTGTGGATGTTGTTCGCAGGACCCTGGGAGTCTCCCCCTAGAGGATACAACATTCACTGGTTCACTGGATAAGACTTATAATGAAAATGAATTTTATCTTTAAATGAAGTGTGTGGCACTCGCGGGACCCTGGTAGTCTCCCCCTAGAGGATGTGTCATTCACAGTTCATTGGTAAAGATTTAATTCAAGATAACCTTAAGAAATTATTTGCAAGCGATGTAAAGTCCTAACGGTAAGATCATCAATTGTAAATGATTTTCTTTATTGGTTAAATTGTGGTCATCACTTAGATGTGAATTTTTTTATAACTCCCCAACGGAGTCCCTGTTTTAATTCACATGGCCTGTTAAATGGTCAGACTATTAATTCCATTCGTCATAAAGTAGAGGTTGACATTAGATTGGAATTAATGATAGTTTGTCTAGTCAATGGATATGTGTGTAAAAGTCCACCCTCCAAGACTTGCATATATATTTGTTGGGCTGTTGGAGGTTTCATAAATATTGGTTTTGAAGGTTTCCATATTTTATGCTTCAATTAATGTGATTTAAATGCTTACGTGTTTGCATTTAATTTATTTCAGTTATCATCATATTGTTTCATCTGCTTTTGACTGTTATCTATCATAACAAGCTCATTCGTCCAATTTGTTTGGACTGGAAATAAATCTGGATATAGTACTGGTTGCTAAAGAGTGCATATTTGCACTTAAGACACCTACTCGAGGTCTCTTGAACTCTTACTTCCACTTGAAAGTAATCATGGGTAAGAAATAGTACTTTGTTGCTGAGTTTCTTGCTGGCTTGGTTACAGTGGAGGATCTCATGGGTAAGAGATTACTGGCTCTGGTTTCTTTTGAAGTTTCATCTTCTTTGTGTAATGACGGTAAGAAGAAGAAGCCACAAAAGAAAAAGAATTGTGGGAGCAAATATGTAATACTTTCCGGTAGTATGACACCTTTTGGTGGTGTCACGAAACTAAAGGGAAAGTGCTACAAATACAACCAGTCTAGGCATCACAGATATTATTTTCCCGTCTTTAAGAAGGGTATCTCGTGTCATCTTCTATTTTAGTTGATGAAACATGTTTTGCGGCTTGTTTTACTATCTCTTGGATAGTAGATACTGGTGTTGCGGATCATGTTGTTTTTCTCTGCATGGTTTTATGCAGACAAGACAACTAATGAAGGCGAGATTACCGTAAGCTTTGTAAACAGTATTAGAGTGGTTGTTGTTGCAGTGAGAGATATGCACTTAAGTTTTTTTTTCAGATCGTGTTGAAGTATTAAAGCTAGTTTTCGAAAGAATTTATTTTCAGCTTTGAAAATTGTTTCTGGATGGATATTCATTTATTTTTAATAACACTGATGTTATTATGAGAAATAACTCTTTTATCTATTCTGGCATGTTGGAAGACTCCTTATATACTATTACATGTGTATATCATTTTGCAACTGAAACTCATGCATATTCATCGTTTAAAAGAATAGTTTCTTCTATTTTGAATCAAACATATATTTGGCATCTAAGACCGAGTCATGCTAATCTGACTATGATCCAAAGATTGATAAGTCGTGGATCATTGGAATCTCTCCAAGTTGAACCATTCTCAGTGTGCGAATCCTAATTAGAGAGTAAAATGACATTAAGGCTTTTTTTAAGGCTATGGGTTTAAAGCCAATAATATGTTGAAAATGATTCAATCTTATTTGTGTGGGCCTATGTCTAATCAAGCAAGAGGTGGTCTTGAGTACTTCATGACTTTCACGAATGATTATTCAACGTTTGGATACATTTACTTAATGCGCCACATGTCTGAATAATTTGACAAGTTCAAATAATTTAAGACTTGAGTGGTTAATTGAAAAGGTAAAAGTATCAAGTCAATACGATTTTATTGTAGTTTCTAATACCTCAGTGCTGAATTTAGGCAATACTTATTGGATAACGAGATTGCATCTCAACTGTCTATGCCTGATTTTCCACAACAAGTTGGCGTAGAAGATAGAAGAAACATAATTATTTTTGGAGATGGTGAGGTCGATGAAT
Source organism: Plectranthus barbatus (assembly GCA_026898455.1). Classification (NCBI taxonomy): domain Eukaryota; kingdom Viridiplantae; phylum Streptophyta; class Magnoliopsida; order Lamiales; family Lamiaceae; genus Plectranthus; species Plectranthus barbatus. Next base: position 54,633 of record JAPKLW010001279.1, read on the forward strand.
AGTTATGCCACATTGCCTACTTTTTTTTAGGGTTATGCCTTGGAAACAGTGGCGTACCTTGCAAATTTAGTACCTTCTAAATCGATTATAAAGACTCCAATAGAATTGTGGACTGGTTGAAACTCTAGTTTAAAACCATATTTTGGTTTAGGGTTGCCCAACAAATGTGTTGGATAAGGAAATTGATAAGTTGGCACCTAGAACGGAAGTACGACTGCTTATAGGATATCCTAAGGGTATGAAAGGCGGTTACTTTTATAGTCCTATAGAATCAGAGGGTGGTGGCTAATACCAATGCCCGATTCTTGGAGGAAGACTATATAAGTAAGCATAAATCCAAGATTATGATCGTTCTTAATGAGTAAAAAGGAGACAATAGTACATCGAGTGTACTAAGTGTTATACCACAAGAGACTGCACAACGTGTTGACTCTGGTGTATCTATACAGGTACTGCCTTGTTGTAGTGGGAGAGTTGTTCAATCTAATCATTTCATGGGTGTGGAGAGTCTTCGGACTTGGTCCACATTGGTGAACATGAAGCGAATCGTTTCATGGGTGTGGGAGAGTCTTCGAACTTCGTCCATATTGGTGAACATGAAGCGAACGATCCCTAGACTTACAAAGAAGCAGTCCAAGATGTAGATGCAATATCTTGGCATAAGTCTATAGATTCTGAGATTGAATGTATAGATGCTATGGGTGTGTACGACCTTACAGGCTTTCCTGAAGGCAAAAGGGCCATTGGGTGTAAGTGGGTCTATAGGCGTAAGAGAGGATCTGACAGAAAGGTCATCGCCTTTAAAGCACGGTTGGTGGCGAAGGGATTCACTCAAAAAGCAGGAAACGATTACAATGAAACCTTCTCATCGGTAGCTATGCTAAAGTCAATTCGTATACTCTTATCCATAGCAAATTACATGGACTATGAGGTTTGGCAAATGGACGTCAAGACAGCTTTCCTTAAAGGAAATCTGGATGAAGACATCTATAAGCGGCAACCTAAAGGTTATGTAAAGAAAGGCCATGAGAATCTTGTATGGAAGCTAAAGAAGTCTCTTTATGGACCTAAGCAAGCTTCTAGATCTTGGAACATTTGCTTTGACGAAGTGATCAAGTCCTTTGGATTTGAACAGTGTTAAGACGAAAGTTGTGTGTACAAAATGAGCAATGGAACGTGGTGTTATTCTTAGTACTGTACGTAGATGATATTCTTCTTATTGGCAACAATGTGAAGGTATTATTGGACGTAAAGGTGTGGCTATCGGAACAGTTTCAAATGAAGGATTTGGGAGATGTTGCGTACATTCTTGGTATTAAGGTCATTTGTGATCGAAAGAAGAGAATGTTGATACTATTATTGTCAGGTTTAGCATGCAAAACTCCAAGAAAGAATTGTTGCCTTTCCGACATGGAGTTCCTCTATCTAAGGACATGAGTACCAAAATGCCAGATGAGATAGAGGATATGGCAAAGGTTCCTTATGGTTCGGCTGTAGGAAGCCTTATGTATGCTATGCTCAGTACTAGACCTGATATCTGCTATGCAGTTGGCATGGTGGCAATATATCAATCTAATCCTGGTCAGGGCCACTAGACTACGGAAAACATATTCTCAAGTATCTGAAAAGAACTCGTGATTATATGTTGGTTTACGAATCAGAGTGTCTGACCCCTTTGGGTTATTCAGATTCAGATTTTCAAGCTGATCGAGATAAGAGAAAGTTCACCTCGGGTTATGTGTTTACCTTGGGAGGCGGGGCCATATCATGGAGGAGTGTGAAGCAAAAATGCATCGCGGACTCCACCATGGAAGCTGAATATGTGGCTGCCTCAGAGGCTGCGAAAGAAGCTGTCTGGCTTAAGAGCTTCTTGTTGGACTTGGAGGTGATTCCGAGTGTGCCGAAGTGTATCACAATTTATTGTGACAACGCTGGTGTGGTAGCAAACTCAAAAGAACCTAGAGCCCACAAGGCAAGCAAACACATTGAAAGGAAGTACCACATTATACGAGAAATCGTAAAGAGAGGTGATGTTGCTGTGGAAAACATTGCGTCATTGAATAACATGGCGTATCCTTTCACGAAGACTTTGGCAACTAAGATCTTCGAGAAACAAGTGGAGGGTCTTTGTTTACGATACGTAGCAGCTTCACTTTGAGTCTAAGTGGGAGAATTGTAATGACATGTGTGTATACCAAAAGTTTAGCTTTAGTATGAGTGGGAGATTGTTGGAGTATATTGTAAACAAAACTTTTAGTACACACAAATGTCATTACATAGACAATATAATCCATGAGTCTAACGTTTGAATTTATGTGTCTAACGGATAAAAATTCAAAATGCCAAAGGTCCTCCTCTATATAAAGGCCTGCCCTCTCAAGCTTAAACGATTACATGAACTGAATTAAAAATTTGTATGTCTCAAGAAGACAAAGGGCAATTTCAGTTCATCTCTCCCTGCTAAACTCTCTGAGTTTTCGTGTTCTCTAACACGAGACTTGAGCCTCCGACTCAAGTTACCCACCATGCTAACTTCTCCTAGCACGAGCCGAAGCTTTTAGCTGAAGATTTTATTGGTGAATATATCTTTCTGAGATATATTCATAGCAGTCAGTTTCTTAGTCTGGGATTCTAATTCTCACGGGCATATGCCAACCACCTGAGTTCTAGGAAGAACGTATAAACATCCAACCATTCTTGGAAGAATTAGTAAACATCCAACCACCAGGAAGGAGGTTGTGGGGTGCGTCCCCACTTCAACCTTAAGACTGAGTCTATAAGGAGTTCATAGGTGAGTGTCACAGCTGACCAAAGGACGGAGGTGCAATGGACTATGTATAGATCGTAAGAAGGCTCGTATTTACTTAGTGATTTATCCAGACCTTGGATCTGAAGAGTGGATGTAGGATATTGAAATCCGAACCACTATAAATCTCTGTGTGCTGCTTTATTGTTTTCTTTCATACTTGCTCTATTATCTTGTTTCTTAAACTGACTCTTGAAACCTTCAATACTAGTCCAAATATTGAAGAGTATATACTGTGAAACTGACTTAAACCAAAATAAATACTTAAGCTTAAACTTTCCACACACAAGAATGACTATACTCTGTTTAAACAAATCAGTGCAATTGTTATTTTATACTTCCGCTGCATACACAAAACCTTCTGCTACACAGTTTGCACTCTAATTTTGGGAACAAAAAATCTGTACGATACATTCCTCGAACGCATTTCAACCAGGATCCTTCGTAGGACTTCTTGTTGAGTTCACCATTGATTGTGGTGAACCTAGCAAATCTTCTAGCAAATTTTGTTGCTTCAGCCTTTTGATTTGGTATTTCCCAAGATATGATATGTTTGGATCCATCCATGAATTCAAGTTCATGATGGGACATATGTTGGTTTGATTTACTTCATCTTATCTTGAGTTGTTGGTCGTAAAGTTATGGTCATGGAGACGAGTCGTGGCGTGTCGAACTCCGTTGTTTCCGCAAAGTTGGCCAGAGCGTCGACTTGGATGTTGTGCTCTCGCGGCATGTGCTCCACCTGGATGTACTCAAATTCGGGTACAAGTTTCTTCACCACCTTGTGATACGCTTCCATTTGGTAATGCTTTGCTTGAAAATCACCAGAGAAATGGTTAATGCGCAGTTGAGAATCCAATTTAATTCAGAGTCGCCTAACATTCAAATCTATCGCGAGTTGAAGACCTGCGATCAATGTGAAGGGATTGCTAGGAAACTGAATTGCCAATCCATAAACTAGGGTGAAATTGCATATCAAAAATAAATTGTTATGCCTATGAATAATTCTAGCATGCTCCTATTGAAATGCATAAGATGGTTTATGCGGAAGACTTGGACTGTAGAAACTGATGAACTGGTTGCGCAGAGATCTGATCCTCAATCTCTTTCTTGTGCAACAAGATTTAATCTTTCAAGATGAAAGAATTAAGTCTATTGAAATTATGGAGATAGTTTCAAAAACTAAAGAGAGAAAGAAGAGATAGATCCTCCAGATGATATGATCCTTGCGGATGAGTAACGATCGTAGCCAGGAACAAGAGTTGACACGATGCGAAAACAATTCGAACGGAACTGGAAATGACGAACGGATGGACATTCTGCAACCCTAATTCGACCCTTCAAATGATGTATTCTACACGAATTTCATATACACCCGAAGAAGCGGAAGAACTAATGATGCAAAACGGTAGAAGATGCCAAAATCAGATGTGTAAGTTCGGTTTATAAGTCAATTCGAATTTCAAGGATCTACAGAAATTCTTGATCTTTCAGAATTAGAGAAATAAACTCAAAAAATATTATTGAACTGCAAACTGGTTTAAATCAAATATAAACAACGATATTTATAGGGTGAAAACCAAAATCTCTACTCCTAATCTATCTAGGAAAATAAATCTAAAGAGCATATCACATTTTTCAAGATATACAACATGTATATCTTGAAAATAACATCTAGAAAGTAAATAATGTCTAATAACTTTAAAATTCGAAATTAAACCAAATCTAAGCCCAAATCAAATCAATTAAGCCCAGATGTCATAATTAAATTAATCCCTCTTGGCCAAATTTGATTTTTAACTCCGATGGGCTTCTTTAATAATTCTTGAGCCCAAATCTCTTTAATCAGCAATTGCAATCCATCACCTAGCTTCTTGGCCCCATAGGTCCACTAGGAATATGGACAGGATCTTTCTCTCGAACTGCACCTTGAGCTCCATCACCATATCGAATCTTCTGATTTGTATCCCAGCTCCGATCCAAAAATCTAGTGAAGATCCCCTTCAGATTTCATGCCTATCGAGAAGTAGAATTTCCTCCACCTTCTCAGATCTTGTGTCGCCTCCCATAGCTCCCAATTACTGGTTTGCTACATAGCAACTTATGATCTTGTGTTGTGTTGTGATCTGAGAATCTGAGGGATATTTATAGGAGAAATCTGATCTCAGATGAGCTTGAGCTTTCATGGGCCAGACCATGGACAAGAATGCAAATAGCAAATAAGGCCTATCAATTAAACCCTAAACCCTAAAACCAGAATATAATTAATTAATAAATATTGATTCATGCCACTAGAAAATCAATATTGTCCTACCTATTTGCTACCAAGTTATGAGGAACAATTGGCTTTGAAAATTGTCACATTTAAGGTTGCAGAAATTCATTAATTAATTTGAGCTCTGACAAGCTCCAAAATTGATCAATATCTTTTATTCCCGATCATGTTTGTTATACTTTGCAGGGGTTTGTGCCGACAAGGCATCAGAAGTATGACGAGGTTACCATCTCCATGGGCAGAAGAGAACAAGTCTCAGCGGCAGCCATTGAAGATTTTAATTTATGTTTTGAAAACAATATTTTGATTTTGAGAGATGTTTTATTTGTGTCAGTTTTTTGGCGTTTTCCAAGTTATTTATCGATGGATATTCAGTTATTTTTCATAGTGATGTTTCTATCATTGGCAATACCAATATTATCTATCGTGGCAAGCCGATTAACTCTCTCTATATCATAAATTGTTTGCACAAATCTTTCGTTAACGTTGCAACTAATTCATCCAATAATAATAATCATTTAAAAAGAAAGTTTTCTTCTTCTGATGAGGATCAAACATATCTCTGGCACATGAGACTCGGTCACATCAGTCTAAAGAGGATTAAGAGACTAGCAGATTGGTATCTTGGATTCTTTCCAAGTAGTGCCTCATCAAGTCTGTGAATCTTGTATAGATGGTAAGATGACGACCAGGCCTTTTAAGGCAAGTGAGGCTTGAGCAGAAGATGTTGGTCCCCGATCAGAGTGTTTATAGTTGCAGCAGAATGTTAATAATGTCTTGCACTTATCTTGCTAAGGTCACGAATTAGCAAGTGTTTATCGAATGTGTTTAAGCTCGAACATTCGTTAGATTTACTTCAAATACTACAACACTTGATGTGTTGAGTTTCAAGATAAGCAATATTTAACAAAATAAAAGCACTAAATGAACGCGGGATTTATAGTGGTTCGAACAACTGTTCTACGTCCACTATTAAGTCATCCTGAATGAAAATTCACTACGATTGATTACAAGGTCATGCTTGACCTCTAACGTTGAGCAGCTCCTCCGTCTGGTCATCGCGCACCATCAAGCACCTCAGTCTTCAACCTTCACTCTAACACTCCTTAGAGTAAGGACAAACCTCCCTTCTCCTCAGACGTCAACCTTGGGAGTTTTATAGTTCTTCCCAGAACCTTTTCCTTTTTTGGTAGTAGCTCGTGATAATCACTCTTGCAGAACAAGTTTACTGCTAGATTCTTTCTTGGATAGAAAGAATCCTAAATCTAACCTTAGAAGAGAATTTCAAAGGTATCGAGCTCTAAATTCAGAAGCTTACGCAAAGCCTCGATCAAATGTTTGCTCTGATATGAGTTAGCGTGAGTTTGAGAGTCTTATGAATTGTCTAACTTCGTTGTTGTAAATTTTGTGAACCTCTCTAGCTCTTTGTGAAATCACCTATTTATAGGTGAAGATTCAAACTTTCATTTGAATATTATCTATTAGACACAGAGTGTCTGCTCGCCAATCTTTGTTCATCCTTTTCTACGAAGTGCATTGACTCTTCAGGTCTCTTTGTCTCTGATTGGCGTTCTCCTTATCCTAGTCGTCTTTGTCAGAACGGATATTTTTTAGTTTGGATATGGAAACCTTCCTTTTGTCTGTTGATTATCCTTCATTATAATTCATCGGATTTCCGCGTGATTTTGGATCCTTCTGTTTCACAACTCCATTTTGAATGTTGATTGTTGTCATCCGTTAGCTGGCAGTTGGTAGTCTGCTAATATCTCAGCAGTCTTGCTGAGATTCAGCAACGTGTGTGCTTCAATTCTTTAACATTCCTTTGAGTTCTTCCAGCATTCTTCATGTATGTGCTAGTCTCTCAATGTTTGATAGCATCTTTAGCAACCTTCATACTTGTTGACTCCTTTAACATTCTCCGATCCTTTTTTCTAGTTCTATTACAACTCGAATAACTGTATCCTATACAGGACTTTTACAATTTGACACGATTCTAAGTTGCTAGAAACTAGATTAACTAAGCTTTGATGCACCAAAACTAAATTAATACAATTGAGATCAGGGGTTATAATAATTATATCGATATTCCTAATAATTTCCCCCTTTTGGTGAGATCAAAGCCTCAATTCTACCTAACTGATCACGGGAAAGCTGATTACTGAGATTAGAAAACATTCCTAGCAATTCTATTCTCAGCATATCAACTCCCTTAAACTCAATATGATTCAGAAATGTTCCCCCTCAAAATATCAAGGGTATTACTCGATTAATAATTTTGTTCAAGTAAATGGCTTTCAAATCATCAATCAGATAAGCATATAGCACATTCACACACAATTATATAGCAACATGCAAGAACATATCACACACACCTAACAATCCAAGGACTTTGCTGATTACACTGAATGTGTAATTTAAGTTATAACAATTACTTCAGTGTTGGACAATGAGGTGTTGTCTTCAATCTGGGTTAGTTTCCATTAAAAATCTTGCAATCTAGTAAACACACACCCAAATCAAAAAGAAATTTACCAAAAAACTTTGAGATGTGGAAGGATTACTTTTTGGTTGTCGAGGAGTCCGAATCAGCTTCTTTAGCACTTAAGGAGCCAGTGGGTTTCTTCAGCTTTCCGAGAGTCTTAGTTGTAACTTTCATGAAGTTGTCCACTAGGGCCTCTCGCTCTTCCCTCCTGATCCTCTCCCTTTCTTCTTCTTTTCTTTGTTCCTCCTTCTCTTCTTCTTCTTCTTGCCTCCTTAAGTCTTCCTCCAATTTTCTGCGTGTTTCGAGGTGCCAGATTATCTCTTCTTCTTCCTTCTGGCGCTCTTCTTCTTCTGTCAATCTCTTCTCTGCCCCCTCTTTGATCGCAACCAAAAGTTCAGTGGAGAAGGTCTGAAAGTCGTCCTACAGAGTCTGGCAAATTTCTGCGTTTGCCCCGATCACTTGGGTTTGCACAATAGGCGTAACCTACACTTAGATTTTCCTCTCTATCATAGCATGAATGAACCTCAGGAGGTCCCTGTTAAAAGTACTGTAGCTTAAGGGCTCAATTGTCATTATTGGGGGCTCCATGGATATCACCATTTGATTGGAAGTGGTAGGGATGTCAGCATTGGTTGTCATCGCCTGAGATGGATTAGTAGTCGGATCAACAATTTCTGATGCAATGGGTTCATCTTCTTGAACATGTTCTTCGTCAGCAGCGATTGGAGAGGGAGGCCTAAACCTATCCACCCGAGATAGGAAATTGGCCAGCGTAGTTAGTATCCGCTCCCTGAACTCCATCATTTTCCTGTGATCCTCTGCGCACTTGCGTGCAACCTTTTCTTCTATTAATCTTGCATGCTACTTAGCAGCTGTAGTCATCTGCCTTCTTGTTGTGGGGGATTTGAACGTTTGAGTGAATGGGGTGAATCAACAATGGCGTACTCAGAAGCAGATAGTGAGCAATCTCCAGTTATTACTCGGTGAGCCTTTATCTTTTGCAGCCTGGCAACTACTAGCTTCTTAGTGTATTGTCGTTTGGATGTATGATCCATCCAATCATCCACCCATTCCTCCTCACTCTGCCAATAACTTAGACCCATTCTTGCCAGCATGATGGCGTGATCTTCATAGTGTAGCTCGTGGATGGCTTTGTCGTAGAACTTCTACCTCTGGAACTCTATCTTCAACCATTCAAGATCGAAAGACCGTCTGAGAATTTAATGGCATAAGTGGTCTTAATTTCTTCAGCAACTTGGGCATCAATGAACACACAGATTTTCTTCGCCCACAAGGGGACACCATTTGGCAATTATTTTTGTTTTAAACCTCCTATCCGGTTGTCCTTCCATTCGCACTCTCAACGTTTCTGCTCTAAAAATAGATTCGCCTCTGAGAAGCTCGTTATTTCACTCACTTATCTATATTATTTTTATATTATTTTATGTAGTTTTATTGAGTTTATATATATATTTTATGCATGATGTCAATATTAGGTGGTTTTAGGTGTGTTTTGATGTTTATGCAGGTTTTTAGGCCTAAACTCATAAGAAAACTGTTCCGAAAGCAGTTACGTGTAAGAGTAGCAGTGAAGAGTTTTTCCACAAGAGGAATTCGGGCTATTGGTGCATGGAAATGGATGATTCTTTGAGTTAGCTCTCCAACGCAACTGGAATTGGGTCAATCGGAGTTCGGGAGAGGAAGTTATGGCCAAAACCATGAGACCGCGCAGAAGGGGCAAGAAGCTGCGTCGACAGACGCCAATCAGCATCTATCGACGGTGATTTGAAGGCCACGTCGATCGATGGGGATGCCTAGTCGATCGACGCGGACCTCCTGGCGCGGGAAATTGGCTGAATTCGAGATTTTTCATTTCTGCCCTAGATTTGATTTGATACACCTCCACCTCTATATATAACTTTGTAAATTCAATTTTTCAGAACCCCCCACTCATTCCCAATCGTGTTTCATTCTAGATTACAGATTTTGAGAGATTCCAATAAGTTTTTAGAGTTTTATGTTTGAAGACAAGTTCCTGCGGGAAGATTTTCGGATTCCAGTTTTTATGCAATTCAGGTTGTATTTTTCTATGATGAATATTACCATGAATATGTGTAACTAAATCCTTTCTCAGATTCTAGGGTTTCGAATTATCAATGTATACATGTTTTGATTGATTGAATTATTTTCCCTTTCCCTTCGTAGTTTGTGAAATCAGTGCTTATTCATAATCTTGATTTGCAAGCCACATCTTAGGATTATCTATGTGATTACTTGAGACGTAACTGTGATAGTTTTCAATCGAAAGAGATTTTC
>JAPKLW010001279.1:69511-92302 GCA_026898455.1 Plectranthus barbatus
TTTTCTGATGTTTCACTACGAAGAGGAATTAAAATTGGGAATTAATCGATTCATTCATACATGTCATACTTGATAGGTAGATATCCCTGGAATCTGTGCTTCTCTTATTTGAATCCAAAAGCCTTTTAATTTCCTGTTTAATTTTCATTAGCAAGTATTACAATTTTCAAAACAACCAAAACTTTTTAATTGCTTTTCCTAACCAGTATTTTAAGAACGTCTGATTTAGTATTTAGGATTTTTCGTTGCTTCATTTCCCTGGATCGATAACCTTAGGGTTTACAAATTTATTTGCCACTATTTCTATAATTAATCTGTAGAAATTACAGTGATCAGCCTCCAACAAGCATCAAGACCCCCTAGGCAGCTTCTACACTCCCTTAATCTCCTCATTGTCATCACTTGGAATATCACTGAATGTAATACTTGAGAATTTGGGAGAGGTAGGAATCGAAATGCGCCTCTGCCACAGTGACTCAATGGTCTTTTCAAGCATGAAAGGAGTTTTTGTTCCTAAGTTCTATTTTGGGACGGTAGATGAATCCACTCCCAGGGCACGCTGATACTGCTCATTCTGTGCTCTCACGCTCGCAGTGAGGTTGCCCTGTAATCTGGCTCTAGTTTCGACATCGAGTGAGGTAGTGGCTTCTTTCTCCTTGGCTTCTTTTTCAACAACTTCCTTCTCAGCAGCTTCCCTCTCAGCTGTTGGTTCAGATTGCTAACTGGTCGTCTATTTGTCTACCTCAGTATTTGTTGAAGCATCATTGGTTCTGATCTCAAAGTCAGCATTCGCCTTCTCTGTTGCCTTGTCTCCTTCGCTTTCATCAAGGATTTGATTTTCCTCTTGCACCAAATCTTCCTCTGCCAAAATAGTAACAACATGGTTTTCTCCTTGCACAGCCAGTTCTTTATCCTCAATCACCTTCTCAATTACAGAACGTCTTCCACCTTGCACAGCAGTCTGTTCCACACTTTCCTTCACAGTACTGCTACCTCTTGGCACAACAGCATGTCGAACAACACTTCCAGTATTAACACAGCACCATCACTTTCCCCTTGCACAGTGACGGGCTATTTAGTCTAAGTAGCAACACTCATTTCTCCTTGCGCAGGAGTCTGCTTGATCATCGGTCCGCCTGATCCTCTTGGCAACACATCTTGCAAATCCTTGAATGCTCCTTTCCTTTACATTTTGTCAAATTCGGCATCTGACAGAGCATCTGGATTTGCAATCCTTTCTTCTGCATAGCTGACCTTAGTCTTGCCTTTTAGAATTCGCGTCTTCTCAATATCCTTCTTTGTAATGCATTCAAGTTGATCATCGTCCTTCATCTTGGCATTGCGCTCATCGTAAGTAGCTTTGACCTGCTCATATTTAGCATCCCTTTGCTCGAGAATCATCTTCAGCTTTGCTTTTTCAAATTCCTTCTACTCTCTTACTTCTTCAATGCTTTCTCCTGTCGCCTCATCTTCCATGCTACCTACTTCTCTACAGACAACTCTGGCTTTCTCTTTGTATCTTTGGAGGTTGGTTCAATAGGAGTCTCATCTGCATTCTTGGCAACATCAGGAATCGGTAGTGTTGTGTCTACTACCGGGACCCTAACCTAAACAGTTGATACTTGGAAATGATCAGTCCTTCCTTTCTTCTCTGCTTGCACTTCATCATCTTCTGACTTCCTCTTCCTCTACTAGGGACTCTTCTGCGTTCGTTTTTTCTTCACTACAGGTGGCATGTCGGGTTCCAACTGTGTGATTTCTTGCAGGCTTTTATACTCCTTGAACAGGGCATCATGTTCTGTTTGTCTTCTCTCCGATTCAATTTCCTCAGCAGTCAGTGGAATAGATGTCTGCAGAATGGCGTCTCCTTGGTAAAGATCTTCTTCATCAGAAACTGATTCTTTGAGGTCAACATTATTTTTCCCTTTTGGAAAGATCGGCTCCTTGAAGTCCTTTACAGGTTGTTGCTTCTTGGTAGGTGGTATGTAGTCAGTGGATATCAGATCTTATCCACCGCAGCGCTTCCCTTTGGGTATAATGCCCTCAAGAAAGTGACTTATCTTAAGTCCAAAACCCAGGACCTGAGTGAACGTATGCTCCGTCTTGATGTTCTTGTTTTTGTAGACGTGCGCCAACCATTTGATGTAGATGAACTTTGCCCAATTCCCACGAATTTGGTCTTCAATAGCCATCATAACAGCAAACTTTTTGGCTCTCAATTCTAAAAGCGAGCCACATGGGCTCTTCCAACAATCTCAACGCTGCAACCACTTTCCAAGGCTCTGTAAATGTGTCTTTCTTCCATCTAAGCCATCGCCTCTACATCTCTTCATCATCGGTCACTTTGTAGGTGGCAACATCCTCTCCTTCGAATCTCAAACCATACTTTCCTACTAACAGTTCTAGGCTCACCACTATCTTCGTGCCCAAAACGCTTGTGGTGAAGAACTTTTCACTTTTATCAATCACAGCCCTTGCAATGAATTCTGCAACTATGTGGGGTCGGAACTTTATAGGCTCTGCAAACACTTCAAAGGTCCTTCATGATCGAGTTTTTCCATAAGCATGGTGCAGTAGTGTTTTTTGAACAATAGCTCGTAGAGTATCTTGTCCTTCTGTACTTATGCCGCCCTTCTTTGTTCAATGGTGAGTTTGCCTTGTGCTTTGACATGAACAATAGCCACCAAACGACCATAGGGGATCGATTCATCAATTTGTTCTTTCTTGAACACTCCTGTGAACGTCGGCTGAAATTGTTCAGGTTCTTTAGGAATGCTAAGTCTTCCGGATTCTTCGGCGGGGGGATTAGAACGGTTGCGTGATTTCGCCAATGATATTTTTCCTGAACTCAAAGAGATATAGAGTCAAAGAAAATTTTGAAATCAGAAGTATAAGGATTAATAGGGTTTAGAAATCCCAAACCAACTTCCTTTATACGATAATGAGAAATCAGCTTTGTATGAGCGGTTGGATCTCCTTTCTAATCTGGATAGATAGACGGTTGGAATGTCGTACGTCCCACGATGATGGAAATTTGTGCGTGGCTGACATGGCATCTGCTCATTTGTCACCGCCCTCTTCAGCAGTCAATTTCAATTAATGTAGACTAGACAGCTGCTCCGTAAATCATATAGTCCCCCCTTTTGAGAGATTTGAAATTATTATCTCTCTTCTGTCTGCTGAGTCGATTGCAGCAAAAATAAAGTTTTCTGCTCAGAGCTTGGACTCAGCAACTAATTTATACCTACTGAGAGCTTGGACTCAACAGTGAACTTAGATTCCACTAAGACCTTAGAATACTATAGATAACAGGAATCTACTGAGAGCTTGAACTCAGCAGTGAACTCAAATTATGCTAAGATCTTAGTATCCCATAGAGAATAGGTATCTGCTGAGAGCTTGGACTCAGCAGTCAATCTAGAATTTGCTAAGATTTTGTACTTAGCCATCTTTGGGTATCTGCTGAGAGCATGGACTCAGCAGTCATCGGGGTTCTATTGAGAGCTTGGACTCAGTGGTCAATTCAGACTCTTATAAATTTTTTAATCTTTAGAGTTTAAATAGTCTTTTACTGAGAGCTTGGACTCAGTAATCAATCTAGACTCTTATAATTTTTTAACCTTTAGAGTTCAAGGAGTCTTTACTGAGAGCTCAGACTCATTATTTATCGGGATTCTACTGAGAGGTTGGACTCAGTAGTTAGCAGAGATTTTGCTTGATTAAACGTTTATCACTTCAACCATCAAGCACTCTCTTCAAACTTAGGCTTCGGGGGGAACTTTGACATTCCTATCTGTTGATTTTCCTTTTCATCTTTGATTTAATCCAAGGAAAATCATAAGGTCTTTAGATAGGAAGTTATTTACACAAGGAGTGTAATGATCTAGCATTTTATTTAAGCAGTTATTATTTTGAGACGACAGAGTATTGTCATCAAAACGAGCATATTGCTTTTTTGATAGGAAGTTATTTACACAAGGAGTGTAATGATCTAGCATTTTATTTAGGCAGTTATTATTTTGAGACGACGGAGTATTGTCATCAAAACGAGCATATTGCTTTTTTGATATCATTGATTTACAAGAGTTACACTTCGCTAATTATAAAACTACAAGTTACAATGATCAATACTTCTTCAAACTGCTCCAAATAACGCCTTTGCTAGATCCGCTCCTTCTTCTTGGTCTCCTCCCGGAGCTCGTTGCTACATGTCTCCCCACATGCGCAACAACGCCTTGTTGGCTGAGAGATGTCTCTTGTCACTTCATCTTCTAGCTCCTTGAGCTGTGTACGTAGACATATCTTCATTTGTCAGTCTGCGGACAATCCAGCATATAATTTGAAAGGAAGTCTGACTCTAGCATATCTCACCATCGGCTCAAATCGGTGCTCTTATCCGCACTTCACATTAGCACCAGGTGTCATACAAATGTCCCTATTTTTCGACTTTTGAAACCCTGGAAGAAGAGGTGAGGAAGAAGTTGTCTGGGAATCCTTACCGAAAGGCATTCCCAAACCACGTGACTAAGGAATATCAATTCTCAGACCCACCTGACAAGTTTATTTATCACCAATGATAAAACTATCAAGGCCTGATAAAATGGATCTCCTATCTCCATTCGGTTCTAATATCAGAAAACTCATTATCAGTGGTGAATCGAGAATTGAGAGAATCTTCTTAGATATGAATTCTGCGAATATTACGACTCTTCCTCTCAATTTGGAGATTTCCAATTGACGTTGATCGAACCCATCTTGAAGGTATTTTGGCGAGATGGTAAAGGATGGCATCTTGTTTTTCTTGAGCAATAGGGTTTAATCGGAGGGGATTGAAGGCATGAGGCGGCTTTGATTTCAGAGGGTTGGATATGTTTTCCTGAACAAAAGAAACGTCCCTTTAAATAGATGAACCCGTCCTAAAGATTTGTTCGATAAATTAAATTGTCTGCCTTGGGAACTGACGGTTTTGGCTATACTTTCCACGTGGCCGTTCGTGATACCATATCTAGATCTGAATCATCTCGAGCCTTGAGCAACATCTTCGAAAATGATAAAAAATCTTGACCCTCACCACATTAATTCTCTCTATTGATGGGATTTGTAACTATTTCGTTGGATGAGATATTCCGTCTTTTAATTCTTCTTTGATGAACAACTTCCCAAGGTTGATTCAGCAGCCTTTTCCATTTGCTGAGAGCTGGGACTCAACAATCATTATGACGTTTGGTGGAAATTTTAAATGTCAGCATCTGATGTCGAATCTACTGAGATCATGGATTCAACAATCCGACTATAAATTTTCACATTTGGCTAGAGAGTGTGAGCTTGGACACACTCTATTCCGCATCATCTCCCAGAAATCCAAGAAATCCAAGAACATAATGAGTTGGGACTCACTCTTCCGCAACCTCATCGAACTCTAATAATCTGAAATTAAGGCAAAGCTCTTTAAATCTGATTTTTGCAAGAGGTTTAATGAATATGTCTACTAGCTATTATTTTGTCTGGATGTAATCCCCTGAATTATCTTTCTTTTCAACGTGATCTCGGATGAAATGATATTTGATATCAATGTGCTTCGTCCTTGAATGATGTACTAGATTCTTTGTGATGCACATCGCACTATTGTTGTCACAGTAGATTGGGACACTGATAAGCTCATATTTGTACTCACTTATCCATGTTTTTCTCCATTGCTTTAGTATATTTGGATTAGGTTTTTAATTATTTCCATGCATGAGTATCTTTTAGAGGATGTCATGCTCTTGATGGTGAGTTTTGCAGGTAATTGAGGCTAAAAAGAGGTCAAATGATGAAAAATGTTGTGAAGAATAGAGTTGCTGCTTTGATTGACACACAGGAAGTCGACCAAGTTAGAAGACGTGCCAAAAACCCGAAGTAATACCTCTGTGTCGACCGACATGGTGCATGTCGACCGACATAGAGGCTAGATATCGATCGAAGGTAAGGAAAAGATAGAGGCTCGACGTTGGTGATCCATGTCGATCGACACACGTTGTGTCGATCAACACAGATATTGAAGGCAAGAGATCGAGATGGCTGAGGAAGGAGTCGACACACTTACATGTGTGTTAATCGACACACTCTGTGTCGATCGACACAGTGGCAGGAAAAGGGAAATTTTCCCCAGTTTGTTTTTTTTTTTGTTATTTTAGCTCAATACCTAGTTTAGATGTTTTGGCTCCTTTATAAATATTGAACATATTAGGGCACGAAATGGATCACTTAATTCATTATTATACACTTAGAATATTATTTCATTGGAGTTTTTCCGGACATTGAAGGTTCCTCTTCATTTTTTGTGGTATTTTAAAGTGTTTAATAATATGGTTGCTTTAGTTCAAGTCATGTTTTGTGGCTAGAAACCCTAACATGTTCTAAGGCTTGTGATAATCTCTTCTGATGCATGTTTAAGTAATTCAACTCAATAGCATGGTTTAATTTCTTGAGCTTAATTAATCGAATATAGATTCAAAGAATGATCGAGAGATGAAACTGAATCTAGGTTTGTAGTTATCAATTGAAAGACCAAGAGGTGAAAATTGGTAATAGGAAAAAGAATTTAAATGCAATTATTTTCTCTCTCAAAAGGAAAAATTAATTTGTAGGAATTAATAAGATAATTATTGAGATTAGCTAATTTGTATTCTTGAGACCGAGAGGAGATAGTCACAATTTAGTAATATAGGGTTTAATTGTCTAACCAAGGAATTTAATCCATATGAATCTGAATTAATCCCCATTGCTGAGTTGATGAATTTGCATGTTGATGACTAGGGTTCTGCCCTATAATCTGTATCTTTACATATTGTTTTTTTTTTTTCAAAGACCTTTTAATTTTATGCATTGTCATCTTTACTTTTCAAAAACAAATCCCTTTTCAAATCACTCAACCAACTATGGTTTACGGACTATAGCTAGTGCTTAGGATAGTTTCATCACACAGTCCCTGTGGGTTCGACCACCTTAGGGTGAAAATTATAAATATATTTGCCACTATTTTTGCAATTTGTTAGACGCATCCGGTGTTGGCTTCATAATTTTGAAGTTTTTGTTTTATCCATAGCACCTGTGTACAGCAGCCACGTATTCAGCTTAAGTTGTGGACGTTGCTACGTAGTGTTGCTTTTTGTTGAACCATCTTATCAGCTTGTGTCCAAGGAATTGGCAAGTCCCACTCGTACTCTTCCGATCAATTTGGCATCCTCCAAAGTCGGAGTCTAAATATCCAATGAGTGTAAGATCATCTACTCTTGAATACCAAATTCATAGTGACTCTATCCCTTTCAGATATTTAACAATCCTTCACGCGTAATCCATGTGCGATTTCTTCAAATTTGCTTGGTATCTAGCACATACGCCTAGAACATACAAAATATCTGGCATGTTGGCCGTTAGATATAATAATGAACCAATAATTCCTCTATATGTTGTTGGATCCATGAATTCAGCTTCTTCATCCATTCAGATTTGACATGCTGTACTCATGGGAATCCGTAAGGTCTTTGTCTTCTCTGGACAGTATTTGCTAATGAGATCCTTGGTGTATTTCTTCTGATGTATGAAGATCGCATCACTGGATTGCTGAACTTGTAGGCCTAAGAAATACAACATCTTCCCCATCATGCTCATCTGAAAGTTAGTCTGCACAAGCTGAGAAATTTTTTCACATAGGGTTAGATTCTAAGATCCAAAGATAATATCATCCACGTAGATTTGGATGAGCAATATGTGTTCAGCATCCTTGATCAAGAAGAGTGTCTGGTCGATCTTCCCCTTCCTGAATCCATTCTTCAGCATAAATTGTGACAGCATCTCGTACCAAGCTCTTGGGGCTTGCTTAAGGCCATACAGAGCTTTCCTTAACTTGTACACCTTGTTTCCTCGTTCAAAGCCTGGAGGTTGCTCCACGTAGACCTCCTCCTTTAATTCACCATTTAGGAATGCACTCTTGATGTCCATCTGAAACACAGTAAAACCGTGGCGAGCAGCATATGCAAGGAATAACCTGATTACTTCCAGTCGAGCTACTGGAGCAAAAGTTTCATCAAAATCGATTCATTCGCACTACGCGTATCCTTTAGCTACAAGCCTTGTTTTGTTGCGCACAACAAGTCCATTCTCATCATGCTTATTCTTGAATACCCATTTGGTGCCTATCACTGATTGATATGTTGGTTGATCCACGAGATTCCATAGATGATTCCGCATGAATTCTAACAATTCTTCCTTCATCGCATTAATCCAATTGGCGGATTTAAGTGCATCAGCAACTTTGGTTGGCTCCTCCTGAGATATGTAGCAGGCTAGCATTGCACTGTGTCTGGTTTGAATCGGATTGGCAAGATCTTCTAATATTACTTCTGATGGATGATCTCTTAGCAGCCACTTTGGTCTTTGCAACTCCGTAACTCGAATTGTTTGACCGCTGGATGCTCCAATTTGGCTTCCTGAAACAGACACATCAACAAGTTGTAAGTTGTTCAGACTTTCAGTTACACTTGTTGGGTGATCATCTATAGGATGGTTGCCTGTTGATGATTCGTTTGCTAGATTTGTATTTGCTGAAGTGATGATACGTCTTCCTCAGTAGTCCGCTCCTGGTCATTTACGGCAGTGCTATCTTCAGTAGTCCTCTCGCTATTCTGGGGATTCTCAACAATGTTTTCGTTTTGCTGAAAAGTTTCTCCATCTTGTGTTCCTCCTTGACATGTGATTACCTTGAGATGATTTAGTGAGGCCTCAGCATTAACAGTTGCATCACCGGCCCTCTCGATTGTTTGCTGACCAACCGAGTTCTCCAGCGTAGATGTAGATTCACTCATAAACCTAGTCAGAGCAATCGGTTCAGCTTCGAAAGTATTCGATCTGAATTGTCCATTGACATCATTGGTTTCATGAATCACATCTCTTAGATCTCTCATAGTCCAGCGCACTAAAGTAGCTTCATCAAAAATAACATTGCATGTTATTTCCACAAGTTTGGTGGTCTTGTTAAGCACTCTATAACCCTTGTGAGAAGGATGTCCATATCCTAGGGACACCCCTTCATCAGCTTTGGGTGAGAAAGTACTTAACTTTGACTTCCTATTGTTATGGATATAACACGGTGAACTGAAAGCATGAAGATGATCTAAGGAAGGCTTACGACCATTATAGATTTCATAGGGAGTCTTGTTTGAATCTAAGATTTAAGCCACTTAAATTCTACATATAGCAAGCATTCATTACAGCTTCTCCCCAATGTCTGTGACCTAGATCTGTATTGGCAAGCATTGTTTGGACAACCTCTTTCAGAGTTCTGTTCCTCCGTTCTTCCAAGCCATTTTGCTGAGGTGTTCTAACAGTGGACCTTTCATGTCCTATCCCAGCGTCGGCACAGAAGTCCATTAGAGATCTATTATAGAATTATGTAGCATTATCTAATCTTATCCTCTTCACCGTGACTTCTGTTATTTTGTGCTCGAAGTATCAGCTCCGGTAGGATTATCTTGAGTACATCCTTACTCTTGAGCAGTCTCTCCCACGTGTACCTAGAATAATCATCAATAAAAACCAATGTATAATGTTTGTTACCTACAGTGGGCGCAGTCACGGGGTCGAATAAGTCCATGTGCAGTAGCTCAAGGATTCTGTTTGATGTTGCCTTTTCTGGGTTAGATCTGAAGGACGTCATGACTTGTTTTCCTTGTTGACAAGCTCTACAAACTCCTTCCTTCTTGAAGGTCTCCTTAGGAAATCCTGTGACAATGTAATTTTTTACTATATAATTAATAGTTTCGAAGTTTAAGTGTGTTAGCCTTTTGTGCCAGAGCCAGTTGGTTTCTTCTTTGTTGAATGCAATGAAGCATGAAGCTTGCTGGCCACTTTCCCAATCTACTACATAAAGTCCTCCTTTTCTGATTCCTCTGAGGTTTACTTCTCCAGCGGTCTTCTCAGCAATTTTGCAGCCTATGTCAAAGAAGGAAACAATGTATCCATTTTCACTTAGCTGACTGATGCTTAGTAGATTGTGCTTGAGACTGTCGACGAGGGCCACATTGATGATGCACATTCCATTTTGCTCGATGCACCCTCTTTCGATTACTCTAGCCTTTGAGTTGTCTCTAAAGGAAACTGAAGGTCCTCTTATTTTCTGAAGATCTGTGAAGATTTCTTCATCTCCTGTCATGTGACCTGAGCATCCGCTGTCTTGGATCCACTCTTTTAATTTCTTAAATGTTCTTCTTGCTGGACCCTATTCCTGCAAGAAATTAATTTTTAGGTACTCGATCAACTGCAGGTCCTGTAGGATTAGTTCTTAGGATTGTCCCCTAAGGAATCCAGACTTTCATGGTCTTGACAGTTTTCTTGTCATCACGTTTCACTACCTTTCCCTTCCTATTGGAGTAATGTATGAATCAACAAGGAAATTTGTAGTGGTGTGCTGAGCCTTCATAGTCTTTTGAAAATGAAATGGTTTAGACTCTGGCCTCAAGTAGGTGTTACTTCTACCTAGAGTGTATGCTGGCTTCCTCACAATCTTAGCAGATTGCTTAGCCTTGCTAGGTTGTGTATGAACCTTCCTAGCAAATGGAATAGTCTATTGGGTTAAATACGTTGACTTTGTTGACTTCCTTTCAGCAGATACACCTTTCAATCTATGATGAGTGGTCAGTGGGGGTTTCGTAGTTTGCCAGTAATTTTGTTGAACAACTATTTCTGATCTAGCATTGTCCCCTTTATCTTCCCTAGCAGTCTGCTGAACCATCCCAGTTGCTGGAACAAAGATTACTTTCTTTGATCGGTCAGATTCAACTACGCTAGATTCACCTTTATCGAAACCTATTCCAGCAAAATCATTTGTGCTCCTTTGAATACTTAAGATTTCATCTAAGTCTCTCGTGCTTCTTGAAAATCTACATTGACAAGGTTTTTGCATAGAGTTTTTTTGTTTTAAAATTTCATTCTATTGTTTCATACTATTAAGATTCTCACTAAGTAAGGAGAATTCAGCTTTGAGTTTTAAAAGTTCCTCGTCCGCTGACCTAGATTTTTCAATCTCACTAGTCAAAATAGAAAGTTGAGATTTTATCAAGGAATTTTCTTTTATTAAAATGTTTTTTAATATATGAAATTTTTAAAATTCTTTTAAAAGAAGTACTACAGTTATATCTCCTGAATCTGAAAAACACGAATCATCAATATCATGCAAATTTCCAAAAGTAGAAGCAGCAGACATAACAGGATTGTTACCTGATTTCTTGCGACAACTAGGGCAGATTCTGTTGCTAGCTCTTCATCAACTTCAGCATTTTCATTGATGTTGGCCATAAACACCATGATAACATCCTCTTCATCTTCTGAGGAGTAGCTTTCATCGTGGTGATCTGGGATGTCTGGTATTTATGTCCTGGTTAGCAGAGCTTTGGCAACGACCTTTGTTGCGCACTTCTCGAATTGTTTTCTTAATCGCTCCCTTTCATCAAGATCTACTCGAGGGCACTCGAAATTTAGATAGTTGGAGGAGTTGCACTCATAGCACGTTTTTGTTGTCCTCTTGGTTGTCCGGCTGTCTGCTGGCTGACTCTGTTGAGGTTCCTCCCTTTTGCCTTTGGCCTTCAACAGTAGCTTCTGTAATCTTTTCATCTGCTTCTCCAGCTCGCAGACTGAGCATTCCATTTCTTTAGCTTGAGATCCACTTGTTGATGTGATCTCCTTTGATGGGCTGGATTGAGTGGGACGATCTGAATGGAATGACTTTTTGATTTTCCACTTTTGTACGTCTCTCTTTACAAAGTATGTTGCATCCTTGGGGTGATCTTCAAATGATACTGCAGCTCGTACAGCTTCGCTCTTGTTGATCTGCATGATGTCCCATTCTTTGAATAGATCTTCTGTGCTCATGGTTGATAGATCTTTCTCCTTGAGGCTCATCACGTTGACAAACTAGTCCTCTTTTGGCATCTTCGATAGTATCTTTGAATTCATGTCAAGAAGTTCGTACGTTCTTCCCAACTTCTTCAATTCTACAACAATGGAGTTAAATCTAACTTCCATTTCTTTAATTGTTTCTCCTGGGAGCATCCGGAATGACTCGTATCTGTCTACGCACTGTTGTAGCTTGTTTATCTTCATTTGAGCAGTCTCTTTGCTCAGGGTGCCAAGAAAATCAAGCATTTCTTTGGCATTTTTGTACTCCACCGTTTCAGTCATAAGAGGTTCTAATAGTTAATTTAAGATTAAATCCATAGCCACAAAGTCTAGTTGGGCACGAACTCGGTCTTCCGGAGTCCACTCCTCGTACAGCTTATCCACCATCTCTTGTGGTCCATGAACATCAACGTTGATTTGAGTGTTCACCTTCCCAATTTTGATCGGTCTTTGCTCGATCACCTGCCCATCTCTAGATGTATATTCTTTAGCATGATCAGCGATCTCTTTTTCTAGGTGATGTAGGTTTTCGGAGAGAACCTTCCCAATTTTGCATTGTTCGCCTTTGTCTTTAACCTGTGCTTAACACAGAAACACAAGAAATCTGCAAGGAAAATTGATCTGGTCCTAAGCGACTCAGAAGCAGCTAGTCTGTAAAGACCAACCGCTCAGATACCACTTGTTGGTCCCCGATCAGAGTGTTTATAGTTGCAGTAGAATGTTAATATGTCTTACACTTATCTTGCTAATTAGCAAGTGTTTATCGAATGTGTTTAAGATCGAATATTTGTTAGATTTACTTCAAGCTATACTGCAACACTTGATGTGTTGAGTTTCAAGATAATCAATAAGTAACGAAATAAAAATAGTAAATGAACATGGTATTTATAGTGGTTCAAACATTTGTTCTACACCCACTCCTAGGCCATCCTTACTGAAAATTCACTATGATTGATTACAAGGTCAGGCTTGATCTCTAACATTGAGCAGCTCCTCCGTCTGGTCAACGTGCACCTTCAAGCACCTCAGTCTTCAACCTTCACTTTGACACTCCTTAGAGTGAGGACACACCTCCCTTCTCCTCAGACATCGACCTTGGGAGTTTTATAGTTCTTCCAAGAATCTTTCATTTTTTGGCAGTAGCCCGTGATAATCACTCTTGCAGAGCAAGGTGACTACTAGATTCTTTCTAAGATAGAAAGAATCCAAATGTAACCTTAGAAGAGAACTTCAATGGTCTCGAGCTCTAAATTCAAAATCTAATGCAAAGCCTCGAACAAATGTTTGATCGGATATGAATTCGTATGAGTTTGAGAGTATTTTAAATTGTCTAACTTCTCTGTTGTAAATTTTGCGAACCTCTCTAGCTCTTTGCGAAATCATCTATTTATAGGTGAAAATTCAATCACCCATTTGAATCTTATCCGTTAGACACAGAGTGTCTACTCTGCAATCTATGTTCTTCCTTTTCTGCGAAGTGCAATGACTCTTCAGGTCTCCTTCGTCTCTGTTTGGCGTTCTCCTTATCTTAGTCGTCTATGTCAGAACGGATCTTTGAGTTTGGATCTGGAAACCTTCCTTTTTTCTGTTGATTAATGATGGAGCCCAAGTAGCAGCTGTGAGAGACGATCCAGTATACATTCCGAGTGGACCGATGACTAGAGCTCGAGCAAGGACTTAGACGGTTGGATTGAGTTCGTAGGTTAAAGGCATTTCGGCTGCAAATAATTCCAAGGATTCGATGGTGTTGGAAGAATTAAACGAAGGCCCAAAAGTTATTAATTTAATTATGTGTAATGATTGGGCTTAGTTTAATTTATTTAGTTATTTTGGGCTAACATGTTTAGGCCTTGTTTAATTAAATTTCGAATTTATTCCCTTTTATTTTCGAAATTAGTTACCTTATTAGTTAGGATTTGAGTTGCCTATATATAGGCCTTGTTATTGAACAATTTTCAGTTTTCAGATTTTAATAAAATTGTGAGGTTTTCTCCTTTAATTTCTGAAGGCTCTATACTCGAAATTCTAATCTTCCATTAGGGTTTCAATCTCGACTAATCAATCGGACTGTCATATCCATTAGTGGTGTCTTCGCATATATCCTTCGTTGTTGGATCAATTCGCTTCTTGGGTCGTAGGAGATTCAATCAGGACTACGGTACTTGAAGGATTTCGAATCCAAAGGTGTTGAATCTTCCCCTGTTATCAACCTTAGTTGCTTCCACGTCATGTCTGAGTCCATTCATTTGAGTTCCTGGGCTGCGATCTAAACCTTCCCGGTGAGGATCGTATCATTTTGGTATCAGAAACCATTGTTGTTGTTGATCTACAAGGAGAACCTGGTTTTAACTAACATTCCTGATTCTCTACCCCCTTCTATTTCATCTCTTTTGCAGGATTTTGAGGATGTTTATTGAGATGATACCCCAGTCGGGCTGCCACCCATTCGTGGGATTGAGCATCAGATAGATTTCGTGCCTGGAGCTACCCTTCCAAATAGACCAGCTTACCGAACCAGCCCGGAGGAGACGAAAGAGCTGGAGAGGCAGATTGCAGAGTTGCTGGCCAAAGGGGACATGAGGGGGAGTTTGAGTCCTTGTGCAGTTCCAGTTTTCCTTGTGCCCAAGAAGGACTCGACCATGAGGATGTGTTGCGACTGTCGAGCTATCAACAACATTACGGTTAAGTAGCGCCATCCTATCCCTCGTTTAGATGACATGTTAGATGAGTTGCATGGTGTTTGTGTGTTTTCTAAGATAGATCTGCAAAGTGGTTATCATCAGATTAGGATTAAGGAGGGAGATGAGTGGAAAACTTCTTTTAAAACTAAGCTTGGGTTGTATGAGTGGTTAGTAATGCCTTTTGGTTTAACCAATGCTCCTAGTACTTTAATGCGTCTTTTGAACCAAGTTTTGAGGGCTTTTATTGGCATATTTGTAGTGGTTTATTTTGATGACATTCTGATTTATAGTAGGAGTTATGATGACCACTTTGAACATCTGACGTCTGTTTTAGATGTACTTCGCAGGGAGAGACTATTTCCTAACATGAAGAAGTGCATCTTTTGCACAGATAAATTGGTGTTTCTTAGCTTTGTTGTTAATGCAGATGGAGTGCAGGTGGATGAAGAGAGCTATCAAGGAGTGGCCGCAACCTAAGAATGTTGGCGATGTTTGCAGTTTTCACGGACTTGCCAGCTTTCATAGGCGATTTGTACCCCATTTCAGCAGCATTGCAGCCCCATTAACTGAAGTGATTAAGAAGACTGTGGAGTTCATATGGGGAGAAGAGCAAGAGAAGGCTTTTGAGTTGCTGAAGTACAAGTTGACACATGCCCCGGTATTATCTCTTCCTAACTTTTTTAAGACATTTGAGATTGAATGTGATGCTTCTGGGGTTGGTATTGGTGCATTTTTGATGCAGGAGAAGAGGCACGTGGCATACTTCAGCGAGAAGTTGAATGGAGCAACGTTGAACTATCCTACTTACGATAAGGAGTTGTACGCTTTGGTGAGAGCCTTAAAAACATGGCAACATTATTTGTGGACTAAGAAGTTCATCATTCACACCGATCATGAGTTGCTGAAGCATCAGAAGGGGCAACACAAGCTGAATAAGAGGCACGCAAGGTGGATGGAGTTTGTAGAGACCTTTCCTTATGTCATCAAGTACAAGCAAGGTAAGGAAAACATGGTGGCTGATGCATTGTCTCGAAGGTATGCCTTAATCTCTGCTTTAGATGCTAAGTTACTTGGATTTGAGTGCGTTAAGGGTTTGTATGCTTCTGATGAGGATTTTGGTGATATTTATGTTGCATGTGAGACAGCTGCTAGTGGTGAATACTTTAGGCATGATGGATTTTTGTTTAGGAAAAATAAGTTGTGCATTCCTAGGTGTTCTCTACGTGAATGATTACTGTTAGAATCACATGGTGGGGGCTTGATGGGTCATTTTGGTATTGCTAAGACTTTGGCTGTGTTGCATGAGCATTTCTTTTGGCCTCGCTGAAACGTGATGTTGAGAAGGTTTGTAGTAGATGCATTACTTGTAAACAGGCTAAGTCTAGGTCTAGTTCCCATGGATTGTATACACCTTTACCTATCCCTACTGCACCTTGGGTTGATATTTCTATGGATTTTGTGCTAGGTTTGCCACGTATTGGGTGTGGTAGTCATTCTATATTTGTGGTTGTTGATAGGTTTTCTAAGATGGCTCATTTTATTCCTTGTCATAAGTCTGATGATGCATCCCATGTTGCTGCTTTGTTCTTTAGAGAAGTTGTTAGATTGCATGGTATACCTAGGACAATTGTTTCTGATAGAGATTCTATGTTCTTGAGTTACTTCTGGAAGACTTTGTGGTGTAAGTTAGGAACTAAGTTGTTGTTTTC
This sequence comes from Plectranthus barbatus, assembly GCA_026898455.1. Classification (NCBI taxonomy): domain Eukaryota; kingdom Viridiplantae; phylum Streptophyta; class Magnoliopsida; order Lamiales; family Lamiaceae; genus Plectranthus; species Plectranthus barbatus. The sequence continues at coordinate 85,836 of JAPKLW010001279.1, forward strand.
TACTACTTGTCACCCACAAACTGATGGTCAAACTGAAGTAGTTAATAGGACTTTATCTGCATTGTTGAGAGCTGTGCTTAGGAAGAATATTAAGAATTGGGAAGAATGTTTGCCTCATGTTGAGTTTGCTTATAATCGTTCAGTTCATTCTGCTACTCAGTTTTCCCCTTTTGAGATTGTCTATGGTTTTAATCCTTTGACTCCTTTGGATTTATCTCCTTTACCTGTGCAAGAGTTTACTAACCTTGATGAGCAGAAAAGAGCTGATTTTGTGAAGCAGATTCATGAGAAGGCAAGGCAGAACATAGAGCGCCGTACTAAGCAGTATGTGAAGCAAGCAAATAAAGGGTGCAAGAAGATGTTGTTTGAGCTTGGAGATTGGGTTTGGCTGCATATGAGAAAGGAGAGGTTTCCTTTGCAGCGGAGATCGAAGTTGTTACCTCGTGGAGATGGTCCCTTCCAAGTGTTGGAGAAAGTGAATGATAATGCATACAAATTGGACTTACCAGGTGAGTATGATGTTAGTGTTATGTTTAATGTTGCTGATTTAAGTCCTTTTGATGTAGGAGATAGCTTGGATTTGAGGACAAATCCTCTTGAAGACGAGGGGAATGATGGAGCCCAAGTAGCAGTTGTGAGAGACGATCTAGTCTACATTCTGAGTGGGTCGATGACTAGAGCTCGAGCAAGGACTTTGAGGGTTGGATTGAGTTCGTTGGTTAAAGGCATTTGGGCTACAAATAATTCCAAGGATTCGATGGTGTTGGAAGAATTAAACGAAGGCCCAAAAGTTATTAATTTAATTATGTGTAATGATTGGGCTTAGTTTAATTTATTTAGTTATTTTGGGCTAACATGTTTAGGCCTTGCTTAATTAAATTTCAAATTTATTCCCTTTTATTTTCGAAATTAGTTTCCTTATTAGTTAGGATTTGAGTTGCCTATATATAGGCCTTGTTATTGAACAATTTTCAGTTTTCAGATTTTAATAAAATTGTGAGGTTTTCTCCTTTAATTTCTGAAGGCTCAATACTCGAAATTCTAATCTTCCATTAGGGTTTCAATCTCGACTAATCAATTGGACTGTAATATCCATTGGTGGTGTCTTCGCATATATCCTTTGTTGTTGGATCAATTCGCTTCTTGGGTCGTAGGAGATTCAATCAGGACTACGGTACTTGAAGGATTTCGAATCCAAAAGTGTTGAATCTTCCCCTGTTATCAACCTTAGTTGCTTCCGCGTCGTGTCTGAGTCCATTCCTTCGAGTTCCTGGGCTGCGATCTAAACCTTCCCGGTGAGGATCGTATCAATTATCCTTCATTCTGATTCGTCAAGTTTCCACGTGATTTTAGATCCTTCTGTTTCACGACTCCATTTTGAATGTTGATTGTTGTCATTCGTTTGCTGTAGTTGGTAGTCTGCTGATATTTCAGCAGTCCTGCTGAGATTCAGTAACGTGCTTGCTTCACTTCTTCAACATTCCTTAAAGCGCTTCCAACATTCTTCATGTATTTGCTAGCCTTTCAATGTTTGCTAGCATCTTTAGCAATCTTCATACTTGTTGACTTCTTCAGCATTCTTCGATCCTTTCTTCTAGTTCGATTACAACTCAAATACTTGTAACCTATACAGGACTTTTAAAATTTGACACAATTGTAAGTTGCTAGAAACTAGATTGACTAAGTTTTGATGCACCAAAACCAAAATACATTCAATTGAGATCAAGGGGTTATAATATTTCTAACGATATTCCTAATAGAGGATATATTGGAATTGATCCACCCTGACTTATGTGGACCAATGTCCAAGCAAGCTCATCGAGGTTATGTGTAGTACTTCGTCACTTTTATTGATGATTACTTAAGATTTGTATATGTCTATTTGCTTCGCTACATGTCTAAAAGCTTTGAGAAATTCAAAGAATTCAATATGGAAGTAGTGAAGAAGCTAGGTAAGACTATCAAGACACTACATTCAAATCGTGTGGAGAATACCTCAGTAATGAGTTCTTGCAGTTCTTGTCAAATAATGGGATTACATCCCAGTGGGCTGCACCTCGAATCCCTCAACAAAATGGTGTAGCTGAAAGAAGATATAGAACTCTTTTGGAAATGGTTAGGTCAATGATGAGTTATGCAAGCTTGCCAATGTTTTGGGATATGCCTTGGAAACAGCAACCTATTTGCTTAATTTGATACCTTCTAAATTAGTTCCTAAAACACATATAGAACTCTGGAATGCGCGAAAGCCCAGGCTAACCATAATGAGGGTTTGCGGTTGTCCAGCCTATGTGCTGACAAAGGAACCTGATAAGTTAGAATGTAGGTGTAAGTTAATGTTGTTTATAGGTTAAACCAGACAAACGAAAGGTGGTTACTTCTATTGTCCTAAGGATAAAAAAGTCGTTATCAGTACCAACGCGAGATTCTTGGAGGACGAATATGTAAGAAACCACAAGCCCAAAAGTGAAGTCATTATCCGTGAACTTCGAAATGACTTAGCGATTCCATCAGCAAAGCCCCATGTCGCGGTAGATTCACCTAGTACTGGTGAGGAACTACCAACACGGCCACCAATGCAAGGCATGGAACCACTGAGTACTGTGCTAACTACTGACACAGTTCAAATGTCTCGTTGCAGTAGGAGGGTTGTTCAAAAACCAGAAAGGTACATATTTGTGGGAAAGTATTCTGACTTGATCCCAGAAAATAGACTGGATGATACCGACCCATGGACGTATGCTGAGGTGGTATCTGAGAAAGATGCAGACAAATGGTGTGTCGTCGTGGAATATGAAATAGAATTAATAAAAACTATGGATGTATACCGGAAAACTGAACCACGAGATAGCTCTCGAGACATAGATTAAAAGTGGGTATACAAAAGAAAGAAAAGAGTGAATGGAGAAATCACGGCTTATAAAGCCAGGTTGGTGGTGAAGGGTTTTAGATAGAAAGAGGGCATAGACTATGATGAAACCTTCTCACCGGTAGTCATGGTCAAGTCCATTCGGATACTCTTTGCCATAGCAGCAAATATGGACCTAGAAATCTGCAGATGGATGTCAAAACCGCATTTCTAACTGGGTACCTTGAAGAAGGTCATGATATCTATATGAAAAAGCCAAAAGGTTATGGGCAGGATGGTGAAGAGCATTTGGTCTGGAAGCTGAAGAAGTCTTTGTATGGTCTTAAGCAAGCTTCACGGTCATGGAACTTGCGTTTCAACAAAGTGATTAAGTCCTATGGATTTTAACAATGTTTGAATGAGAGTTGTGTGTATTGTCTGTGTGTTGGTGGAAGCGTGGTATTCCTTTCTCTTTATGTAGATGATATTGTTCTATTTGGCGACAATGTGGAGATATTAACGGATATAAAAGGGTGGGTATGTGAAAAGTTTCATATGAAGGATCTTGAAGAAGCCACTTACAACCTTGGCATTATAGTCTTGCGTGATCGCAAGCGTAGGATGTTGGCATTGTCTTAAGCTTCATACGTGGATACTGTGATTGCTCATTCAATATGCAAACCACCATGAAAGGTTTGTTACCTTTCAGACACGATGCTCATCTTTCTAAGGATCAGTGTCTTAAGATACAAAATGCGATTGATGAAATAAGTAAGGTTCTGTATGCTTCTACAGTCGGAAGTCTCATGTATGTGATGCTATGTACAAGACTAAATATTTGTATTGTTGTAGGCATGGTAGCAAGATATCAGTCTAACCCTGGACAGGTGCATTGGACTGTTGTAAACCACATTCTCAAGTATCTGAAAAGGACAAGAGACTATTTTCTGATTTTTTAGTTTGAGAATTTGTGCCCTATGGGTTATACAGATTCGGGCGAAAAGAAATCTACCTCTAGGTATGTGTATACTTTAGGAGGTGGAGTCATATCATGGAGGAGTGCGAAGTAGAAATGCATTGCAGACTCCACCATGAAAGCTGAGTATGTAGCAACTTCAGAGGCTTCGAAAGAAGCAGTATGGCTCCGGAGCTTCCTCTTGGATTTGGACGTGATTCCTAATTTGCCCAAGACTAGCACAGTATATTGTGATAACTCTGGTGTAGTGGCAAATTCGAAGGAACCGCGAACTCACAAGGCAACTAAACATATTGAGAGGAAGTATCATATCATACGAGAAATCGTAACAATGGGTGATGTTCTAATTGAGAAGATTGACACTAAGGAAAATCTAGCAGATCCATTAGCAAAAGCTTTCAACCAGAAGGTCTACGAGGTGCATCTTCGTAACCTTGGACTGCTGGTGAAGACAGACACGTGATGATCTATGTAATAGCTAGATTAGTATAGACGCGTTGTATACTCTGGAAAGCACTTGCATAATGATTTGAGTATAAGTGGGAGACTGATGGATTTATAGGTGCATCTTCGTAACCTTGGACTGCTGGTGAAGACAGACACGTGATGATCTATGTAATAGCTAGATTAGTATAGACGCATTGTATACTCTGGAAAGCACTTGCATAATGATTTGAGTATAAGTGGGAGACTGATGGATTTATATGCTGAAAGAATTCTGATTGGTATGTTATGAACATGGTTTATGGTTAAAATAGTGGGAATCATTATTGTTGCATTATCATCTCCTGTCTGAATTAACAAACATGTATTGCAAGCGACTCTATTCTCTTATCTCTTCGATAAGGAGATCATACGGTGTGTCGTAGATAAGAGAAGATCGTATGTATCACTCGACCTAGCAAGATATAAAGATTATCACAGCTGAAACAGTACTAGTATAGACTGTCAGTTTTGGCTGAAGCACAGTCAGTAATTAGTTGCTTATCTTGGTCACTGGATGTACTGGTGCGTTTGGTACATATGGATAGGACCTAACTGAGAACGATTCTTATATCTGATATTAAAAGAATTTTGATCTCAATGGCTTGATGAAATCTAAATCCTAATGAATGTTCAAGAGGTATACACAAGTTTCTGTATCACTTTGAGATACTATGGTGGAGAGTGATAGCGTATTTTTCAACACGCTAAAACTGCAAGTGTACAGATCACTGCAGAGGCAAGTAATAATTTTATCGAACTCAAGGACTGCAGGCTCGAAGTATAATCAAGCACTAAAGCATAGACATCGTACTACTATCTAGGCGAATCAGAAAATAAAAGTTGGTTTATTTAAACTAACAATGATTTAAAAGCAAAGTAAAATAAAAGACTAATTAAGCTGGTTTTAGAAAAGTATGAGAAAACAGGATTCCAGGGCAATCAACTTTGAATAATTATCAAACAACTCTTTATGTAATTCAATCCCAATTTAATTCCCAAGGATGTGAGTTAATCACAAATGTGTTATCAGGTGATCCTCTCGGACTCTAAACCATAACATGGAAATAAAAGATCAAATTATTCCTCTCGGACATACAAAAGACTTTTACTCTTGATTAAAAACCTTAGATTTCAAAACCCTTCAAAAGTTCAATTTCCTCTCGGACAATTGTTCTAATAAATCTGATTTATTTGCGTCTTAATTGATAACCTAGACCTCTCGGTTCAAAAACTACCAATTCAAATCACAATCAATGGCCAGTATCTCGCAATTAATGAAAATCCCAAAGAAATCAGAACATCAATGGAATAAGAACATTAAATCACATAAATTGTTGAATGAACATTTACAAAGCTTCAAGCCCTAGAATCCATGAATAAACTTAGCCAATCATGCTAAGTTTTAGAAAAACAAAAGGATAAAAAGTCACAAGAACAGAAATCATGGAAATTAAAAACCCGTGGTGTCTTCAATCTTCGATTCCTGGCGTGCTCTTCAAGTTCCCCTGATTTTGCTGTGAATTTTGAGCTCTCTAATTTCAAAAACTGGGAAAAGGAACCTTATTCAGGTTCAGGGACGTCCTATTTATAGTTGGGGCTCTTTAAATCTCCAAAAGATATGGTTTTGGGCTTCAGATTCATCAGAATACGTCAAATCGCGACAAAATCGGCGGTCTGGAATGCCCGATCGGCGACCGCCGTTTATGCACGTGGGTCGCCGATCGTGTGTCGAAGCTGGGTGCGAAATTCCGCAAAATCGGCGACCCATCTACATGACCGGCGATCGCCGGTTGTGTCATTTGGGTCGCCGATCATGTGTCGTGAGAAATGGCTGGAAAATCACCATCGGCGACCCATCCACATGACCGGCGATCGCCGGTTGTGTCATTTGGGTCGCCGATTTCGTCTCGAACATGATTTCGGCGAACTCTTTAGTATTTTTTGACTCTTTCCTCTTCCCAGTGCAAGCTAGCATCGATTGGCCCGCAGGATACTTGGTCAATTCTTGTAAACAACTCAACTGTGCGTGAAATCTGCATAAACAACCACAAACCAGACCAAACGTAATAATTCCTAAAAGAATATAGATAATGTATGGGAAAACCACGTAATAATCCAATCTAAGGTCAAAAGTGAGCAAATTCACATCAGTAAAAT
>JAPKLW010001279.1:112302-209139 GCA_026898455.1 Plectranthus barbatus
TCTTTGCAATAACTTCAGTTCTTTCGGTGGTTGAGCAGATGAGTAGAATCGTTAAATCATTCGCTCGTGGAATCTAATGTTTGAATGTTGGTGGTTGCGACGTATTTATAGCCGCAGGAACCGATTCAAACTTTCTAGCCGTTTGGATGCATCCGGAAAGATGTCAGACCTTGGATGTCCTTCTGACGGCGGCAGGTATGTTTTTCCGGAAGGGAACCATACCTTTGACCGCTTTATCTGACACAGATCTCTTTGTGTCAGAACGGCTCTATTAGTCAGTCCGAGGAATAAGACTGGCGTCTTGTGACTGATAGACTTTAAGTTATCCTTCCTTAGAGTCATCCTTTGTCAGTCGATTCCTCAGAGCATCTTCTTTTTGTCTCTTCTGCGCTGGGAGAAAGAATCTAGAATTCTGCTGGTAACATCCGACTGGTAGATCATTCTGGTGATCTTGTGCTGGCAGTCTCTGCTGGTGACTTGCCCTGGCATAATCAAAGTCTACCAAATGTCTGGATGTTAATTCTTCTTGGGATCTCCCATGACTGGTGGAATCACCGCTGGTGAATAGTGTACGCACAAACACGTATTCTGCTGGTAAGATTTGTCAGCCGCCTGCTGATAAAATCCTTCCCAACTGGTGAACAGTGCCAGTCATTAGCTCTTGTGATGCTGGTGAACAGTGGCCAACCATAAGCTCTTCTCATGCTGGTGAACAGTGCCAGCATGAGTCTTTGTCAGTCGCCTGCTGGTGAAAACCTTTTCCCCCAGGTAAGTGCTTCTCATGCTGGTGAACAGTGTCAGCATGAGTCTTGATCAGCTGCGACTTACAACTCAAAAGACCTAAACAGGACTTTACATTTGAGACTAGAGCTATCTAGAGACAACTGACGCTGGTAGGACTTAGGATTTGATCCACCAAAACTATAATCTAAACAATTAAGCTATTGGGGGAGGAAACCTTTGACAGATTTCCCAACACCATCAATAAACTGATTTATCTGTATAGAGTTGTTTAGATTATAATTGATCTTGCTTAGATTGTATATCTTGTATAGCTTCGAGAATTATAATGATTTAGGATCCTGGTAAGCCGACGACTGAAGATCCGAAGAACTAAGGATAGAGGATCAAGTTCAACTGATAACAAGAACTTGTAATTTGCAACCAATAGTTACCAGAAAAAGAGAACCAAAACTAATGGTCGAAGGACAAAGCTAACTAGCCTAGAAGAGCTATCAGTTAAGTGAAAACTATCAAGTTGCGAGAACTATGTAAAAGTTCTACTGAAACTTTCAGTTCTTAGCTAGCACTCAAATCCATATACTTCCGAATTCAGATATCAAGAGGACAAGTACTTACAGTTCTCAGGAGGATAACTGAGACCAGACAAACAGGAAGAAGTGACGAGCTCAATGTATGTTTGAAGTTATTTTTCCTATGCTACAAATTCTAACTTCGGAAAGCTGACAAACTTGTATTATCCCTTATTTAAAAGAAGAATATTCGTTGATCGCTGGACAAAAGATAAAAAATGCAGACGAAGTCTTCAAACAAAACAGGACAATACAACAAACATATACCTACGAAAATATGAGGTTGCATCACTAATCTCTCAACGACTACAATTTCAAATGAAGCCTATAAATACCCACATTCATATAGAGAAGTCGGGTTACAAATCCTTCCGCTTATTAAAGGAACAAACTCGTACGCTAACTATCTCTCTAAACTCTCTCAAAGTTTATAGTGTCTTCTTTGACACGAGACAGTTGAAAATTGTTAGTTGATCTTCAATAAAATTGCTGAGACTTCCCAATTCATCTTAGAAAACAACTTTGATCGATGTTTGTGATAAGAATAACAATTCTAAAACCACTGCTGATCAAGCTTAGAATGTGGAGTGTGGCAAACCTTCCTCAGTTGTAGTGTCTGTGAACGAGAGTGGTAGTAGTTGTGTGTTATAGAAGGCAAATGATGCAACCTGTATTAAAGTACCGTGTACAATTGGAGTTAGTAAATTCCATTCATGGAGAACGAAGAGTGGAAGTGTTGGGAAAATACTCGTAAATTACCCTTAGGATATTATTGTAAAAGATTTTGTTGGATCAAACCTTAGTAGACGGTCGATCATTGTTGAACATTAGCATAGCTTAGCAACTGATGTAATGTCCTGTATAGGTTAAAACATCGAGTTGTAATAGAATAGGCTGATTGGAAATATCTCAGCAAAACATCAAACAATGCTGAAGGCCGCCAGCAATAACAGAATGCTAAGAAAATCAGCATTCGACAAACACATTCTAAACTGCTGAAGATGCTAGCAAATCAAATCAGAGTAGCAGACAGAGCACTCGCTGTGCAAGGAGACCAAAAGCATGCTGAAAGAGATCCAGCATCCCGCACCAGCAGAAGCTCAGCAAAGCAAAACAGAACGACTGCTACACCGCCATTCTGACCAACACGCGACGATTAGCCATGTCAGAAGTAGGACGGAAAAGCCTGTCCAAAAGCAGAAAAGTCAGTAAATAGCTACCTGCATTTAAGAGAAAGATTCGTTGGGTCTAAACGGATCTATCGACTCAAACTTCGAGAACATAACTATAAAAGGGAAGTCAAAGGAAAATGCAGGTGCTGCTCACTCTCTAACCAAACTCAATATACGAAAGATTCCAAAAAGCAAAAAACAAGCAAGAGAGCAGTCCAGTTGAAAGGTACAATCCAGAGATATTCAAAGCCTTCAACATTCAGAGTGTCTCACTACGTCTGACATTCTTCTGAGTGATTCTTGAACTGGTTCAAGAATCTTCAATCATTGGGATCACTTTCCTTTAAAGGAAAGCATCCAACAGTCAATTTCTTGTGAAGATATTAATTAAGGCGGGCACTGAAGCCGAGCACACACGATAGTTTGGAGGGAACTCTAAACTCTTCCAAAGTGAGTTGTGAAAGTGAGTTTTACAAAGGTGCGCCCTTGACTCAGCCGGAGCCACACCAGGAAAGTCCGGGGTATCGGAAGATAGCCGTAAGGCAGACAGACCTTCAGAAGGCTGATTGCTTAACAGGAAAGGCAACTCTTTGTACACCGTATACTTTCTAGTAAAATTCTTAGCGATTCGGCTAAGGAGTGGACGTAGATCATTTGATGAACCACTATAAATTGTGTGTTGTCTTGTCGTTACTGCTGTTCGAGCTATTATGTTTTAAAACCTAGTAACCACGTTACTAGTGTATAACTGAAAAAGGTAACCTAAGAACACATTAACCAAGATAAAGTTGAGAATAATTTAAATACAAGAAAACGTAATCTATTCCGCTGCACTTCGGTGTGTACTTTATTGTAACCACGACGACTCTGATCATAAGGGACCAACAAGTGGTATCAGAGTAGGAGGTTGAAAAATCGATTGCTTCTGAGTCGCTTAGGACCTAGATCCTAGTCTTTCCTTTTACATAGCTCAGGTAACGATGAGAATTATCCGATGTCTAATCACGCTCTCCCGAAATACAACAAGGATGGATTTGAAACATGGAAAAAAAGGCCATGATCCAGCTGCAGAGCATACATCCAAAGATGAGGGACATCCTAACAATTGGACCTATAGAAATCATGAAGGTCAACACTGCACCCCCTGGACCCGCTGGTGGTCAACCCAGACCTGAGATGGTGAGTAAACCTTACGAGGAATGGACTCTTGAAGACAAAAAGAGAGGCCAGCTGGAGTTTATCGCCATGAAGCTAATTATGGAATGTCTACCCCCCCTAATGTCCAACAAAGCTCTAGATTATGATACTGCAAAGGAGATGTGGGATTATGTGTGCGAAGTCTCTCAGGAAACGGAACAAATGAAGCTAAACAAGCTACAAGTTGCTGTGGACAAGTATGAATCCTTCGCCATGATTCCAGGAGAAACCATTCAGGAGATGGAAGAAAGATTCAACACTATCATCGCAGAACTCAAAAATGTCGGCAAGACATATGACAAAGGGGAAATGAATAACAAAATTATATCCAAGCTTTACCCCAGAAGTGATTGGTTTGTCAAGATGACAAGCATGAGTGAAAAAGATCTCAACAATATGACGACCGCAGAAGTCTTCTCTCAACTTAAGTCACATGAGTTCATCATTCAGCAGTCAAAGAAAAACGAAGCTGCTGTTATACATCCAAATTCCACAAGCGTTGGAACTCAAGAAGACGTAGCATACTTTGTCAAGAAAGATGGAAACAAATGGAAATCTCCGAGGAAACCTTTCTACAACTAAGAAAAGTCCACACCTGCATCTACAACATCATCCAAGGAGACTTCATCAACTTCTACAATTAACGATGAAGATAAAAAAATATGCGAGCTGGAAGAACAGATGAGAAAGATACAAAAAATGATTCTGGAAGCAAAAGCCGAAAAGGAAGCAAAAGCGAGCATGATGCAGCACCCTACTGAAAAAAGGATAAGAACATGTTTTGAATGCAAGTCTCCTGATCACTTGAAACATGATTGTCCAAAAGTAAGCCCTGAGGAAAGAGAACGTCTGCGTTAGAGATTTGAAAGACGAGCAGTGCGAGCTATGACAAAGGCGTTGTTGACACGGACAAAAGTTCCAGATATTCCCGACAACGAAGAGGAATATTATCCCACTGATGAGGAAGAAGAAGCCCTAATGGTCTTTATGGCAAAAATCGTTGAAGATGGTGAACCACTCGCTGATGCTGAGCAACCCCTTGAATCGGCCTTAGCAGTCGACAATCAGGAGTAACACCTATAACAAATACTTTATGCTAAGCACACACATCTGAATCAGAGGATTCCTTCCTAGATTCTAAGGAAGATTATCTTACTAAACTTTCTTTAGAACTTTCTAAGGTATACACCTTGAAAGATGCTATTGTGAAAGATAATTCTTCACTCAAACAAAAAGTCCTAAGTCTGACCAATGAAGTCGAAAGACTAAGGTCTGATGGTGAGGAACTATCAAGACTTAGAACTGAATCTTCTGAACTCTTTGAAAATTTTAAGAATCTTGAAAAGGAGAATACGTTGTTGAAAAACAAAGCCAATGAGAAGTGTGTTTGCGCATACATGACGAGTCAGGATATTTTGAATAACCTGATAAGCCGACAGAGACGTCACGGTGACCGATCTGGAATTGGGCATAGCTGCAATGACAAAAATAAAACTTCGAGGCAAAAGGGAAATATCATTTTTGTTTCTGGCAGAAAAATTCTTGATAATAGTAAAGAGAAGGATAAATTAGTTGCTGAATCTTCAAATGCTAATCCGATCGCTCAACAGAATATCAAACAGTCTGCTGAACCCAAGCAGAGTGTCAAACACTATGCTAGACCTCAGCAAAAGGTCAAGCAGAATGCAAGATTTCAGCAGAGGATCATAAGAGATGCTGAACGTCAGCAAAACTCACATTTGAAGTCCGCTAAGCGAAACTTTTCAGCAAACTCACGGACAAAGGCTGAGCATCTTGTTTCAAATGCCAGGAAGCTAAATCCTGTCCTTTCTCGGGAAAGAGACATTGAGGATCACTCAATGAAACCCCAATATTATCACAACACACCACATAGGAGAAACACCTATGTGAGACCCGAGTCCAGATATGTATATCATCGAAGGACGATGAAGGTAAAGGAGCACAACGCACAACCACATACATATACACGTCAAAAAGTTGAAAAAATCAGCAAAATAGATCTCGAAGAAAAATCTTTGACGATTATCAAAATGTGGGTTCCAAAAGGGACAATGACTCAAGCTAATCCTACAGGACCCGACTCGAAACGGGGGACCTAAATCAACCTGATTGTTCTTGCAGGAACAAGATTCAAGTGCTAAGACATCAAGCATGTCAAATGAGTGGATCCTGGACAGTGGTTGTTCTGCGCATATGACGGGAGATGAAGAATTATTCTCGGATATTCAAAACTCATACGGTCCATCTGTAGTGTTTGGTGACAACAGCAAAGGAAGAGTACTTGGCAGAGGATGCATAGAGCGGAATGGACTAAGAATAGTAAATGTTGCTCTCGTATCCAATCTCAAACACAACCTGCTAAGCATTAGTCAACTATGCGAAAATGGGTACACAATAGCTTTCGTTCATACGGGATGTTCTATAGCTGACAATGTAACAGGAGAAGTAAAGCTTCGAGGAATTCGGAAAGGTGGACTTTATGTGGTTGATTGGCAAAGTGGTCAACAACACGCACGCTGTTGGTCCTTATATATCAGAGTCGTCGTGTTAGATAAACTCACGAAATGCAGCGGAATGATTAATCGTCACTTACACTTTATGTTTTTCTTTCAAGATTAGTTAAGCTCAGAGATAGATTATGATTTCTTCACAGTTATACACTAGCAATATGATTGCTAGGTTTCAATTCGTATGAGCAATGTAACAGTAAAAGAACACAGTATTTATAGTGGTTCGATCCAAAAAGATCTACGTCCACTCCTTAGCCGATACGCTAATAATTCACTAAGTAAGTATACAGATTACAAGGATTCGCATTTTACAGTTAAGTAGGCAGTGAGCTTTCGGCCTGGCTACTTGAAAGCTATCCTCCGATAACCTGAACTCCTCAGATGCTGGTTCGGCTGAGTCAAGGGCACACCTTCGAAACTCCTGCCTTGCATGATTTGGAAATTTATTAGTCGCTTCCTGACTTTCCTTGAATGCGGCTAAATGCCCGTCTTAGTCTAGACCCTTTTCAGGTGTTCGACTATTAGATTCTTTCTGAAAAGAAAGGAATCTCAATGATTGAGGATTCTTGAATGCAATCAAGAATCTCTTCAATGGAGTGTCAGTAAATCAAATGAACGACACTTCTGGTTGTTGAGAGCATTTAATATACTTTCACACGGCTCTCAACTGACTACTTTTACTTTGTTCACTTTGTCAAAGGAATCTCTTGCTTGAGTGTTTGTCAATGTCTGAAGTGAGAAAAGCAGTAGTTGATTCTCTCTTTTAAACCTTCCTTTTATAGGTGGAGATTCAAATCTTGAATCTCCATATCTGTTAGACACATCGTCTCTTTTGTCCGAGAGTGATAAGACTTGTTCAGTCGCTTTTTGTTCTCGATCTGTACATTCCGAGCTACTTCGGGAAAGTCTCGTCCTTTCTGTGTGCTTTTTGTCAGAACGGCAGTAAGGCTTCAACCTTTGACATTCTACTCTGCTAATTGTCATCATCGATCTGCTATTTGTCTTGGTTTGCAGAATATTTCCGTTGACACTCAATCCTTTGACTTCTATTCTGCTAGCATCCTTCAGGGTTTGTTAGCAAATGCTAAAGCCTTAGCATTCTGTTAACACATGTCTTCTAGCAGACTCTGTCCTTCGGTATCTGCTAGGAATAGCGCATGTCTTCTAGCAGACGCTGTCCTTCCGTATCTGCTAGGAATCCTCCAGCAGGCTAATCTATTACAACTCAATTTATAGCCTATACAGGACTTTACAAGGTATGATAGACTATCTAGAATTCAGCAAATGATCGACCAAATGCTAAGGTTTGATCCAACAAAACCTTTTTACAAATAAATTCTAAGGGAGATTTTAGAAATAATTTTCCAACAATTTCCCCCTTTTTGGTGCGATCAAAGCTTACTATCATTTGCTGAAGCTAAGAGGAAGAAAGTCTGTGCTTACAAACCATATGTTATCCTATCAATCTAACACAAAGTTGATCCACCTTAGTTCAAGCAACTTAACTAAAAAAAATGAAATTCCCCCTCAACAAGTGCTGGGAAATATTTCTCGATTAGACATATAAGTAAATGCTGCAAAGGTAATATGCTAGGAATCCTAGCACCCAAATAAAATTAGCAGACATATTACTTTTCAATTTCAATCCAAATGTTTTTCGATGTGTTGAATACACAAATAGTGTATTTCAACTTAAGACACACGGTGAAAATCAGAGATTGACAATGAGAGGTTGTCTCTGTCTGATCAATTTTCATTCATATGGTATATTAATTACAAGTACAATGAAAAATGATTAGACGGAGACAAAGTAAGATCCAAAAAATATACCAGTGAGGTACGGAGGAACTTAGGAGTCTGGAGCAGGCTTCTTCATCTTGTCAAATTCATCGAATTTGCTTGAGGCTAGCTCCACAAATTTGTCTAGAAGCTCTTTAGCAGATGCACGTTCAGCAGCCTCTGTTTCCAGATCCTTGGCCAACCGCTCATTCTCTTATTCGAGCATCTTGATTTTCACTTCAGTTTCCTTCTGTTTGAGCTCAGCTTCTTTCCGTTTGAATTCTTCAAGAATTCTCCTCTGTTCTTCTTTTGCAGCGGCTCTTGCTTCCTTCGCTTTCTTCCTCTCTATAGCCTCAGCAGCCCTACTTTCTTCCCCCTCTTTGATTGCATCCAAAAGTCTGGAGGAAAAAGAATTTACCTTTTTGTCCACTTGCTGCTTATGTTCTGCTACGCCTGTCTTTATTTCTTGTACAGATTCTTTGACAGAGGAAATTTTGGACTCGACTGTGCTCACCCTGGCCGTTACGGTATCAACGTTGGATTTGACTACAACAATTTCCCTCCTTATGTCAGTGGCTTCAATCACCATTCTCTCAGATATAGTTGACACAACACTTTGAACGACCATTTGAACAACAGAGTCTAGATATGTTGGAAGATGGAGCGTGCTAATCGGAGTAGCAAGGAAGGATGCAGTAGTAGGAATAATGACCGCTTGACTCCTAGCAGTGGAGGTGGAAATTTCCTCCATTACTACTTCTGTCCTATCTGTGTCAGCAGTTTCTCTTTGGTCAGTGGTTTCTAGCAGATATACTGCCTCCTCGATCCCTTTTAGAAACTCTGCTTCAGCAGCAGCGTTCTCAGCTTCCTCGAGTTTCCTGGCTTCTGCTATAGAGAATGCTAACATGTAAGCTTGCAATTCCTCGTCTCTTTCCTGATAGACGGCGATCTCGAATGTTTGAGCATTGCTCTCTTCTGCTGCTCGAATCGCTGCCAATCGGGCTTGACGCAATGATTCTTCGTACTTTGAGAGCTCTGCTTGGCGTTTCTTGTATTCAGCAGCAGCTTCAGCTTGACGTCTTGGGAGTTGTATGTGTCCAACAGATGATTCGTTCGGAGCAAATGTTGATTTTGGCAAGGAACGAGGAGAGGCCATTCTCCGATGAGCCACAATTAACTGAAGTCTTTCGCTGACAGCTTTCTCAGAGTATTGCTTTGTGCAAGGAGATTGATCCATCCATTCGTTTGCCCACAACTCTTCATGCCTCCAGAATTTCAACCCTTTCCAAGCCATCATTATCTCTCTTTCCTCCATACCAAGTTCATGAGAGATGTAGTCATACTTTTTCCATCGTCTGAACTCTTCTCCCAATATCTTCCCTTCAGGAGTATCTTCCTTCAATACTCCAGCAAATACACCTTTTATGTCCTCCTCAACCACCAGGGACAAGAATTTATCAATTTTTTGACCTAGCAAATCAAATTCAGGATTTGCTTTACTTCTCGTGAATGATAATCAAAGTGGATCCATGCCTTCTGTGGAGATTATCGTTAGAGATTTTGCATCGTATATGTCTGTGGATTCTTTGTCAGAGACGATATCAGGATGAGCTTCTGTGTGAAGATCTTCATCATGAGTCACTTCCTCACATCTAGCAGACGATTCCTCGACAGCAGTCTGTGGAGATCGTGTTTCTAGCTCAGCAATCTGTGATTGGCAAACTACATGCTCGGCAGATGAGCCACCCTCCATGTGTTCAATCTGCACAGCAGAATCATTTCTACCATCACTTTCCCTTTCTTCAATTCCAGAAGGTCTTGCTTCTGGATTTCCTGGTAATCTCCTGGATAAGTCTTGAAAAGAAGTTTCCTCATCTGAACTGCTGTCTAAAGCCACAATTTACTTCACTTCACTGAATCTGCCTTCGTGAATTGCCTTGTCAAGCTCTTCATCTGACATAGCATCTTGTGAGGATATGATAGCTCCTTCACTGCTGACTGGGGAATTGAGACGGTGATTCTTCCATCTTGGATGCCTTTTCCTTTCTTGATAGCTTGTTCTTCCATTAGTGCCTGTTGAGCGGCTCTCTTCTGAGCCTTAAACTCTTCAGCGGCTGACTTTATTCGTTCAAAATTTCTGTCTCTTCCTTCGAACGTCATTTCAGTAATGAACTTCATATATTCTTTCTTCTCTACCTCTTTCAGTTCAGCTGCGCGCTGTCTCTTAGTTTTTCTTCCTCCCTGAGTACGTTCTTTTAGGGTTCTGGAAGACCTGGGAATGTAGTCTGGATCAATTTCACCAGTGTCCTCTGTTGTGTTTTTAGCAAACTCCTTTTCTGCTGTAGAGTCAGCAACATTCTTTGCGGTGGCTTCAGCAACCTTCTTTTCTTCTTCTGCCTTTTCTGATTCTTCCTTCTCAGAAAGTAGCTCCAACCTTCTCCTGGTCTTCTTCTTCGCTTTAGGTGCAGGAGGGGTGACTTTGGTTCTCTTTTTTGTTGGAACTGGTATAGCCATAGCCCCAAGAGTAGGTGTAGGCTGTTCGGCTTCCTTTGCAGTCATGATATCATTGATTTGATCTGCTGGTAGGTTGCCTAACTTCTCAATCTCCTCGAGATTTTTGAAGCAGTGCTCTGTTTCAGCGTTTGTCTGCAATATAGCAATTTCTTCAGCAGACATGGGAATAGCAGACTGTAAGATTTGAGGTGCTAAAGTGGATGCATCAGGCTCTTCAGGAGATGTGGGTTTGTCTTTATCCACATTTGACTTCCCAGTCAACTTTCGAGTGTTTCGACTACTCACAGGCTTGGGCTCCTTCCTTGTTGCTGGGATGTAATCTGTAGGAAGTAGACTTTCACCACGATCAACTCTTGTATTGGTGAATAACATCTCTAAGTATTTGCTGATCTTCAGCCCAAAATTCACGTTTGATGAGAACTTTCCGTCTACTGCCATGTGATCATTCTTCCGCGCATGTTCAGCACATCGCTCGAAAAAGAATTCCGCCCAATTTCCTCTGACATTGTCGATTAGGGCCATCATCACAACATATTTCTTAGCAGATAGTTCGGAGTAGGAACCAGCATCACACTGAAGCATCTTGATTACTATCTCCGCAAGAAGCTTGTATTCCTCAGACAGAGTATTGATCGGTGTAGCAACTTTGAATGTAATCACCTGTCGTTTTTTGTCCTTCAATTCTCCTGGCTTTCTCCACAAGTTCCAACGTCTCTCCATCTCCGCAAGATCATTGATCTTGTATTGAGATATCTTGGTCCCATAATTTCGAAGCCCGAATATTCTTGAGAGTAAGTCCGCGCTAACATCAACAATGTTACCATATATGCTAGTTTTGAAGGATTTATTATCTTCTTGTATAACAGCCCTAGCATAGAATTCTGAAACCATATGAGGGTGAAATCGAACAGGTTCTGCGGAGAGATATTTTACCAATAATTCTGAGTTGAGTAGATCCAGAATCCATTTTGGAATGTGTTTGGTAGCGAGAGGCATGTATAAGATCCTGTCCTTCATGATTTGGGCCAACCGCCTCTGTTCCGACGAATGATTTGACAACTCCTTCCTCCGAGCCAAAAATACCAATTTGCTGTAGGGAACTGACTCGTCGATGTCTTCTTTCTTTATTATCCCAGTGAACTCGGGCGCATGACGAACATGCAGTGGCGAGTCTGTCGGAGGTGGATAGATGAAGGTGGGTTGTAGGAATGGAGAAGAAGGGATAGGATTTTCTAGGTTTTCTGTGGGATTGGGTTCTTGATTTTGGGTATTTGGAGAGTTAGGGTTGGTTGCCATGGTTGAGGATTTTTTGAGAATAAGAATTTTCGGAAGGTTTTTGAGAAGAAGGGATATGAAGGGTTTCAGAATGATGGGGATTTGAAACTCGTCTAGTGTATAGGTAGAAGATTTCGGAACAAGGAAAGATATCAATGGTTGGGATTGTTCTCCTTTAATCTCAATCGACGGCTGGGGTAAGTAGTCAAATCGTGCGAGTACCCACGTTCTTCAGAACTTGAGTGCTGGTGACGTGGCACGATCCGATTTGTTACAGTTGTCTGTGCGCTATAAATGCATTGCTTTTAGAGATTTGAAAATCTCTCGCATCTGAGTTGTAGGGGTCAGCATCCGGAGAGCCCAGCATTGTGGTGGTGATCTAATCAAGGGTATCTTCTGACGCCGAGGAATGGTTGACACTTCTCCAGAAATCCAATGAAATGCTAACACAAATCCTTATATCTTCTAAATATGGAATGTAATATCCATAGCTTTCCATTACTGATTCGTCTCTGAATGTAATTATCCTTGATAAGACACTTTCTTTATGAAATTACTGTTTTTCTCAGAGAGGCTGTTCGTATTCCGAGGTAAACAGTAGACCAAGATAAGTTTATAAATAGCAGGTCTTAGTGATCTTCTTCACACATTCTCCAACTTTCTTGAGTTCCCTTTTGATTTTCTCAAGAATCATAAAAGAAAACAGAGATTTACTTTCTTCAAAAAAAATGGCACGTACTTATGAACTCTTCGTACCAAGACGCAGAATCTTGTGTGATTAGGGTCTGTATGCCGAGTATGAGGCTGACTATCAAGTGGCTGAGACTACCATGACTCATCTCCACGCCAATGGTCTAGGTAAGTTCGTGTGCCTTACTCCGCACACTTTCCAGAGGGAGCAACTTCGACATTTCATACGGTCGAGCGCTGCTGATCAGAGCTCCATTTTCTGCATATTCAAAAATGAACTAGTAAGGTGGATGACAAACACCTTTGCCAGAGACTTCGGCCTTTCACGGGGTTTGGTATCCGTCATGGACTATCGCAAAGATGAGATAGCTCCAGAGTGGTCCTCGTGGATGAAGTGGAGAAACTCTCCTGAACTTGAATTTTCTCCAAACCCTTGAGCATACGGTTTGCAGATGCCGTATAAGGTCCTCTTCCAGATAGTCTGCGGCATGGTCCTAGGTGAAGATCCTGACGACATGACTCTTTCTCGCGAGACATGGAGGGCCATGATGGCTATTGATGACAGAGCGAAGGTAGACTGGGCAGCATTTGTCTTTCAGAAGGTGCAGCGATGTGCACAGAGTTTTCCAAAGCTGCCTCTTCCATATGGAATGCCATTAAGTTGGCTGTTAGAGCAAAATTCCCAGACCTTGCTCTAGGTCCTTCAATCCTTAGGGCAGTAGATTTTTATCCTTTCATGCCTTTGCCCTCTTTGCTGTAATCTCTTTTGCCGTAATCCATCCTTTTGTAAGAAGATGCATATAATGAAGTGATAGAAATTTCATTTTCCATACTCATGTTCTAACTTGTGTGATTTTGACAAACCACATAGTTTCAACCATGTACCTGAGCATCGATAATAGTTGGAAAAATAGTAGAAATCAACTTCATTAATTTGCTGAGTTAGTTTTGCTAGCTTCCTAGCAGATGGGTTAACTTAGCATACCCCGTCAATCTGCTGACTGCTCAGCAGCAATCAATTGCTTAAAGGTCTAGTAGACTTGCTATTCTTTTAGATACGAGATCTGACGGTTGGGGATTTGATGTCAGATGAGATGATAAATCAACGGTCTTGAATACTCGAGATATGCATGATATCTTCCGTTCTTCAAGAAATACTCGAGTGATCTAACGTGGTACTCTTTAACTCGATATAGCTGTCTGTACGTATTAAAGGTGTTGAATCAGGTCTAATCAGACCGATCTTTAATGATATCTTCTCCCCTTGTAATATTATCTTCCTTCCTTGAAAAATTAAGAGTTGATTCAGCATATCCGATTCAGCAGATGCTTTCCTCTCCTGAATATATTACCCTCCTGTGGGATACATCGGCATATCAAGAGTCGGCTAAATTTTAAGAGATCTCAAATGATGATATTCTCCTCGAGCCAAACGCTGATCTGATTGTCAAGCGTCACTATTGATCTGATTAGATTGCCCATGCCATCACGTCGTTCCATCTTCTTGCGATGATTCAGATTTCAGAAGATGAATCATCACGTTCCTTTAAATATTCCCACGAAATCATAATTGCGGAGAGATTTCCTTGTCTATAAAAGGAGCTTCTTGTGGCGCTTATTTGGACATCACCAAAAAATCTTCTTTCCTTAAAAAGAATTGAGATCATGGGTTCACCGAGTAACATTCTCGACATCACCCGAAACAACATCCTTGACGAAGCGGCCCTTCGTCTCTACTATCATGACCGTCCTGTCGTGGCCGACATGGTCATGGCAAAGGTTGTTGGGACAGGGCTCAAGCAGTTCGTGACAACTGCTCCTAAACACTTTCATGAAGATCTCCTTCGGGAGTTTCTGAAAGACTGCAAGACTGAGAAGGACGCCATATACGGGTCCTTCAGAGGGAGGCTGATACGGTGGTCTCGAGAGTCTTTCTCTCGGGACTTTGGACTTCCACGAGGTCCAGTATCAGTGATGGGGTACAGGTCCATGGAGGCAGCGCCAGAGTGGACTACATGGAGGAAGTGGCGCCTTTCTCCGTGGTTCAAGTTCACGCCAACTCCTTCGGCAACAGGTCTCAAATGCTCGTACCGTGAGCTCTTCCATATTGCCAACAACATGTTGCTAGGAGAGGATCCCAATGACTCTTGCCTTACGAAGGAGGTCTGGCAAGTCATGTTGGCTTTGGACGCAGAGCTTGTTGAGGCTGATTGGGCTGGCCTCATGTTCAAGGATGTCCGAGATTGCGTCCGTTTGTATCCAGCAGTTCCTCTCCTTCATGGCATGCAGCTGAGCTGGTTGATGGAGCAGAACTTCCCTGAGCTAGCCGAGGGAACATCTCGCCTTCTTGACTCCGACTTTTATCCATATGTCGAATAGATTTCCTTTCGTTGTTGTTTTGGATGTAAGCATCGTTTGTCAAATATTAATGAATCAGCTGTTATCCTTTTTTTTTTAAATTTCATATGATGAACTTTTGAACTCCCGTTTGCCATTTCCTCAAAGTGAGACCGCACGATACACCTTAATAATCATGTGCTGGCAGTAAATAATGTTTATTTCATATCAACTGTCACTGCGTAGTCTATCTGCTGAGTTTGTGGAGACATCTGCTCAGCAGCTTCTTCTTGAAACAATAATAGCAATACGTGCCCTACTTTAGCACATAATTTCATTAACAATTTGAAATCAGCATCCAGATAATATGATTAGCATCTTCACGAAAACCAAGTAGTCCAGAAAGAATGAAAATGACATTTCATTCATCCAAGGTCTCTTCGAACTCCATGAGACCTAACTTGATGCATAGCTCCTTGAATCTGGATTCGGCTAATGGTTTTGTGAATATGTCAGCTATCTGGTCTTCTGTGCATATGTACCGGACATCGATATCCTTCTTCTCCTGATGATCACGAATGAAGTGATGTCGGATATGAATGTGCTTGGTTCTGGAATGATGAACCGGATTCTTGGTAATGCACATAGCGCTATTGTTGTCGCAGTAAATAGGCACACACTCGGGAGAAATCCCATAGTCTTGTAATTGTTGCCTTATCCATAAGATTTGCAAGCAACAGCTAGCAGCGGCTACATACTCTGCTTCAGTAGTGGATGTAGCGACAGAGTGCTGCTTTTTGCTAAACCAGCTAATTAACTTGTGTCCCAAAAATTGACAAGTACCGCTCGTGCTTTTCCTGTCAATTTTACATCCTCCAAAATCTGAGTCCGAATACCCACTTAGAGCAAGACTGTCTGCTCTAGGATACCAGATTCCCAGACCCTCTGTGCACTTCAAATATTGCACAATGCGTTTAGCAGTATCCAAGTGAGTCTTCTTTGGATTTGCTTGGTATCTAGCACATAATCCGACGGCGAAGGATATGTCTGGTCTGCTAGCGGTGAGATATAGCAGTGAACCAATAATGCCTCTGTAGAGAGTTGGATTCACAACATCTCCTTCCTTCTCGAGCGCAGCAATACACGTTGTGCTTATAGGAATCCTTAGACTCTTCGTCTTTTCAGGACAATATTTCGCAATCAAATCACGAGTATACTTCTTCTGATGGATGAAAATTCCTTCGCTGGATTGTTGAACTTGCAACCCAAGAAAATAAGACATTTTCCCATCATACTCATTTGGAAATTGCTGGTCATGAGCTTTGAGAATTTATCACATAATTCTTGGTTCTTTGAGCCAAAAATGATGTCATCGACGTATATTTGTACCAGCAAAATACTTCCTTCATCTTCAATGCGAAAGAGAGTCTGATCAATCCTCCCTTTCTGAAAACCATTCTTCAGCAAAAATTTGGATAGAGTTCCATACCAAGCCCTCGGTGCTTGTTTCAATCCATAGAGAGCCTTCTTGAGCCTGTACACTTGATTACCCTGCTCAAACCCTGGTGGTTGCTCAACGTAGACTTCTTCCTTGAGCTCACCATTCAAAAAGGCACTCTTTACATCCATTTGCATCACATCGAACTCATGATAGGCAGCATACGCGAGAAATAAGCGAATTGCTTCAAGTCTGGCTACTGGAGCAAATGTCTCGTCATAGTCTATTCCTTCGCATTGCCTGTAGCCTTTGGCCACGAGTCTCGCCTTATTTCTGACAACTAAACCAGACTCATCCTTCTTGTTTTTGAACACCCATTTAGTGCCTATAACACTTTGATGTTCAGGTCTGTCTACCAGCTCCCACACATTGTTCCGTGTGAATTCTGCAAGTTCTTCATGCATAGCATTCACTCAATCCGGATCCATTAGAGCCTCTTCGACCTTTTTGGGTTCTTCACTGGAGATATAACAAGCCAGCATAGCGTTTCCTTATCTCGTCATCATGGGGTCATTGATATCTCCTATGATATCTTCAAGAGGATGGGCGCGCAACCATGTTGGTCTGACTGGTCTGCCCACATTTCCTTCCCCTGCGTGACCATTATCTTGTACATTGTTCTCCATTGCACCCTCCTGGTGCTCAGCATCTGGATTGACTTCAACTGGAATAACTGCTGCGGGATTTCCTGGGACGGGATTCTCTTCAGCAACTCTTTCAGCAACTGGAATCTCAGCAGCGCCTCTGCCAAGATCTTCATGAGTAGCCATGCCTTCCCCGAGGGGAAATATCCCTTGCTGTCTCCTCTTCTTCATCATTAAGCACTTCTAGAATGTCTAAGTCAACAAGAATGTTGGTAGGTGTGGCCTCAACATGATCACTTGCATCACTGGCCTGGTCAGCAGTTTGGTCCCCTGCTGAGTGCGTCTGGTTTGGATTGCAGTCATTCATAGACTTAGTCGGATCAATACGCATATTTTCGAAAGAATTTAAAAATGTATTATCATTGACATCATCAGTCTAATGATTGCTATCCTATTTTCTTTTGTTTTTTTTGCGCACTAAAGTAGACTCATCAAAAATAACATTGCTTGTTATTTCCACAATACCGGTAGTCTTATTCAGTACTCTATAACCTTTGTGAGTGGGGTGTCCATAACCAAGAAGTACACCCTCGTTTGACTTAGGCGAGAAAGTATTGAGTTTAGATTTTCCATTATTGTGAATATAACATGTGGAACCGAATGCACGGAGATGAGTTATAGAGGGCTTACGACCATTGTACACTTCGTAGGGAGTTTGATTGAATCTGCCATTGATAGCACTCCTATTCTGTGTATAACATGCCGTCATAACTGCTTCCCCCCAGTACTTAGCAGGTAGATTGGAATCAGCTAACATCGAACGAACGGCTTCCTTCAACGTCCGATTCCTTCTTTCTACTAAACCATTCTGCTGAGGAGTTCTAGCTGTGGATCTCTCATGTGATATTCCAGCTTCAGCACAGAAATCCATTAGCACTCCATTACAGAACTCTGTTCCATTGTCAGAGCGAATTTTGTCTGGAAGTTAAGGAAGTCCTTGTATGGACTTAAACAAGCTTCACGGTCATGGAACAAAAGTTTCAATGATGTGATTAAATCCTATGGATTTTCACAGTGCAAAACTGAAAGTTGTGTGTACCGATTATACGTCAGGGGAAGCATGGTATTCCTTGCACTTTATGTAGATAACATTCTTCTATTCGGCAACAATGTGAAGGAGTTGTCAGACATAAAGAGATGGTTATCCGAACAGTTTCAAATGAAGGACCTAGGAGACACTGGATACATCCTTGGGATTAAAGTCTTGCGTGATCGCAAGAAAAAGGATGTTAAGCTTGTCTCAGGTCGCTTATATTGATACTGTGATTGCCCATTCTAGCATGCAAAATGCTTAGAAAGGATTTGGATTTCCAGGCGGATCAGGATAAGAAGAGATCGACCTCGGGCTATATGTTCACCTTGGGAGGTGGAGCTGTATCATGGAGGAGTGCGAGACAGAAACGTATCGCGGACTCCACCATGGAAGCTGAGTATGTGGCAGCTTCAGAGGCTTCTATAGAAGCAATATGGCTCCGGAACTACCTCCAAGAGTTAGATATTATTCTTAGTTTGCCCAAGACTATCACGGTATATTGTGATAATGCTGGTGCAGTAGCAAACTCTAAGGAACCAAGAACTTACAAGGCGTCTAAACACATAGAGGAAGTACCACATCGTTACGAGAAATCGTAACGAGGGGCGATGTGCTAATAGATAAGATAAACATTGAGGATAATCTAGCAGATCCATTTACAAAGGGCTTACCTCAGAGGGCATACGAAGGTCGCGTTCGTAGCCTAGGGCTGAGGTAGATGCCGGCCACCTGGTGACCAAATGTAATAGCTTGATTAGAATAGACACATGTTATACTCTGGAAAGTAATGGTATAATGCTTTGAGTATAAGTGGGAGATTGTTGGAATTGTATACATAAAAGCATTATGATTGGTATATTGGGAAACATTATGTTTGATATACTGGTAATCATTAATGACTTGCAATAAACAACTCCTGTCTAAATTAACAATCATACGATGCGAACAAACACATCCAATTATCTCGTCGATAGGGAGATCATACGGTGTGTAAGAGATCACAGAAGATCGTATAGATCGTTCGACCTAGCGAGATATAAACAGTTATCACAGCTGAGACAGTTTCTGGTTTGGCTGTCAGTTTAGGCCGCGGCACACAAGTCCATAAGTGGTTTATCTTGACTGCTTTGTGTGACCGGAACATCTCAATGTATTGATAGGATCAATAGTGAGATGAACCATTCTACTTGACATATGAATGAGTAAAGATCTCGGTAACTTGGTCGAATCTAAAGTCTATTGAAAGCTGAGGGGCACACATGGGTTGACTGTCACTTTGACTTGCTATGGTGGAGAGTCTTACATGTACTCGTATATCTGCATCTTGGGTGATGGCAGTTTGTGTGGGGTTTCCTCAGGCTGGATTTAGATAACCATATCCGTTTCAGGATGGTGACATTCCCTGGGAAGCTCACGAAGTTCGTTATGCTAAGTCCTGCAGGCTGAATCATTGATTCAAGAATAAGCGATAAGGGTTGAGTGGTACTACTCAGGAATAATAAGAGATTAATTAATTACAGCTAATTGTCATACGCTGAATTAATTAATGAATGTCTGAAACCTTAAATATGGGGATTAACCAAGTCAATGCAACCCGTTCCTAATAACGTGGTAATAAAGGGGTAGGTCAACATTAATTCTCTGGTGGCATGAATTAATGTTTATTAATTAATTATGTTCTGGGTTGAACATGGAATTAATTCATAGGAGGCCCACTTTATTATTTGCATTTGATCCCTGGTGTGGCCCAACACTGCTCAGAGCCCATTAGGGTTTATTAAACCCTAATAGCCCATTCTCAGATCTATATAAATAGATCAATCTCTCATTTTCCCACATAAGTTTTGAGTTTCAAATTAGAAACCCTAGAGAGATTGTGAGAGAGTGGGCGGCTGTAGATCCGGTAGCGTATCCTCACCAGATTTCCGGATCGAGAAAGGGAACAGATCAGAAGATCAGATCTGTAGGAACACCATCGTTTTGATCGATTCCAGATCCAGATCTGCACCA
Organism: Plectranthus barbatus; assembly: GCA_026898455.1. Lineage (NCBI taxonomy): Eukaryota > Viridiplantae > Streptophyta > Magnoliopsida > Lamiales > Lamiaceae > Plectranthus > Plectranthus barbatus. The sequence continues at coordinate 132,296 of JAPKLW010001279.1, forward strand.
TCTTCATTGCCATCATCGATCTAGATCTGTAGATAAGTCCTTGGAGTCTCAGGTATTCCTTTGAATCTACGAATTAAATTAAATAGGAGCATGCATAGGGCATTCACTGTTTGTCATGACATTTATTTTGATATCCATAAATCGAATCCGGAGTTTTTAATAAATTGCGATTCATGTCGCCTATGGTAGACTCAGTTCCTACACCGACTTCCTCGGTCAAGTCTGTAATTTTGAGTTTCAGTGAAGCATTTTCCCCAACAATTGCATTTTTAATTTCATACATTTTTGAGAATTCTACACTTAGCTTCGTGAGATAGTCTTCCTCAGAATCTAAGGTGAATTCCTCTGACTCTTCTATAGTTGCGAAACTAGGAATGCTTACTGAAATTACCTCGTTATCTTCGGCTGCTAGAGCCGTTTCAGCATCCTGGTTCTCATCTGCATCAGCGAACTGATCACCCTAAATATTTGCCATTAGAATGAGCATGGCCTCCTCATCGTCTTCCTCGGAAGAGAGATAATATTCTTCATCATTTTCAGGGATGTCCTGTGCTTCTGTTCTTGTCAGGAGCGCCCTTTTGACTGCTTTAACAGCACGTCTTTCAAATCTTTCCTTTAGTCGCTCTCTTTCTTCCTTGCTAACTTTCGGACAATCATGCTTCAAGTGGTCAGGAGAACCACATTCGAAGCAAGTCCTATCCTTTCGCTCTGCTGAGCGAGCAAATGAGGATGACGGCTGAGCATCCTTGGTTTCTTTCTCGGTTTTAGCTTCCATCAGCAACTTCTGGAGCTTTTCATTTGTTCTTCCAGCTCGTTGATCTTTATATCGACAGGCTGGGGGCTCCAGGTTGTCGGGACCTCCTTAGTTGGTGTTGCTGGAGTGGATCTTTCTTGATTGTGGTAGGGCTTTTTCAACTTGAACTTGTTGAAATCTTTTTTTGGCAAAATATGCTATATCCTTAGAGCCAGCAGCGGATGTAGATGATGTTTGTGCTATTGCTGCTTCGTTCCTTTTTGACTGTTGTATTATAAACTCATGAGATTTAAGTTGAGCGAATACCTCAGAAGTAGTCATGTTGTTGAGGTCTTTTTCACTCAGACTTGTCATTTTAACAAACCAGTCATCTCTGGGATACAGCTTGGAGATGATCTTGTGGTTCATTTCTCCATTATCATATTTCTTTCCAAGGTTGTTGAGTTCCCCAATGATTGTGTTGAAACGCTCCTCCATAGCTTGTATGGATTCTCCTGCAAGCATTGAAAATGATTCATATTTATCTACAGCTACCTGTAGTTTGTTGCGTTTCATCTGGTCTGTCTCCTGAGAGGAATTGCACAGGTATTCCCACATTTCCTTAGCGGTGTCAAAATCAAGTGCTTTGTCTTTCATCAGCTTAGGTAGGGAATCCAGAATTAGTTTCTTTGCCACATGCTCTAGTTGAGCTCTCTTCTTATCTTCACTTGTGTATTCCTCGAAAGGTTTTGGGACCATATCAGGTCTCGGGGGTCTTGGAGCTCTTGGTTCTCCGTCAGCAGCATCTTCAGCAACATCATGTCCTATAAAGGTGTTAGCTTTCATGATTTTAATAGGACCTCTTACCAATACATCCGCCATCTCAGGTTGTATGCTCTGAAGTTGTATGAGAGCAAGCTTTTTCCATGAAGTGAAGTTCTCTCTGTCATACTTCCCAAGCGAATGGTTCAACATTTTGTCTCCTGAGCTAGACAAGCGAAACGCAGAGAAACAAGTAAAAGTGCAAGAAAAATACAGATCTGGTCTTAAGTGACTCAGAAGCAGTCGGTTTTTCAACCTCCTGCTCTGATACCACTTGTTGGTCCTTATATATCAGAGTCGTCATGTTAGATAAACTCACGAAATGCAGCGAAATGATTAATCGTCACTTACACTTTATGTTTTTCTTTCAAGATTAGTTATGCTCAGAGATAGATTATGATTTCTTCACAGTTATACACTAGCAATATGATTGCTAGGTTTCAATTCGTATGAGCAATGTAACAGTAAAAGAACACATTATTTATAGTGGTTCGATCCAAAAAGATCTACGTCCACTCCTTAGCCGATACGCTAATAATTCACTAAGTAAGTATACAGATTACAAGGATTCGCCTTTTACAGTTAAGTAGGCAGTGAGCTTTCGGCCTGGCTACTTGACAGCTATCCTCCGATAACCTGAACTCCTTAGATGCTGGTTCGGCTGAGTCCAGGGCACACCTTCGAAACTCCTGCCTTGCCTGATTTGGAAGTTTTTTAGTCGCTTCCTGACTTTCCTTGAATGCGGCTAAATGCCTGTCTTAGTCTAGACCCTTTTCAGGTGTTCGACTGTTAGATTCTTTCTGAAAAGAAAGGAATCTCAATGATTGAGGATTCTTGAATGCAATCAAGAATCTCTTCAATGGAGTGTCAGTAAATCAAATGAACGACACTTCTGGTTGTTGAGAGCTTTTAATATACTTTCACACGGCTCTCAACTGACTACTTTTACTTTATTCACTTTGTCAAAAGAATCTCTTGCTTGAGTGTTTGTCAATGTCTGAAGTGAGAAAAGCAGTAGTTGATTCTCTCTTTTGGACCTTCCTTTTATAGGTGGAGATTCAAATCTTGAATCTCCATATCTGTTAGACACAACGTCTCTTTTGTCCGAGAGTGATAAGACTTGTTCAGTCGCTTTTTGTTCTCGATCTGTACTTTCCGAGCTACTTCGGGAAAGTCTCGTCCTTTGTGTGTGCTTTTTGTCAGAACGGCAGTAAGGCTTCAGCCTTTGACATTTTGCTCTGCTAATTGTCATCAGCGATTTGCTATTTGTCTTGGTTTGCTGAATATTTCCGTTGACACTCAATCCTTTGACTTCTATTCTGCTAGCATCCTTCAGGGTTTGTTAGCAAATGCTAAAGCCTTAGCATTCTGTTAACACATGTCTTCTAGCAGACTCTGTCCTTCGGTATCTGCTAGGAATAGCGCATGTCTTCTAGCAGATGCTGTCCTTCCGTATCTGCTAGGAATCCTCCAGCAGGCTAATCTATTACAACTCAATTTTTAGCCTATACAGGACTTTACAAGGTATTCTAGACTATCTAGAATTCAGCAAATGATCAACCAAATGCTAAGGTTTGATCCAACAAAACCTTTTTACAAATAAATTCTAAGGGAGATTTTAGAAATAATTTTCCAACACATGCTTTCTAGCACTAAACAAAGAGGAAACCACTTGGTTATGGCATAAGAGGTTAAATCATTTAAATTTCAAAACCATCAACCATATCGCTAGAAATGATTTAGTCACAGGTTTACCTCAAAACATCACGTTTCGTAAGGAAGGGATTTGCAAGGCATTCCAACAAGGAAAGCAGACCAAAGCTTCATTTATTCCAACCCCGAAAAGAACACATCAAGCAGAATTCTAGAATTATTGCACATGGATCTATTCGGACCTGTCACTCCACCCTCGGTAAGTAAAAGAATTTATACTCTTGTAATAGTTGATGATTATTCTAGGTACACATGGGTTCGCTTACTGAAGACTAAAGATGAGGTCAAGATTACTCTACCCGAGTTAATCCTCAAGGAGCAGAATAACAAAGAAGTTATAGTGAAAAGGATTCGATCTGACAATGGAACAGAATTTTGCAATGGCATTCTCATGGATTTTTGCGCAGAAGCCGGTATAAATCATGAGAGATCCATTGCTAGGACCCCACAGCAGAACGGTCTAGCAGAAAGGAGGAATCAAACCCTGAAAGAAGCAGTGCGATCTATGCTAGCCGATGCTGATTTACCTGCTAGATTTTGGGGCGAAGTAGTGATGACTGCATGCTATACGCAGAACTGGAGCTCTATCAACGGCCGATTCAACAAAACTCCCTACGAAGTATACAACGGTCGTAAGCCTAATTTCGATTATTTACGTGCTTTTGGTGCAACATGTTATATCCATAACAACGGAGAGTCAAAACTTAACACTTTTTTCGCCTAAGTCGGATGAGGGTGTACTTCTCGGATATGGTCACCCTACTCACAAAGGATATAGAGTGTTAAATAAGACTACTGGAATTGTGGAAATAACATGCAATGTTATTTTTGATGAATCTACTTTAGTGCGCAGAGCTATCAATGAGACAAAGGATGACAATCATGAGACTAATGATGTCAATGGTCAATCGATCTTGAATTGTCATGAACACTTACGACTTGACCCGACTAAGTCTATGAATGAATGTAATCCTGTTCAGACAAAACCAGGAGACCAGGCCAGTGATGCTAACGATCATGCTGAGGCCAATCCCCTAAAGGATATTTTTAATCTGGTAGATGATTCAGACGAGGAAAACTCAAATCCTATCCCCGTCGCTGAGGAAATCAATGCTACTGAAGATCTTGGCAGAGGAGCTGCTGAGATACCAGATGCTGAGACACCAGCTGCTGAGATACTAGATGCTGAGGCACCTAATGCTGAGAATTCCACTGAAAGAGAAAATCCAGACCATGATATTCCTATAGCCGAAGAACGGGCTGCTGAAGAAACTCCTACTACTGAAGATCAAAATTCTAACACACAAGACGCTGAGAATGAAGTGGTCAATGCAGAACAGACAAATAATCTCGGAAGAGGAAGAACTGCTGGAGAACCAATCAGACCAGCATGGCTGCGTGCACATCCACTAGAAGATGTTCTTGGAGATATCAATGACCCCATCTTGACCAGACAAGGATCTGCAATGTTTTCATGCTATCTATCAAGTGAAGAACCAACTAAAGTTGAGGATGCACTACGTGATCCAGACTGGGTAAACGCTATGCAAGAGGAGCTTGCTGAATTCTCTCGCAACCACGTATGGGATCTGGTGGATAGACCAAAACATCAGAATGTCATTGGCACCAAATGGGTCTTCAAGAACAAGAAGAATGAATCAGGCTTGGTGGTAAGAAATAAAGCACGCCTTGTAGCCAAAGGGTACAAACAGTGTGAAGGCATCGACTATGATGAGACATTTGCGCCAGTAGCAAGACTGGAAGCAATCAGATTATTTCTCGCTTATGCAGCGCATCATGAATTCTCGGTCGTGCAAATGGACGTTAAAAGTGCATTCCTTAATGGCGAACTCAAGGAGGAAGTCTACGTTGAGCAGCCTCCAGGTTTTGAGAATGGAAATCAGGTCTACAAACTAAGAAAAGCCTTGTATGGACTGAAGCAAGCACCTCGAGCTTGGTGGGACTTTATCTAAGTTTCTACTCGACAATGACTTCAAAAAGGGAAGGATTGATCAAACACTCTTTCGAATTAAGGACGAAGGAAGTATTCTACTCGTAAAATCTATTTTGATGACATCATCTTTGGCTCAAAGAATCAAGCTCTCTGTGACAAATTCTCAAAGCTAATGATGAGTAATTTTCAAATGAGTATGATGGGAAGAATGTCCTATTTTCTTGGACTTCAAGTTCACCAATCAAGTGAAGGAATTTTCATTCATCAAAAGAAATATACGCGAGATCTCATTGCTAAATACAGTCCAGAGAAATCTAAGAGCTTAAGGATCCCCATCAGCAATGCGTGTATGACAGATCTAGAAAAAGATGGAGAAGCAGTGAATCCTACCTTATATCGAGGAATCATCGGATCTCTGCTATATCAGCAGACCCGATATATCATATGCAGTGGGACTATGTGCCAGATATCAATCTCAAGCAAACAAAACACATCTTGACACAATAAGGCGAATCATTCGTTACTTAAAGTGCACAGAAGGCTTAGGAATTCGGTATCCAAGAGCCGACAGTCTAGCTCTAAGTGGATATTCAGATTCTGATTTTGGAGGATGCAAAGTCGACAGGAAAAGCACCAGTGGTACATGTCAATTCCTTGGTCATAAATTGATCAGCTGGTTCAGCAAAAAGCAGCACTCGGTAGCAACCTCAACCACCGAAGCAGAGTATGTAGCGGCTGCTAGTTGCTGTCAGCAAATTCTGTGGATCCGACAACAACTCCAAGATTATGACATCTCACCTGAATGCGTACCAATCTACTGTGACAACAATAGTGCTATGTGCATCACAAAAAATCCAGTACATCATTCCAGGACAAAACACATTGACATCCGACATCATTTTATTCGTGAACATCAAGAAAAGAAGGATATTGATATTCAGCGAATATGTACTGAGGATCAAATAGCAGATATCTTCACTAAGCCCCTTGAAGAGGTAAGATTCAAAGAATTATGCATCAAATTGGGTATGATGGAACTAGGTATTGCTGCGGATGAATGAGATATTACTCTCACTCTTTCTGGTTTTCTTGGAATTTCTTATGTTACTTCCAACATATTATGGGAGACTCTACTGTATGTAGTCTGCTAAGTCGATGGCGAAATAAGGGATATGCCCCTATCAACCTTCTGCAGATAAATTGATTCTGCTCAGCATACTATGAAGGAATGAAGATCTAATCTATATTTTATCACGAAAAGCAAACATCAAGAGATCGAAATATCCATACATTCTTCATCAAAAGAGGGACATGTCTTCAAGTAGACATTCATTACAAAAGGAAGAGACGACACTATCAGCCAAAACACAAAAGGAAATACAAGATCTACTACGGAGTTCATCTAGAAAGGCGACACAGACTTATAGGGATAGAAATCAGCCCCTTGAAGGTTGGATGGACCGTCAGCAATTTCTGGAAAATACTTCTCCATCAACCAGCTGAGCTGCATTCCATTCCGCAGAGGCACGAACGGATGAAGCTTGACAGCTTCCCAGACGTTCTTGAAGACGTATCCGGCCCAGTCAATGGAAGCAGCATCATCCATGGCCATCATCACCTGCCAAACAGGCCTTGAGAAACAGAGGTCATAAGGCTCCTCTCCAAGAAGGATTTCATGGGCAATGCGAAACATGACCCAATATGGTGTCTTGAGACCCGAAGCAGGAATGTCAGGGCTGAAATCAAAACGAGGAGAATGACGCCACTTCTCCCATGCCAGCCATTCTGGAGCCACTTCCTCTGAAAGATAGTCCTCCACAGACAACGGACCTCGAGGAAGCCCGAAATCAACCGCAAAGGTGTCAGGGGTCCAATGGACAAGCTTATTGTGGAACACCCCATAGATTGAGTTTGGACCCACATGGCATTCACTGAGGAAATCCCTCAACACTTCCTCCTGAAAACGGTGAGGAGTAACACACAGAAATTGCGAAAGACCCCCCCACTGCAACGTAGATATGACCTTCACTGCCACATCACATTCATCTATGTAATACCTATCCAGACCTGGCTCATCCAGGATCAGATTACGTCGGATATCTATGACTCGTGGAGGAGATTCCATGACTGAAGAAAGGGACTTGAATTTCTTGAAGAAGAAGAAGATTGAAGGTGTGAATCAGGAAAGAAGGAAAGTTGAGATGTTTGGATAATCTCAAACTAAGGTATTTATAGAAGATTTCCCATTTATGACGCGAAGAAAGAGAAAAATCTGTCTGAAGATCGCAATGATTCATCCCTTGGAATACGAAACGTCGCCAATAAAGAAATCGACGTGTATGCATGGGAAGTCAAATCATTTTTCCAACAATGGGGAGCAAGGTGTATTGAAAAGTTCGAGGATCACATCATCATTTGTTTAAGGGCTCTCTTAGACTCAGCAGATCTTCGGAAGTTGCTGGAAATCAGAATGCTGAGAGGGATCATCCTCTATCAGCATCCTTGAACGGCTGCTAGTTTAGAAGCAATAATATATCCTAAATCTAGGCGGGATGACTCAAAATTCAAACTTGATGGGGCCCGATCAGGCGTAATTAATGCATGCAAACGGCGGCACCAACTGAGGAGACGCTATGTTAGAAACACTTAAGTGTTTCTCGAAGCATGGGAAGCCATATGGAAATACGCGTTTATTCTGAACCATCGATCTAACATTTCACAGATTTTCCCTCAACCGTTAGATCTCTCATTCAAATTAACCCTACCTTCGCTCTGATCACTGTTCATTTTCTTCTCATCTTTCGGAAATCCGAACAAAAATCCCCAATCCTAAAATCTCCATAGAATTTGAAATTATTCCAGACTTTCCCTCACAGACATGGCCACAGACTCCCTAACATCATCATCCCAGAAATCTACTTGTCAGGACCATCGCCCTGAATCAAATGAACCTCGTCCATTCAATTTTCCACCAAATTCTGAAGAACCCTTACATATGCGACATGCTCCAGGATTTACTGGGATTCTAAAGAAAGAAGATATTGATGATTCCATATCATATGGAAAGCTTGTCATGATGTCAAAGAAGAAATCCCTAGCCGGCCACACAAAGGAACAGAGGCGTTTGGCTCAAATCATGAAGGATCGGATTCTGTACAAACGTCTTGCTGCTGAACATTTCCGGATTGGATAATGGATATCCTTGACAACGAACAGGTAACTCAATACTTATCCGCTGAACCCATGCATTTTCATCCGCATATGGTTTCTGAATTTTATGCCAGAGCAGTTATGAGTAAAGATGGAAAATTGTTTAAAACTTGTGTTTATGGAAGTATCATTGAAGTTAGTGCCGAAATTCTTGCTAAAACCTTTGGTCTTCGGAATGAGGGGGAACGTATATCTCAGTACAAAGTAATGGATTATGATGAGATGGAAAGACGTTGGAATTCTTGGAAGAAGCCTGGAGTACTGAAGGATAGAAAAGGTCATGTGATTACCTTCCGGGCTACCACACCCATTAACACCCTACAGGATGAATTCAAAATTCTAGCCGAATTGGTGATCAAGATGTTCCAATGCGATGACGGATCATATTCTGAACTTTCTGCTAAGAAATATGCAGTAATGATGGCTCTCACAGACAAAGTAAAGGGAAATTGGGCTGAGTACTTCTTCGAATGATGGGCGGAACATGCCAAGAAGAACGATCACATGTCTGTGGATGGAACTTTTTCATCAAATGTTAATTTTGGATTGAAAATAAGCAAGTTTCTGGAATTGGTCATGCATTCAACAAAAATTGATCAAGGAGTGAAGTTGATTTCCACTGATTTTATTCCAATCACACGAAAAGCAGCCAATCCTCTTGATTACAAGAAGCCAAAAAGGCTGACTGGTAAATCCAATGTGGATGCGGACAAGCCTACTTCAGATGAGGAAGAAGACGAGCGTTCCTTAGGCGAACAAGTATTGCAGATAGCAACACCTATCTCTGCTGAGGAGATGGCATCATTAACTCAGAACGCTGAAACAGAGCAATGCTTCAAGCAGCTTGATGATATTGTAGCTCTCGGAGAAATACCAACCGAACAGATTGAGGAAATTATGGACCAAAAGGCCGCCCTTCAGCAGCCACTCGTGATTGGTCAACTTGCTGTTCCGATTTCTTCTGAACAGCAAAAGGATATTGCTCCCACCAGGAACAGAAGGTCTGGTCCTCAGCGTTTACGTAGAGTTGCTGAGTTAGCCACTGTCCCTACTGCAAAAGTACCTGACACACCCCTATCATCTAAAAGTTATGATGAACGCTTGAAAGGCGTACGTGAAACTAAACGAAAGCCTGAATAAAACAAGAAGGCACAGGAAATGAAGAAATACAGAAAGGAGAGGGATAGAATCACATTCGAAGGAAGGGATCTAAACTTCGAAAGAATAAAAAGATCTCATCTAGAAAGAGAGAGTCAAAAGGAGAATACTGGTCAAGCACCCGACAAGGAAGCTGCTGAGGATTCAAGCAGAGCAGCAAAGAAAGGGAAGACTGTAATAGACTCTACTTTGCCAGAAAAAGACATGGATAACCCTACAAAGATTACAACTGCAGCAGACGGCATGACTGATAAAGAACTGGATATGATGATTCAATCTGGCGCTTTCAAAGCTACGGAACACTCCAAAGGCAAATCGGTCCAATTTCGCAAACCAATTGCTACATCTTTTCTAGATAGTAGCTCAGAGGAGAACGAAACACAAACAGAGACAAATGATACACATACCAAGGATAAGGATGCAGGACCATCAGAAATATCTAAGGAAAGTGCAGATACGAACATGTCTACTGCAGAGCTTGTTGCTAAGGAAAACACTAAGGAGACTGAATCTGGAACCTTCACTGCTAAGGAATCTTCTGATACGGAAAATATTATTAGATCTGAGAAGGAACCATCGACTGAAGACATAGGTCAGACAAATGCTGAAGAATCCACTGTAGCTGAAATCATTATGGAGGAAACCACTGAAGAAACAGAGAAAAACTCTACTGAAGCAGACGATTCTGTGAAAACAACCGCTGAAGAGTCTAATGCAACTGATGTAGCTATGGCAGATACTGCTGAAGAAGTCCACGTTGCTGAGGACACAACAGCCGCTGCTGGTAACATCGATCAAGCAGGCGATACAATGGAACAATAAGTCTCCTCTGCTGGATTTCTGGACGAATCCACCTGTTCATCGGAATCTGATTCTGAGGGGGAATCTACCGAAGTATTTGATGCCAAAACTCTTCGAAAATACTCCACTTTACAAAATGAACAACTGAGGATCCCTTTTGATGGTTTACCTGGCAAACGTTTTTGCTCACGAAGAGTAGCACAATGGTGTGCTGCTGTCTCGATTAATGAGGACATAAATGCTGATCTCATAGATTGGAGTGAAGAGATCTCAGCCTTCGTAGAGCAAGAAGTAAATAGGGACATTGCAGGTGTCTTTTATGTTGAGATTCATGAAGAAACAGAGGAAGGCAGAGTGCTTGGTACTCAATTTCGACGATGGAAGACTTATGACTACATCATGCATGAACTCTGTTTTGAGGAAAGGATGATTATTATTGCTAGAAAAGGTCTTAACTTCTGGCGTTCCCAAGAAACCTGGGCAAATGAGTGGATGGACCAGCCTTCCTGCACAAAACAATATACTGATCAACAAGTACTTGCTCGATTGCAAGCCATCCGCGCTCACAGGAAGTTTCTTCCATCCCAGACCCTGCCCAGATCACAGTTTGCTCCAGATAAGAAGTCCTTGGCGCACATGGAACTAAACAAACGACAAAGGGCTGCAATGATTGCTTATCAGAAGCAGAAAGCTGCTTATGAGGAGAAATTGCGAGTTAGAAGTCTCGAACTAGCCGCGCTCGAAGAAGAAAAAGAGAAGGAGGCCAGGCGACAAGACTATCTCAAAATTATCAACTTTCAAAAAGAATATACTCGAACCGCAACTTCACCTCAAGTCTCTGAAACTCAAGGTTCTGACTCGACTCTCGGTCAGAATATAATGAGTGAGTCCATGGAAGTAGATACCAATGTGGTTCTTGATGTTGCCGCACAAAGAGTTGACGCAGCAAAGAAAAAGAATTTGAATGAACAATGATGGAACGAAGAATGAAGTTAGCAGAACAACAAAGAGAAGACCAACGGGCACGTATTGAACAGATGGAGAAAATAATGGCCATGACGATGAAGAAAGTTGAATCTCCTGAAAAGCCAAAACCTCCACCAGATGCTCAGAATTAAGGTCATTCTCTGAACCTTTTTTTTGGATTTCATCATTTTTTTCAGAATTCTATTTTCCGAGTATAGACAATAGTTGATATATACTCTCTATGTACTCAACGAAAGATGTTTAAATGGTTGCTGAATGCTTTGCTTGCAATTTTGTTTTTAACTTCTAAGCTAAGTCTCAGCAATCCCTAAATAAGCTTTGATCGCACCAAAAAGGGGGAAATTGTTGGGAAAATACTCGTAAATTACCCTTAGGATATTATTGTAAAAGGTTTTGTTGGATCAAACCTTAGTAGATGGTCGATCATTGCTGAACATTAGCATAGCTTAGCAACTGATGTAATGTCCTGTATAGGTGAAAACATCGAGTTGTAATAGAATTATCTGATTGTTAATATCTCAGCAAAACATCAAACAATGCTGAAGGCCGCCAGCAATAACAGAATGCTAAGAAAATCAACATTCGACAAACACATTCTAAACTGCTGAAGATGCTAGCAAATCAAATCAGAGTAGCAGACAGAGCACTCGCTGTGCAAGGAAACCAAAAGCATGCTGAAAGAGATCCAGCATCCCGCACCAGCAGAAGCTCAGCAAAGCAAATAGAACGACTGCTACACCACCATTCTGACCAACACGCGACGATTAGCCATGTCAGAAGTAGGACGGAAAAGCCTGTCCAAAAGCAGAAAAGTCAGTAAATAGCTACCTGCATTTAAGAGAAAGATCCGTTGTGTCTAAACGGATCTGTTGACTCAAACTTCGAGAACATAACTATAAAAGGGAAGTGAAAGGAAAATGCTGGTGCTGCTCACTCTCTAACCAAACTCAATATACGAAAGATTCCAAAAAGCAAAAAACAGGCAAGAGAGCAGTCCAGTTGAAAGGTACAATCCAGAGATATTCAAAGCCTTCAACATTCAGAGTGTCTCACTACGTCTGACATTCTTCTGAGTGATTCTTGAACCGGTTCAAGAATCTTCAATCATTGGGATCACTTTCCTTTAAAGGAAAGCATCCAACAGTCAATTTCTTGTGAAGATATTGATTGAGACGGGCACTGAAGCCGAGCACACACGATAGTTCGGAGGGAACTCTAAACTCTTCCAAAGTGAGTGGTGAAAGTGAGTTTTACGAAGGTGCGCCCTTGACTCAACCGGAGCCACACCAGGAAAGTCCGGGGTATCGAAAGATAGCCGTAAGGCAGACAGACCTTCAGAAGGCTGATTGCTTAACAGGAAAGGCAACTCTTTGTACACCGTATACTTTCTAGTAAAATTCTTAGCGATTCGGCTAAGGAGTGGACGTATATCATTTGATCGAACCACTATAAATTGTGTGTTGTCTTGTCTTTACTGCTTTTCGAGCTATTATGTTTTAAAACCTAGTAACCACATTACTAGTGTATAACTGAAAAAGGTAACCTAAGAACACCTTAACCAAGTTAAAGTTGAGAATAATTTAAATACAAGAAAACGTAATCTATTCAGCTACACTTCGTGTGTGTACTTTATTGTAACCACGACGACTCTGATCATAAGCGACCAACAGGAAGTATAATCTTTTAGCATCAAAACCACTATATACTTTGTCTTTTTATGGCTTTCCGTTATCGTTTTCTTTACAACTTTCATTAATATATCTTTGAAACCCAACAACTGACTAAGTTATCGTTGTGCTATATAACACATCAAACTTTATGATATAAGAGAACTCTTATTGTTATCGAACCATAACTATGAGTACATCAAACTTTGATATACCAAAATCTTGAATAATACAAATAAAAAATTGTTATCATACCGAAATTTTTCCATGACCACGGTATACCAAAATTACATGATATACTAAAACATGGTATACCATACCTAACATTATTTATTAAAGATATATGTATATCAATAATATTAGTGTTTTTGTGTTAAACTAATATTATTTTATTAAAATAATTACTTTTCAGTATAACAAAACAACTATAATAATCCACATCATAATAATCAAACTAGAACCAAATAAATATTAAAAAAAGTGTATAATAATGTATTTATTAATGTTGAAAAAACCAATATAAGTATTATTGTTAAAATGACTCATAACCAAAATATGATGAACAATAGAGAATACGAAATTAAATAAAAGAAGGATTAATACTACTATAAATAATATTTATATTGTCTAACAAAAAATAATTTTTATATAATTTATAAGGTATGTAGACGGTATATCTTAAATTTTACGATGTCAAACAACTATTGTACCATAGAATTTTTGTATAGCTAACACCGTACTCTTAATGGTGATAAAATTGACTTTGGTATTTTCAACACGATATGTACTTAACTAGTAAAGTTAAGAGAAGCCGACTTATAGTTAAGAAGGAGTCTTAACTAGTAAAGTCGAGAGAGATGGCAAAAAGACCTACAAAAGGAACTAAGGTCTTTAATCTTCATAAGTCAGATAGGAGATCTAGTTGGGATTCCTCGGACTAACAGAAAAGAGATGTTCTGATGAAAAGTTTGTCATCCTGCATAAATCATTTATCACCTTTCATGAAATGACAATATGACTAACTACTACAAAATGACTAGTTTTCAAATGGGAAGAAACATTGTCTCTCTCCCTATAAATGCTATAGAAGATACGTAGTGAAAAGGTTACGACGATTAATGGCAACACACAAACATATACAGAAAATACAAAAATACAAAAATTTGCAATATATGCACTTTTAAAGCAATCATCGTGTTCTTAACATGAGATCCCAAGCTGTCTAGCTTAAGATCCACAATTCAGTTATTTTATAAGATAGCTGAATCCAAGACAACTTCTTGTTTATCTTTAAAAGCTAAAAAGTACCATCTCACCACTCAACATTCTGTGAAGAACTAAACATCACAATAGTTCCAATCTTCAATCATAGCAACATGCTCATGGTAAAGCATGTGAAGACTAAAGTTAGTGAAGAGCCTAACGATGTGTTCGTGTAAAGCTCTCTGCCTGAAGCTGCATGAAATCTGGAGGACGCAAGAGCTTCCCGAAATCAGGAAAAGTCCAATTACATTGTGTTGTTAAATTGTACTTCAGTGATTTCTAATCATTTGGATCGAAGACTGGACGTAGGATCTTTGGTATCCGAACCACTATAACTCTAGGTATTTATCTCTTCATTTCTCATTATTTACTTGCTCGCTAATCGATTAAAAACCCAATAACAAACTAATTTTTTGGTGTATTAGTTGAAATAATTTAAGAAAACTTTAACGAGTAAACAATTTTATAAAGCCCGAACTGACTTGAGTGATAGTCAGTTTAGACCACTAAGTTTAAGACATGCACTGAAATTAAACTCATAAATTTGGGACCGACAAACAATAATATATTCTTATTATATAAATTGATAAATACACGATGTTTGATGTGTTTTGAATTTTATATTATTTCCTATTCAACTTTTTGAGGTTGTCATATTGATTACAAAAGCACAAGTGGAACTTGCCTGTTTCTTAGACACAAACTAATTAGCTGGTTTAACAAGAAGCAACACACATTTGCCACATCAACAGTTGAGGCAGAATATGTTGCAGTTAGAAGTTGTTGTGCTCTAATGCTATTGATCAAGCAATATCTCAGAGACTACAACATAGAAACTCGTGAAATACCTATATTTTGTGATAAGAATAGTGTCTAGCCCAGTGCTCAAAATCTTGTACATCATTCAACAATTAAGCACATTGATAAGCATCATTACTTCATCAGAGATCATGTTGAGTATAAAGATGTCATCGTGGAATAAGTGATAATTGATGATCAACTAGACGACATCTTCAGTAAACCTTTTTCGGAAACTCGCTTCAAAGAATTTTGTATCAAGTTGGGACTTTTTGAGCTAGATGAAACAACTAATGATGATAACTGATAACTTTATTTGCCTTACTCTAACTTATTTGGATAATCTTATTTCTACTTGATTTTATTGATTGTGTAAGCTGGTAGATAAGACTAGTAACTGATAGATAGATCACTCTAAGTTGATGTTTATAAGTTACTTGTGTTGAGGATTAATTTATCCAATTAAACGGAGCTTTTGGAACCGTTAACAGGATCGACAAATAATAACGATAAAAGCAAAAAAAAAAACAATACGGGAACGTAAAAATAATGAATTTAAAGCATGTTAAATGATATGAAGTCTATTGGTAAGCAAAAAATTGAACTTGTAGCCTCAATATGCAGAGAAAATAAGTAATTTGTATTTAATTTGATAGAGATTTGTACAACTTAAGAGAGGGAAAATCAATTCAGAAAATGGGTCTTCAACCCTTATTTATAGACAAAAGGGGGAAAATCCGAATTCTAGCCCTAGTCGCCAGGGAGGACATGGTTGCCGAAAATCTCACAACTACTCGGGATTCATGGGTAAAGTTAGGGTTTGCAACGGCTCTGCACCGCCAGGTCCCCTAAATTGTTGACTTGCCTCCTTGATGGCGAGCACATTTGTGGTCGGTGACGACCATTAGCTTGGGTAGATGATGACCTCGTAACATAGAGTGTTTTGCCTCTCTCCAATGGTTAGCTGGGCCTTGTGGACTGTCTGGGCCTTCAAATCATCAATTGTGCTTCAGCCGCTAGAGTCTGTCTGCGACAATATCTCCTTTTTATTTCACGGCCTATCTGGGATAGGTGTTGGAATCAAACCCTTCGACCACAATATGTACAGAGTGCAGAGTCTCAAGGCATTTTGTAGGATGTTCTCAATGGCCCATGAGGCATTACCGAAGAATTGCGCTCCTATTGGAAAGCAAAGGATAATCGGGAAACTATCTCCTATTAATATGATGGTTCACGTGGAACGTTCGTGTATGATGGTGTACGGTGGCTTTGGAAAACCATCCCAAGGGGCCGGTGCACGGGTCCGAAATCAGCGCAAATTGCAAAAATTACTCCCGAAATCATTCTCTTGCATGAGATGTTACCCTCATGCGTACACTCTTTTTAGGCTCATTGGAGCACTTGTAGGGCAAGTTTTAGCGGAGTATATGCATTAGTGGGCTCCTTAAGAGGGTCCCTTTACCCCGATTTATTATGCTGATTGCATCAAAGTTTGTCCCGTGATGCAAAGCAGTGGCTTAGACCTTTTGCGTTCGGGTCAATGACGAAGAGGGTATGAGGTAGATGGTGAGCTCTGAGCGTGCTCGGTTTTGAGCACAGAGCACACATGTTTAGTGTTTTGCTGCCCTTGCTGTAGCATTCTTATGAATACGTGGAACTTCAGGGTCATTTTCTCGGAGCTAAATGATTTTATCATTTTAAATCGTACGCGCATTCCCAATTTCATCACTTTTTGCATTCTCTCAACTGGTTCTGTTTCTCTCTCTCTCCGATGATTTCCTGCACTTTTCCTCGATGGTTTGAAATTCTCTAGCAATGATACATCTCCGCCGCTATTCTTACCTCCCTGTCTCGTTATATTTCAACATTCGGTAGGTTCTCTTATCTTACTTCTCATTATTTGACTTTTCATATTCATGTTTGTTGTTTCCCTTTGCTGTGCAACTAGGTGCTCTTCACGCAGATTTATAGTTATTTGTTCTTAGGTCTTACTATTATTTTGGGGTTTATCTGTTTCGTGGATTTTGGTTGTGATTCTGGGTTGGCATCATATAGAGCACTTGTCTCTTTTTATTGTCATCAAATGTGTATCCTATGTGCGAGTCGGGGTTGCTTATGGTTTGGGGCGGCATTTGGTGTTGCTATTGATCGGGATTTTAGATTTTGGGATTTCTGGGTCTTTGCTGTATGGGCTTTAACGTAGGGTTTAACGTGGTTCTCGGGTCTTTTGATTTAGGTTTTTGCTAGATCTCATTAAGTGCTTATTGTTTTCCCTGGTCTATTTTCTTGCTTGTTTTAGCTTTGTTTTCCTTTCGTGCATCGTGGGAGGTATGTAGTGCTGATGTGGCGTAGTTTCATGTTTATTGCCTTCTCAGTGTGCTTGATTATGTGGGTTTCGTGTAGTATTAGAGATTCTAGTAGATGACATTGAGCCTTTAGTTGTGCTCGGTTGATTTGGGTCAATCGGTCGTTCTTATGTTCTCGCTTTTCGAGGTTTTAACCCCATCTTTCCCTTAAGTTTGATCTTCTTTGGGGGCCTCTTTTCTTGAATTTTGTAGTCTTGCATTTCTTTTTCCTTTATTGTTTTCGGTGACTAGGTTTAAGTCATGGGTTCGCCACAAAGGGAGGGTCCCGAGGATATTCCGAAGGAGCCTTCCTCTTTGGGTTCAATGGAGGTGAGCGTGTCTCGTCTCCTCAGTAGCGAGGATGCGAGTTTGTCCGGTTCTCATGGTGGGTGTTTCGTTCATGAGGAGACTGGGGTCTGGGGGTGCCTCCGATTCCGAGGAAGGATCTTCCAATCAAGCCGGGCCGGGTAACAGGGATGACCCTAATAGTAAGGATTCTTATGTCCTAATGGTTGTTGACGAGTCCAAGGCCAAGAAGGACATTGTCAAGGAAGACGACCCGGTCCGGCTTGTAGTCTCTATTGCAACCGAAGACAAGGTCACCAAGTCATCGAAGGAACCAGCGTGCCATAAAATGATGCACACATTGCCTAAACCTGATGACAAATGTTTCTCGCCCGACATTGATGATGTAGATTTCTACCTTCCCGTGATAAAATATGGGATCGGCATTCTGGTGCATCCCCTTTTTCACGCCGTGTTGCAATCATATGACCTCGATCATTTCCATGTAGCCTAAATGAGCTGGTGCCACATGCTCGGGATAGTTCTTATCTTTTTTTACGCTGGCCTCGGTCTCCTGACCTTGTGTGAGTAGCATTAACTATATAGGTTAAGCTATTACTCGAAAGGATTTTTCTACTTCACCAAGTGGAGTTCGGTTTCAGAAGCAATGGTGACCAAATATGCTCAAAACACTCCCTACTGGAAGAATCAATTTGTGTGGTTAAAGATGGATTCTACCAAAGCAGAGATCCTCTCCGATTGGGGCGTCCCTATAAGTGCGCCCAATGTGTACAACTTTTTTTGTCGATCGATTTCTTTGTGTTCTAACTTTTTCTCTCTTGCCCGCATGGTGCAAGTATACCATTCTAACCACCAAAGAATCTAGTAGGATTGACATTGCCTTTCAACTATGTGACCAATGATTCACTGTAATGTGAGACAAGTGGAGTGTTGGTGTCAAGCATTGGCTTAACGAACGAGGGAAGAAAGAAGTCCTCCCTGCTGATATGGCTAGCCTATCCCCAACTAATTTGCTGGCTGCATTGATGGCCCAAAAGCATTCTTGTGAGGGTGAATTTTCCTTTGACGGACCGAGGATCAGCCTCTCATGAAGAAGAATATAGCTGATCCTCAATGTTAGTAATCGGGCTTGCATCCATTGGGTTCCACTGAGAAGGGCGCCAGGGGATTTTCTTGCTGATGCATCCTTTGCGGACTTCTCCTCCTCCGAAGAAGAATGAGGACGAGAGGAGGAAAAAGAAGAAATAAGACACCTCTTCACATGACTCTCGGGGTCGGTTGAGTCTAATCGACTTCAGGCGACTTGAGCTCGTTGCTACTGCTCCCAGGCCGACCGAGCTCGCGACCTTTTCGGTTGCTTTTAACAAGCGGGTCGTCCATGTTGGTCCCTGATCAGAGTACGAATAATTATGCAGTGAAAGTTTTTACAAGCAGTTGCACTCTAATACTGGGGTCTCAGTTTCCTAGTTTAGGTTTTATAAAAACTGTGTTAGCCTAGCATTTTACTTAGTCAATTTTCAGATATACACTTCAACACTTTAGTGAAGTGTTGAAGGTTTGAAGACTTAGTTGAAAACTATGTAATGAGAAAAATAAACAAAAACTGTAAATGAGACATGATATTACTGGCGTCGTTGCCGAGGAATAGTTATTTATTACTAGTTTGTTTTTAAATTTATTGGATTGAGTCTTTTTTTAATTTTTATTTGTGTTTTCCGTTCATGTGCGTAAGTTTTGTGGGGTGTGACTTCTATTTCGATTGACATCACCTATGTTTTCATTTTTATTTCTCTCTATTTTTTCTCACCGTCCGTGATCATTCAGTAAAATATGGAAATTCTGCAGTTCCACCAAAAGATAGATGTGTCCTTGTTCGAGGCCTGGAGCAGATTTAACGAACTATTGAGGAGTTTCCCCAGACATGGAGTTGATACTGAGGAGCGGGGACATGTATTCTACTAGGGGATGAATGAAAGAACTCAAGAATCAGTGGACAATGCAGTCAGAGGTTCTGTGATGAGCAATCCTGCCGACAAAGCCCTCAAGCTATTCAAGAAGATGGTCATGCACACTCAAAAGTGGGTAAATCCGAAGAAACCTCAAGTTAAGGCGGTGGATAAGAAAGAAAATGATGATACCCTCAAGAAGGAGATAGAGAAGCTCAAGGGGGAGATGGAGAAACTGACATCTAATGTTTTTGTGGTTGCTGCTGCATAGGTTGATCCCGTAGCCGATGTGAATTACATGAATCATGGACGTTACCAAAATCAATACAGGCATGGGGGATACCAGCATTACCCATCAAAACCTCATCCCAAATTCTATTATGCCCAGCCTGAAGGCGCGGAACATCCTCCACCGGGTTTTGATGTGCAAAATGGAGAGATCGTGGAAAATAAGAAAGAAAGTCTCAATGAGGTGCTAACCAAGTTCATCAAAGCTTCATACTATCTGGTTGGAAAGATCGAGCAAGAAGTGGCAGGGGTGAATACTAAGGTGGACCGATTGGGGAAGCACGTGCAAATTCTCAAGAATCAAGTTAGTCAGATTGCTACCTCACTCGGGACACAACAAAAACAAGGGAAGCTGTCTTACACCACCGAAGTGATTCTCAATAATAAAAAAAGATCAAGGTGTTAAATCTGAGGTCTGGAAGAAGCTAGGAGAGTCCTGAAATGCCCCAAATCATGTTGGGGTAGAAGAGGAGGAGTTTCCTGTGGAGGAGACCATTGTTTCGACCGACACACCACATGTCGGTCGACACAAAGAGGCCGATGTGGAGGATATATCTAGCGATGAGAAGTAGTTGATGCAAGAAGCATAGAATGAGAAATGCATGTCGATTACGCCCCACATGTCGATCGACATACGCAGCAAGGTGCAGCGCTCGACATGTCTGGATCTCGACCGACACTAAAGGGTCTCCAAGGCAAAAAGTTGACTTAAAAAGCAACTCCAACACCTCCAATACCCTTTCCTCAACAATTTTACAAGCAAAATGAGGATTCAAAGTTTTCAAGGTTTGTGGAAAATCTGAAAAAGGTAAGCATCAACTTACCACTAATTTAAGCTTTGAGAGAAATCCCGAGATAGCTGAAGTACCTCCAGAAGCTGATGAGCGGGAAGATGCAGTTTGTGGAAAATTCAACAGTCAAGCTTCACGAGCAGTGCAGCGTCCTGATCCAAAAGTAAGTCCCTTTCAAAAGAAGTGATCCAGGTTGCTTCTCAATCCCATTCGAGATCGAGGGGATAGAGTTAAAAAGGGTGTTGTGTGACACTGGTGCCAGCATTCAATCTGATGCCCTACTCTATCTTCAAGTCCCTCAAAATCGGAGAGTTGAGGTCGACTACAATATCTCTGTAGATGGCGGACTGATCTGTGTCCCGCCCCAAAAGTGTATTAGTGGATTTTGTTATTTGCATTGGTTATCTAAACTTTTCCTGCAGATTTTGTATTTTTGGATATGAAAGAAGATGTCAACATGAAACTGATTCTGGGAAGAGAGTTTTTGGAAACAAGTGAAGCGGTAATCTACTGTCGGATTTGCAAGATCACTTTGCATGCAAATGATGAGAAGATAACATTTGTGATAAAAAAAATCGCCTGCATTCTGAATGCAACCAAATCACTTCCATTGAAGCTTCTAAAGATGAAGTTGAGGAGACAGAAGAAGAGAAAGAAGACCATGTTGCCATTGAATGGGAACGAGGGAATGATATGGAAAAATTGTCAATTACACCATCTCATCTTGAGCTCACTGTTGTCATTCAAGACAAAATAGTTTACATGATTGATGCAAGAGGGCGGTGAGTCTGGACCTGATCTCTTTGGGCTTGAGAATTAAGGTACCGTCGAGCTACGACGTTAACCAAGCACTTGTTGGGAGGTAACCCAACCTTTACTTGCTTTAATTTCCATTCTTGTTTTAATTTTCAAAATATGTTTCTTCCGTTTTATTTTGAAAAAATAATATATTATTAGGAGGAGCTTAGCTATCGATCGACATACCTGGTGCCGATGAACATAGGGGTGTCTACAGATACACACTTCGACCAAAGATGGGGGTCGATAGGAAGGCTCTGTGTCAATGTCATGAGTTTGAAACCCACCAGATGATAAAAAAATTGATGTTTGAGATCAACAGGCAAGTACAGTTTCTATTCTTGTCATATTTTCAAATTGTTTCTACTCTCTGAGTTTGAAATAAGTTTAGGAGAATGTGGACTAGATTTGGAACTCTTTATCCTTTTATTATGCTTTCTATTATTTAAATTTATGCCCAGAAAAAATATGGATATAGTGTTAGAAAAATTTGTTGAGTTTAGAATCGATTCATGATGAGTTTGAATTGAATTGATTGTGGTTCATTGCCTATGAATGTGGAATAATGCATGATAGGATTTGTTTGAAACTTGTGCTTGCATGATATTTAAGTAAATTAAAGTTGACTACGGAAGAAAAAATTTAACCCAAGTGAGATTTTGAACATTATATTTGTTTGTTGTAAGATTCACATGTATGTTTTTATTTCTCTAGAACTTGCTTCATTTTTGTTTCGAGACTGTATAGTCTACACAAGACTAGAAAATGACTTTAGGCCATCTTTGTTAGCCTAATTCCTAAACACTGTCCTTTTACATGTTAAACTATTCCTAGTCAATCCCATTGAGCCTAACTCCATTTTTTTATCTTGTCAATGAGATTTTCTTGGAGATATGATGGTTTTTCCTTTGTGTATGAGATTTAAGGAGAATAAGGATGGTTAGATTTGTGATTTGAAGAAGATACATGTAAATTAGTGGTGAATAAAGATGTATGATTGTTTAGCTCAAAAGAAAATTAGAATTCCCACTAGCTCCCTACAAAAAAACTATATTCATAAGATCATAAGAGATTCAAAAGAGCAAAAGAAAAAAAATAAGAAAAAGGAAAAAAATTGATTGATGTATTTCAGGAGATGAGGTGGGTGAAAATAAAGAGTGGTTTTTATTTATTGAGTTGACCAACCTGATTGATTTTAGTCACTTGACCATTTTTCCCTACCTTGTTAGAAAAATGCCTACATTATAACCAGATCAAAGTCCGTTTTGATTCAAGACTTGTGTACACATTCTAGCAGTGGAGATTTTAGAAAATTTACAAGCCTATGGTAGAAATTTCTTCATACATGCTCTGAGTGCTTTCATTGAACCCTAAACACTTGTGTGATGTGCGAAACACTTTCTCGTAAGTCTTCCGCGGTTGATGAAGATTCTATCTCTTCCAAATTGCTTGTGTTATGTGAATTTTTTTTCCTTGACTATGAAGAATCTTGTGAAGCATTGCACTTTTAATCGCATGAGATTTTATTCTTTCTTTTCTATTGATTGAAGACAATCAAGCATTTAAGTTTGTTGTCAAATAGAGGAGTGATCCAATTCTCCCCCTGTAAGCTGATGCATTTACCGATTCTCCATCTTCACCCAAGGTGATCTGGACACTTGTGTTCATAGGAATCCTCACAAACTTTGTCTTCTCTAGACAAAACTTGTTAATCAATTCTCAATTGTATTTCTTCTGATTACAAAAGATTCCTTCGTTGGACCGGTGAACTTGCAGTCCCATGATGTAGGTCATCTTGCTCATCATACTCATTTGGAAATGGCTTTGCATAAGTTGGACAAACATCTCACACAGACCTAAGTTCTTTGACCCAAAAATGATATCATCGACATAGGTCTATACCAAAAGAATATCTTCTATATATTTTGATGAGGAATAAGGTACTGTCGATCTTCTCTTTTCTGAATCCATTCTTTAGAAGAAACTGGGATACAGTCTCGTACCAAGCTAGTGGTGCTTGTTTTAAACCATATAGTATCTTCTGCAGCTTGTATACTTGTGTGCCTTTTTCAAAACCTGGAGGTTGCTCCACATAAACTTCCTCCTTGAGTTCTCCGTTCAGGAAGGCTCTAGTCACATCCATCTGATAGATCATGAATCCGTGATATGCGGCATAGGCTAGAAACAATTTGATTCCTTCTAGTCTCGCTACTAGCCTTATTTCGGACTATATTACCAGTTCATCTTGTTTCTTCTTGAAAATCCACTTGGTACCAATCACAAACTAATGTGATGGTCTATCTACCAAGTCCCATATATGGTTGCGAGTAAATTCTGCAAGTTCCTCTTGTATGGCAGTGATCCAGTATGTTGATTGTAGTGCTTCTTCTATCTTCGTTGGTTCAGTTAGAGAAATGTAACATGAAAGAAGGGAACTACATTATCTAGTTTGGACTAGATTGGTAACATCATCCAACACCACATCTTAAGGATACTTGTAAAGACATTTAGGTCATTGAAACTCTTCGACCTAGACTAGTTGAACGAATGGCTCTTCGGAATGAATGTTTGCAACTCGAAAATCTGTGAGGATGAATCCTCTGGAATAATCTCGTTCCCTGAAATTGGATGATCAGTTCCTTGGTCTGCTCAAACTAATAGTTGAGTTGAGGTTGATATGGAATTTTGGCCTCTGACAGTCTGCACTCCTTCAGTCTGAACATCTCCGTCTGAGCCTTATCATCGTCTTCATTATGGGCTTCTAGTCTGCCAACCTCAGCCTCTTGATTGCTAGTATGATTTCCTCGATCTTCAGTCTCAACATTAGCATCATCAGTCTCAAAGACTCGAGTTTGAATTATCTCTTAATTTATGCCGTCTCGTAGGGAAATGAAATTGAAGGTCTCCGCAAGATCTTTTGCATCATTGACCCCCTTGATTGTCTGATGTCCAATAGTGGGTCCAAGTTGAGTCATTGGTCTAGTCGAATCAGTTGGTTTAACATTGAAATAATTTTTTCTCAAATGATTATTAACATCATTGACCTCATGAACTTCTTCTCCCAGTTCCTTTAGAGTCGTGTTTCATGTTATCTCCAAAGTTTGGGTAGTAAGGTTGAATGCACTATAACCCTAGTGAGAAGGGTGTCCATATCCAAGGAACACACCTTCATCAGCTTTGAGAGACAAGGCATTCAACTTCGACTTTCAATTATTATGAATATAACATGGAGAACCAAAAACATGAAGTTGGGCTAAGGAGGTCTTAAGACCATGACAAACCTCGTACGGGGTCTTTTAAAGTCGATCATTGAAGTCGATTTAATTTTAAGTGTAGTAGGTCATCATCAATGCTTCACCCCAACACCTCTCACCCAAGCTGATCTCGGCCAGCATGGTTCAGATGGCTTCCTTCAACGTCCAGTTCCTTCACTCTGCAAGACCGTTCAGCTGCAGTGTTCTAGGGGTAGATCTCTCATGGCCATATCCAGCTTCTGCGTAGAAGTCCATCAAAGGGTCATTGCAAAACACAGTCTTATTATCTGAGCAGACTCTCTTGATTGTTACTGCTCGAATATCTTCTTAAGCCGCTCACATTCCTCCTTGTCCACCAAGGGACACTCAAACTTAAGATGTTCAGAGGAATTATAGTAGAAACATATTCGCGGTGCTCGCTTGACAAACCTACTGTCGTCAGTCTTCGGAGTTGCTTCCTTTCCGTTAGCATTTCCAAGGAGCTTTGCCGATTTTTGGATTTGCTCCTCAAGCTCAGCTATTAAGCTTTCTCCTTCCTTGTGTTGAGATCCTAAGGTGGATAGGATCTCCTTCGATTGAGTGCTAGACTAATCTGTCGGACGATGAGTCTGGAAGGGCTTTTTAGATCTCTATTTTGAGTCCCTCTTGACGAAATAGGTTGCATCCTCAGCATGGGGGCCTGGTGAGGTGGCGGCTCTCATAGCCTTGTTCTTGTTCACAATGTAGATGTCCCACTAATAGGGTTGTAGCTAGGCGAACAATTCCTTCGTCGTCATCTTTAAAGATCCTTTTCTTTCAAAGTGGTAATCTTTACGAACCAATCCTCTTTGGACATTTTAGACATGATCTTGGCATTTAAATCAACTGTTGAGTAAACGTTGTCCTAAGCCTTCAGTTTGCTGATGATGGCATTTAATCGTGCCTCCATCAATTCGATGGTTTCTCGAGGTTGCATTAGGAATGATTCATATGTGTCAACACACACCTGCAGCTTTTTTCTTTTCATCTGATCGGTTTCTTGGCACAGTGTGTCGAGGTAGTTCCATACATCCGTTTCACTATTAAATTGCATAACTTCCTCAACCAGAGCATTTGGTACGGAAGAGAGGATGACTTCAAGGAAATGGAGCCAAGTAGGTTCCGTTTCTTATCATCTGAGGTCCATTCGTTGTAATGTTTCTCTACCGTTTTGGGATCATCAGCTCCTAAGTCTGGAAGTAACTTTGTGATTTTAAATGGTCTTCTTTCAAGGATATTCACTATCTCGGGGTGGAAGCTCTTGAGCTGGATGGAAAACCTCTTCTTACATATCCCGTACTTTTCTGCATTGTATGAAGGCAGCTTTGGAATATTCATGTTGAGTATTTATAATCTGAGCTAAATAAGATAGGAAATGCAAGGAAAGATTGGATCTTGGTCCTGAGCGACTTCAAAACGACCAGCCTGGAAGGACTGACAGCTTTGATACCACTCGATGGTCCTGGATTTCAGATTAAAGATAAGTTGCACAACATAATATTTGTTTTAATGGTTTAGGGTTTATGGTTTAGCCCAAGTAATTAAATTGACAGAAAGTTTTGTAGGTCCCGGATTTCTGAGTAAAGATAAGTTGCACAGTGAAATATTTATTTTTATGGTAGGACTCGTACTTTATCTAAACTGAGTGTCAGTCTCAGTTTGTCTAATCAGAAGCTCAGTATATGTTTTAAGTCCACATAGTCGTTAGAGTCAGTTTTAGTTTATACTTTAACATTTGAGTGTTGAGTTTTAAAGTACGTAAATTGATAAAAAGAATGCAATAAACCGACAAAGGATTTTACAATGGTTCATACACCAAAAGGTCCTATGTCCACTCTTCACATAAAAGTCTGGTAATCCAATTAGTGAAAAGATACAAATTGCTCCCACGATTTATTGTTTGCTAAAGAATGCCTCGTTTTTCAGTCCACAAACTCACTTGCCCGGTCATTTGTACATCTTCACTTCGCAGTTCCTTTGAGTGTGGGCACACCATGAAGCCTCCTTGTCATCGGAATGAGGTTTTCATAGTTCACCTCTAAATTGTCAGTTTGGCGGCTTAGAACACACGTAATAGTCATAGAACGGATCGTACTCGACTATTGTGTTTTTTCTTAGAGAAAAAGAACACCAAGATTAACTCAAGAATACAGTGTTATGAGTCTCGTGTTCACAGCACTGACACACAAAAGGTTTTAAAAAGCCTCGAACGGTTGAATGGAGATTTTAGCAGAGTTTCAGCTTCTTCATTAATAGCATTTTTGGTACTTGAATCGTTTATGATCCTCGACTCTTTATAAGTGAAGGAGTGAGATTCAAATCTCTAGATTCGTTAGACACATTCGATATTCGACAAATCCAATGTCTCTGTCCTCTATGCGGGTAGGTGGCCTTTCTTGAATGTCCTTTACCTTTACCCATTTTTTCTGACTTTGATAGTAATTGTTCACCTTTTGTCAGAACGGTAACATTTTAAAGTTCCAAGGATTCCATACTTATCTGTCCAATGAATCAAGATTGAAGTCTTGGGCTTGAAAGACTTTATGTAATCTCCAATCCTTAAAGTTTGATCTTTGTCAGTACCATTCCTCAGACACATTCGTTTTGTCTCTATGCGCGGGGATTGGAAGTAAGATTTCATGATGATATCATCAAGCTGACTAGTCCATACTAGCTGACATCACAAGTCTGATCATTAATGCCCCAGACTAGTAAGTTTGAGACTAGCAAGTTCAAAACTGGTCAGTCCCAGACTTGTGAGTTTCAGCATGGATGAGGTCCCAAACTTGATTGTCCCAAACTAATGAGACCCACTAATCAGATCCAAACTGATCAGTTCCATACTGATCTTTCAGTCTTTTGAGTCCTCTTGCGCATCACATATTGATTCTTCAATTAGCTTCAGTTTACATTTCGATAAAAATACCTTACATGACTTTTTTTAACAAATGAGAATTGAATTAAATAGAACCAGTAGCAGCATCCACCGCTAATAAATTTTTAAGGTTTACAGATTAGCAACTTGCATTAAATCTTGGAATATTAGATAGACGAGCATGATTTGCCAAGTGATGAGCCACTTGATTGTATGAGCGCCAAATCTACTCAAAAGAGAATTGATCAAAAGAGTTGGAGAGGTGAAGAATATCTGAGATCAAGGTGCTGGCTTGAGTTCTTCGGGTGAATCCACGTTGAAGCTTGACCCAAAGAGTTTGTCAATCTCAAAGATAACCTTCTGAAACCCCTTCTTATGGGCCAATAGCAGTCCTTTACGGCATGGTAAAGCTTCTCCAAGTTCAATGTCAGCACAAGAAAAGTCTGACTCACAAAGAAACCGAATACGAGTACCGCGATGATCATGAAAAATTCCACCCAATCCCAAAAGGCCATGTGAACCCAAAGAAGCATCCACATTAAATTTAACCCATCCACAAGGGGGGGGGGGGGCACTCTAGCCAAGATGACAAGAAATTTTTACCTGGATCAGTGTTGATTTTGCTTGTGATGAGTGGAAATCTGAAAACAGGCATGATACAACATTGAAGCAATTCTGGTGGGAGAGAGAGCGACCTTGAAATTCTAGGAGATTGCGGGCTTTCCAGTTTTTCCACAGTAAGAAAGAAAACATCTCAACAAAATCCTCATTTTTACCTCGGATAAGAAGATGAATCCGATCTTGAATAGAGAGGTGGTGGTACTCTTGAAGCTCAAAAATCCTAAGGGCACAAGCATTCCAAAAAATACACTCCACGGGCAATCACACAGCATATGTTCTGCTGATTCTACCATTGTTCCACACCGAGAGCTAAAAGGATCAAGCAAAGTTTTCCTCGAGATAAGCTTCATCTTGGTTGGGAGAATTCCCCGCATGCAGCGCCACACAAAAAACTAAAGTTTGGGAGGGATATTTAGTGCCTAGAACCATCGCCACTTATCTGGGCTATTGGAGGATGAAGAAGGCTTCGATGCCTCCGCATCTTTCATTATATTTGCCACCCAATAGCCTGATTTAACAGAAAAAATTCCATCTTTGGTGAAACTCCATGAAAAGTAGTCATCTTGAAAGGTAGAACTGATGGGAATGTTTAACATGCAATGGGCCACAGGAGGACAAAATATGAATTGAATGAGCGGCCATTTCCAACATGTTCCATTGAGATCAATCAAATCATGACCATGGCTGATATCCTGCAAAAGAAAGGAGTGGGGGAGGGGAGTGTAAGAGGATGATAATTTGGTATCCAAGCATCTGCCATATCTGAATCTTGTGCACAATGCAAACTTGCTATCTCGCGCCTGCTTTTAGTAAAGTACAACCTTCTAAAATACTCCTCCAGGCATAGCTTGGTCGGTATCCCACTTTAGCATAAAAAAAACAATTCCAGGGGAAGCAGCGAGACTTCAAACAAGATGCCAGGAGCAAATCTGGAGAGGTAAGTATCTGCCACCCTTGTTTAGCCAAAAAGGCACGATTGAAACATTCCAGGTTTTGAAATTTAATTCCACTAAAATCCTTATGCTCACATAAGGAATCCCATAAGCTCCAATGAATTCTGCGCTCATCATATTTTTGACTCCACCAAAAATTTGCAACAAGACTATCAATGCATTGCAAGATCGAGGTAGGGAGCATGAAACAACTCATAACATATGAAGGAATAGATTGCGCAACCGCCTTGATGAGGATCATTTTCCCGACTTGCGAAAGAGTTTTAACCTTCCAGTTTTTGAGTTTTTTCTTATCCCAATCTTCAACTGTCTGAAAGATCTCCTTTTTTGATTTGCCAATTGATGCTGAGAGGCCCAGGTACTTTGAAAACTTCCTGACAACCTGAACACCACAACAAACTACCAATCAAAAACTCTCATTTTGGTGACACAGTAGCTAAAAGTAATTTCTGATTTTTCAAGATTAACTCGTTAGCCTGATACACCTATGTAAATGTTAATGATATTTGAACATCTGAAATCTCCTGTTCCGGAGCTCTTCCAACAATGAGATTGTCATCAGCTAATCGAAGATGGTAAATGGTTGGTGCATTTTTACAAACTCTGGCCCCATAGATGAGATCATTCCTCTCGGCTTGGTGTAAAAGGCTGGAAAAGGCCTCAGTACAAAAGAGAAATAGATAGGGGGAGAGTGGATTGCCTTGTCACAGTGCACGGGAAGGAGTGAAAGGATTGGAGGGATGTCCGTTTATGTGGACAGAGTAGGTGACGGATGTGATGCATCTCATGATTGTATCAATGATTTTATGACTGAAACCAAGACGGCAAAGGACATTTTTCAGGAAGCTCCACTCAACTCTATTGTAAGCTTTGGACATATCAAGCTTAAGGTCAAAACTAGAATGACGTCGAGATTTGTTGTTTTTCATAGCATGGAAGAGTTCCAAGGCGAGAAGGGTGTTGTCGTAATTAGGCGTCCAAGAATAAATGCTTATTGGGCTTGATTGATAATAAGGGAATAAAGGGTTTGAGGCTATTGTCAATGCATTAGGTAACAATTTTGATGGGGACATTGCAAAGGCTAATTGGGCGAAAGTCAAGTGGGAGGGAGGGGGACACTTTCCAAGGAATGAGGACAAGATTGGTGTGGTTGAGAGGTTTACAGGTTGCACCATTATTCAAGATGTCAAGAGTGACACGGATCAAATCCTCTTTAATGATTGACCAAAATTTGACTTAGAAAAGATGTTGGTCCCGAAATCAGATAAATATGATGTGCAACAGAAATATGATTAATATGCACTTGTCTTTGGAAACTGACTGAGACTCAGTTTCCAGGTTATTCGTGAAGTAAGTTTAAGCTCAAGGAATGATTGAGTAAATTTCAGAGATTATACACTTCAATACTTAGACAAGCATCGAAGGTTTCAAAGTAAGTTTGAGGAACATAAATAAAGAAACTTTAATAAAACAAGTAAAGCAATTTCTGCGGCACTCTGCCATCGGGGCAAGCCTTTTCAACGTCATCGATATTTAGAACCTTCTCTTTGATCACCTGTGCAACCCGTCTCTGCTCTGGAGAGAGATTTTTTGGATCATCTTTAAAGAGTTTCAGAACATGGGCGTAAGGACGATCTTTGTAAACAACCTCTTCTGCCTCTCGACCAGATGTTGAGGTCTCTGCTGCTAGATTTTTCTGGGGTTTGGGTGGATTTCTTCGGCATTTTTAATACATATGATTAGCAATAAATGACAGTAGAATGTAGGTCCAATTTATTTTAATGCTCATAGATGCTAAGTTTGGAGAGAAAGAGAGTCGAACGAAAACGACAAAGATGGAAAAATGTAACAGCCGGATTTCTTTGTCTATTTATATCCTTTGAAAACTCACATTGGACGATTCTAAGTAAGTCAACAACAAATAGATCGATGGCTAGGGAGACGAGTTGTTTGGACTGGGTTGACTAATCTGACTTGGGGAGCAGGGTTGTCCATGTGGCACGCTCAGATTGATCATCGTCTGTTGCACATTTAATGTGTCGTATGGGATAAGGAACCAATTTGAAATTTAAAAATCCACGCCTCTTATACTGAAACTGAGTAGGAGTAAGTTTCAGTTTCTATACTGAGAGTTAGAACTCAATTTAATTACCCGTCCTTCAAAATATTCTAAGTATGGAAAACCAAAACATAGTATTCGAGAGTCAGTTTCTCAGTTTCTCCGCCAACATAAAATTTCTCAAAATTGGCTAAGTATATGATGGATTTATACACTGAAAGCATTATGATTGGTATATTATGTACAAGGTCGATTGGTTAATATACTGGGAATCATAAATGTTGTATGTTCATCTCCTGTCTGAATTAACAAACGTGTGTCGCAAATGCAATTATCCTCTTATCTCGTCGATAGGGAGATCATACGATGTGTAGAAGATCACAGAAGATCGTATGAATCGTTTGACCTAGTGAGATATAAATAGTTATCACAGCTGAGACAGTTCCAGGATAAACTGTCGGTGTTGGCTGCAACATACGCAGTAATAAGCATCTTATCTTGGATGGTTTGGTATGCTGGTGTGGGGCACACATTGATAAGGACCTAAGTCGAGATTGATTCTTTTATCTGACATTAAAAGAATCTAGATCTCTATGGCTTGACGAGATCCTGAGCCTAAATGAAGGTACATAAGTATATGCAAATTGTGTATTACTTTGAGTTGCAGTGAAAAGCTCTAGTTGAGCTTGTATATCTGTATCTTGGGTAATAGCAGTTTGTGTATGACTGTCTGGTACTGGAACTAGGTAACCACATCCAATATAGGATGGTGACATTCCCTGAACAGCTCAAAAGGTTCGTTATGCTAAGTCCTGAAGGCTGATTAAGTTCAAGCATAAGTGAAAATGTTTGAGTGGATTGATTCAGGAATATAAGATGCTAATTAATTAAATAGCTTGTCAGAACTTAAATTAATTAACGAATGTCTGTAACCTTAAATGTGGGGATATACCGAGCCCATGCAACCCGTACCTCAAAACGTGGTAGCAAATAGGTAGGACAGTATTGATTCTCTGGTGGAATGAATCAATATTAATTAATTAATTATATTCTGGGTTGAATATGGGAATTAATTAATTGGTCCCTGGTTTGGCCCATGAAACTCAAGCCCAATAGGAGTTCAGTAATTTCCTATAA
Source organism: Plectranthus barbatus (assembly GCA_026898455.1). NCBI lineage: Eukaryota > Viridiplantae > Streptophyta > Magnoliopsida > Lamiales > Lamiaceae > Plectranthus > Plectranthus barbatus. The sequence goes on from JAPKLW010001279.1 coordinate 164,793, forward strand.
ATAAGCCTCGGTTCCTCAGATCTCAACACACCACAAGATCATAAGTTGCGCACAGCAAACCAGAATTTGGGAGCTGTGGTGATCGAATAAGATCTGAGAACGAGGAGGAAATTTTGCTTCTCAACCGGGAAAGGGATCTGATAGAGAATCTTCACCGGATTTTCAGATCGAGTTGGGATAAAGATCAGAAGATCAAATCAGGAGGATTTTTCTTCTTCTCTCTCTCCTCATTTTTGAAAATATTATTATTATTTTCTTAAGATTTATTTCCTCAATCTGTTAGGAAATTAAATCTTTGTGTGTGAGAAAGATCAAAGGGCATCTTCGCGCATGCGTTCTTCAAAGTTCATCGATCCAGGTATTCCGCATAAACCTTCTTATGCATAATAATATAGGAGCATGCTAGGATTGTTCATAGGCATAGCAATTTATTTTTGATATTCCAATTAACGATCCTTGGCAAACAGACTTCGTGATTCAGTTCATAAATCCCTTCAATCGGTATTAGAGCCAGGTTAATTAATTGGCTCTATCGGGAAAAATAATATTGCCTATGATCATGCATGATTATTATTATTGATTGCATGCAATTGATGGTTTTTTGGATTGATTGTATGTTTTTCGTCCTCGTGGTTCTCGGGTTAATCCCCCCTTTCATATTGATTCATTTTTCACCCACGAGATAAATCCGTGGTTAGATTTAGATTTTTTAAATTGTAATTAGGATTATTCCATGTAATCTTTTATTTCAAAAAATTAAATCTGTAAAAAGAAGAACGAAGAACGCGAAGAACACGAAGAACAAAAAACATGAAGAACAAAGGGCCGCACGACGCATGACAGCGCCGGCACGGCGCGAATGCCATGCACGGCGGTCAGACGTGGTGGGGTACGGCAGCAGGGGGCGCGGCCAGCCACGGCGGCGCCGCAGCCGCTCGCGGTGCGCGCACGCACGCAGGCGGACGGCTGCACGGCACAGGCCGGCCAGGGCTGGTGCGGCGGCTCCGGGGGAGGTCGACGGCGCGAGGCGAGCGGGCGAGGCCGGCCAGGAACGGCGGCGCGCGGCGAGGGGCGCAGGCGCGCGCGTGGATGGGGCAGAACCCTAGGGTTCGCACGCGCGCGCGGCAGGTCTGCGCGCACGCCGGCGGCGGCTTCTCCTCCCTCAGTCGACGTCGGCTGAGGGGCAAGGTGGTGCGGCATTGGCTCAGTCACCGAGGATGCGGGATGGACGGCGACGGGGGCTAGGGCATGGGCCGGACACGCAAAAACCCTAGGTTTTCCGTGGTTCGCGCGAGCCTCCGATTTTGATCTTGCACAATTCCGGTAAGTCACAGAGGCCAACGGTGGAGAAGAAGAGTGAACGGTGGTTCGGGCGACGGTCAGGGCAAGCCGAGGCGGCGGCATGCGAAACGGGCAACGGCTAGAGGAGGCGGATCGCGGGCTACAACCATGCACGTACGTGCATGGCTGTTGCGCGACTCCGAGAGCCCTCACAGCGGTGGCGAGTCGCCGGCGGCGGTGGTTCGCCGGTGGTGGCTCGTCGGGCTAAGTTCTTGCGAACTATTGGGCTTGCAATATGTGCCTAGGTCCGCGATTTGGTTAACTAGCCCAGTTGTCCGATTTTCCGATAAATTAAATCTTGGAGGCCCATATTCGGAAAATAAATTCAGATCTCAATCCAAGTAGTGGGAGCCTAGTCGAAGATCTGTATTATTAATTCCAACTTGTAATAGTTAGAATTAATTTTTATTTCGTATCATGGGGCCACAAGGACATTTTTTATTTGCTTTATTATTTGTCTTCGCATGATATACGTGTTTAATTTAATTGCGCAGCATACAAGCATGTTGTAGATAATAGGAGCACATTTACTGCTTTTATTTACAGCTTTAAAGCATGCTATGTGATTTATTTTATGTAATTAATTGTAACTATAAATTCGGGGTTCATGCCTTGCATGATAGAATTTTAGCAATGTTATAATTATGGCTACATAAAATAATCTGTGCAATTGAACCTTATGAACTAAAAATTACTAAGCTCATAATTTAGTAAGACCTCCACAAAGCGATCCTTTATTGGAAGTGGGTAATTTATTAGGTAAACGTCTACATGTGTAGCTTACTTAATTTATTATTCATAAGTTCTAATAGATAGGATTTCTTAAAACAAACATTTATTTCATGTGAGAAGTGGGAGTTCATGCGTAAACGTCTACATGTGTAGCTTGCGTATTGAATTTTCATAAGTTCTCTAGGGATTGAACTAAATGAGACAACCTTATTATAGGGATCGGGTGTGTTTTAATAGATCCTTATATGGGAGGGTTGGCTTTGGTGGTAAGCTAGCTTAGATGTTATCCAGAGTATAACTCATTTGTGATGTCCCTGCTCAGTAGGATAATATGGTCTTAAGTTAATCTCCAATTATTAATTCCATTTGCCTCAGGAACCTGGGCATGGATTGGAATTAAAGGACTGGAATTGAAAGATGCAGTCTGGTTAAGTGTTTTGTTGTAAACGTCCACATGTGTGGCTTGCAATAGTAATACTTAGGCAAATTGGAGGAAACATTAATATTGCTTTATCATAAGGTTTCAATATTTAATTGTTTCAATAGTTTGTGACTATGTTTTAATTTCTGGTTTTGATTTATTGTTTTCAGACATGTCTTTAACGATTGTAAACCTCTTAGCACTAAACCCTTTAACCGGTCCCAATTTTCCTGAATGGAAGTTTTGCTTCATGGAAATATTCTGTACTGCAAAACATGTCTATGTACTTTACATGGACCCACTGTCTCCTCAGTATAGAAACTGTACTGGTTATGAGCGAGTGTTCTATGACAGATGGGTAGCTTCTGATGAGTTTGCCCGCAGACTCATCATGAAGAGTCTGTCTAGAGAATTAAAGCTCAAGTACAAGAAGTTTCGAACTGTTGTTGAGATATGGAGGGACCTTATGAATGTATATGGGAAGGTGAGACGAACTATCATTTATGATCTTGTGAAGGACCTGATTTGCAAGAAAATAACGGAGGGGAGTTCGTTAGTTCTGCACTTCATCATCATGATAAAGTACAGAAAGAGAGGTGGACAAATTAATAAGCAGGCAAAAATAAACATTGTCCTGCACTCTCTATATGAATCTTATGGTGATTTCATCAAATCTCTCGGTGCCAGGTGCGACTTTGCTCTTCATGAGTTACTCAAGGCCCTGTTGCGAGAGAAATCTGACATAATGGCATTTGAGTTTGCTCCAACTTTGTTAGCTCTTGACAAGGCAGTTGTTGAAGCAAAAGAAATGCTTAAGAAGTTGGATGAAATAGATGAGGCAGAAATTATCACCAGGCCATGCAAACGCAAGCAAAGTGAAGTAAATTGTCTAGTGCATAGCACGGGTAGACAAGGTACGTCATGTGCATTTATAACGGAAACTTGTTTAGCATCAGTTTCTACCCATTCTTGGGTAGTGGATACTGGAGCTACAGATCATGTTTGTTATACTTTGCAGGGGTTCACGCCGACAAGGCAGCTGATACATGACAACATTACCATCTCAATGGGCAGCGGAGAGCGAGTCTCAGCAGTAGCCATTGAAGATTTAACTTTATGCTTTGAAAACAATGTTTTGATTTTGAGAGATGTTTTATATGTGTCGGTTTTTTGGCGGAACTTAATTTCACTTTCCAAGTTATTTTGTGATGGATATTCAGTTATTTTTTATAGTGGAGTTTCTATCATTGGTAATAACGGTGTTATCTGTCATGGCAAACTGATTGACTCTCTCTATATCACTGATTGTATGCATAAATCTTCCGTGAATGTTGCAAACTCATCCAATAATAATAATAATCATTTAAAGAGAAAGTTTTCTTCCGATGAGGATCAAACATATCTCTGGCACTTAAGACTAGGTCACATCAATCTAAAGAGGATTAAAAGATTAGCATGCAATGGGCTCTTGGATTCTTTCCAAGTGGTACCGCATCAAATCTGTGAGTCCTGTATAGAAGGAAAGATGATGACCAGGCCTTTTAAGGCAAGTCAGTCTCGAGCAGAGAATGTGTTGGAATTGATCCACTCTGACTTATGTGGACCAATGTCCACGCAAGCTCGTGGAGGTTATGAGTATTTCGCCACATTCATTGACGATTACTCAAGATTCGGATATGTCTATTTGATTCGCTATAAGTCTGAATGCTTTGAGAAATTCAAAGAGTTTAGGACTGAGGTAGAAAAGAAGCTTGGTAAGACTATCAAGACACTACGATCAGATCGTGGTGGAGAATACCTCAGTAACGAGTTCTTGCAGTACTTGTCAGATAATAGGATTACATCCCAGTGGACTGCACCAGGAACCCCTCAACAAAATGGTGTAGCGGAAAGAAGAAATAGAACTCTCTTGGAAATGGTCAGGTCGATGATGAGTTATGCAAGCTTGCCGATTTCGTTTTGGGGATATGCTTTGGAAACAGCGGCCTATTTGCTTAACCTGGTACCTTCTAAATTAGTTCCTAAACCGCCTCTAGAACTCTGGTATGGGCGAAAGCCAAATTTGAACAGAGTGAGGGTTTGGGGTTGTCCGGCATATGTGCTGACAAAGGAACCTGGTATGTTAGAAAGTAGGTGTAAGCTGATGTTGTTTGTAGGATATCCTAGGCAAACGAAAGGTGGTTACTTCTATTGTCCTGAGAATCAAAAAGTCGTTGTCAGTACCAACACGAGATTCTTGGAGGACGAATATGTAAGAAACCACAGATCCAAGAGTAAAATTGTCCTCCACGAGCTTGAGGACAAAGAAGCAATTCCATCAAGAAAGCCCAGTGTAATGGTAAATCCACCTACAACAGGTGAGGCTATACCAACACTGCCACTAATGCAAGGTATGGGACCAACTCGTACTGTGCCAACTACTGACACGGTTTAGATGCCTCGTCGCAGTGGGAGGGTTGTCCACCAACCCAAAAGGTACATGTTCGTGGGAGAGTCTTCTGACTTGATCCCGGAAAATGGACTGGATGATACCGATCCCTGGACATATGACGAGGCGGTATCTGATAAGGATGCAGACAAATGGTTGATCGCCATGGATTCTGAAATAGAATCCATTACGATTATGGATGTATACCAAAAAACTAATTTGCCAGATGGTTGTCGAGCCATAGGGTGCAAATGGGTATACAAAAGAAAGAAAGGAGTGAATGGTGAAATTACAGCTATCAAAGCAAGGCTGGTGGTGAAGGGTTATAGTCAGAAAGAAGGTGTTGACAATGACGAGACCTTCTCACCGGTATCCATGTTTAATTCCATTCGTATACTCCTAGCCATAGCAGCACATAAGGACCTAGAAATCTGGCAGATGGATGTCAAAACCGCGTTTCTAAACGGGTACCTTGAAAAAGGTAGGGACATCTATATGCAACAGCCAGAAGGTTATGTGCAGAAGGGCGAAGAACATTTGGTCTGGAAGCTAAGGAAGTCGCTGTATGGACTTAAACAAGCTTCACGGTCATGGAATCTGCGTTTTGATGAAGTGATTAAATCCTATGGATTTTCACAATGCTCAAATGAGAGTGGCGTGTACCGTCTATGTGTCAGCGGAAGCGTGGTGTTCCTTGCACTTTATGTAGATGATATTCTCCTATTTGGCGACAATGTGGAAGTATTGTCGGGCATAAAGGGGTGGTTATCCGAGCAGTTTCATATGAAGGACCTTGGGGAGGCAAGATACATCCTAGGGGTAAAAGTATTGCGGGAGCGCAATAAGAGGATGTTGACCTTGTCTCAAGGATCATATATGGATACTGTGATTGCTCGTTTCAGCATGCAAACTGCCAAGAAAGGTCTGTTACCCAGCAGACATGGCATATATCTTTCCAAGGATTAGTGTCCGGTGACACAAAGGGAGAAAGATGAAATGAGGAATGTGCCGTATGCATCGGCCGTGGGGAGCCTCATGTATGCAATAATATATACGAGGCCAGATATCTGCTTTGTTGTAGGCATGGTAGCGAGATACCAGTCTAACCCTGGACAGGCGCATTGGACCGCGGTAAAGCACATACTCAAATACCTGAAAAGGACTAGAGACTATTGTCTCGTCTATCAGTGTGAGGAGTTGTGCCCTATGGGTTATACTGATTCGGATCTCCAGGCAGACCAAGACGAAAAGAAGTCCACCTCTGGCTATGTGTTTACATAGGAAGGTGGGGCCATATCATGGAGGAGTGCAAAGCAGAAGTGCATTGCGGACTCCACCATGGAAGCAGAGTATGTGGCAGCTTCTGAAGCTTCGAAAGAAGCTGTATGGTTTTGAAACTTCCTTCTGGAGTTGGACGTGATTCCTAAGCTGCCCAAGTCAATCACGATATACTGTGATAATTCGGGAGCTATGGCTAATTCAAAGGAACCTCGAACTCACAGAGCAACAAAACACATGGAAAGGAAGTACCATATTATACGAGAAATCGTAGCAAGGGGTGATGTTCTAGTAGAGAAGATTGATACAAGAAATAATCTAGCGGATCCATTCACAAAGGCTCTGCCTCAGAAGGTGTACGAGATGCATGTACGTAACCTTGGGCTGAGGGCAAAGCTATCCACATAGAATGTTTGATGTAATAGCTAGATTAGTTTAGACACGTTATACTCTGGAAAGCACCTGTATAATGCTTTGAGTATAAGTGGGAGATTGATGGATTTATATACTGAAAGCATTATGATTGGTATATTATGTACAAGGTCGATTGGTTAATATACTTGGAATCATAAATGTTGTATGTTAATCTCCTGTCTGAATTGACAAACGTGTGTCGCAAACGCAATTATCCTCTTATCTCGTCAATAGGGAGATCATACGGTGTGTAGAAGATCACGGAAGATCGTATGGATCATTTGACCCAGCGAGATATAAATAGTTATCACAGCTGAGACAGTTCCAGGATAAACTGTTGGTGTAGGCTGCAGCATACGCAGTAATAAGCATCTTATCTTGGATGGCTTGGTATGCTGGTGTGAGGCACACAATGATAAGGACCTAATTCGAGATCGATTCTTTTATCTGACATTAAAAGAATCTAGATCTCTATGGCTTGACGAGATCCTAAGCCTAATTGAAGGTATAGAAGTATATGCAAATTGTGTATTACTTTGAGTTGCAGTGAAAGGCTCTAGTTGAGCTTGTATATCTGTATCTTGGGTAATAGCAGTTTGTGTATGACTGTCTGGTACTGGAACTAGGTAACCACATCAAGTATATGATGGTGACATTCCCTGAACAGCTCAAAAGGTTCGTTATGCTAAGTCCTGCAAGTTCAAGCATAAGTAAAAAGGTTTGAGTGGATTGATTCAGGAATATAAGATGTTAATTAATTAAATAGCTTGTCAGAGCTTAAATTAATTAACGAATGTCTGTAACCTTAAATGTGGGGATATACCGAGCCCATGCAACCCTTACCTCAAAACGTGGTAGCAAATAGGTAGGACAGTATTAATTCTCTGGTGGAATGAATCAATATTAATTAATTAATTATATTATGGGTTGAATATGGGAATTAATTAATTGATAGGCCTTATTTGCTATTTGCATTTTGGTCCCTGGTCTGGCCCATGAAACTCAAGCCCAATAGGAGTTCAGTAATTTCTTATAAATGGGCCTCAGTTCCTCAGATCTCAACACACCACAAGATCATAAGTTGCACACAGCAAACCAGAATTTGAGAGCTGTGGTGATCGACTAATATCTGAGAACGAGGAAGAAATTCTGCTTCACAACCGGGCAAGGGATCTGATAGAGAATCTTCACCGAATTTTCAGATCGAGTTGGGATACAGATCAGAAGATCAAATCAGGAGGATTTTTCTTCTTCTCTCTCTCCTCATTTTCGAAAATATTATTATTATTTTCTTAAGATTTATTTCGTCAATCTGTTAGGAAATTAAATCTTTGTGCGTGAGAAAGATCAAAGGGCATCTCCGCGCATGTGTTCTTCAAAGTTCATCGATCCTGGTATTCCGCATAAACCTTCTTATGCATAATAATATAGGAGCATGCTAGGATTGTTCATAGGCATAGCAATTTATTTTTGATATTCCAATTAACGATCCTTGGCAAACAGACTTCGTGATTCAGTTCACGAATCCCTTCTGTATAGATCCTTCATATTGAGAAATAGACCAAAACAAAAAACTGAGAGTTTGAACTCAGTTTTATTCCAATTTCGTTTCTTCATCATCAATTTTTGCAATCTTCGTATTTCTTGTAACCTTTTGGTGACACCACTTGAGATTATTCGAATAGAGTATTTTTCTGGCAGGAAAATTGAGAGCTGAGACCTAGTTTTAGTCAGCATCTCCTCCATTTCATTTAAAATTCTAAGAAATAAGAAGATCAAAAAACCGAGAGCTAGGACTCAGTTTTATTCAGTAACTACTCCTCTTCGATCGAGATCTCATCTACTTCCAACAATCCAAGCTTAATGCAAACCTCCTTGAATCGAGTCTCAGAGAGAGGTTTGGTTAAAATATCTGCCAATTGATCTTCAGTCCGGATGTACTCGATAGACACATCCTTCTTCTCAACATTTTCTCTGATAAAATGATGTATGATGTGGATATGCTTGGTCCTGGAATGATGAATTGGTTCTTTGTGATGCACATTGCACTGCTATTATCACAATATATAGGAACCCACCCTATTTAAACCTCATAGTCAAGCAATTGTTGCTTGATCCATAGGACTTGAGCACAACAACTAGCAGCGGCTACATACTCAGCTTCGGTTGTTGATGTAGTGACGGAATACTATTTTTTTCTAAACCATCTTATAAGCTTGTGACCCAGAAACTGATAAGTTCTAGTTGTGCTCTTCATATCAATATGGCATCCTCCAAAATCTGAGTCTGAGTAAGCATTGAGAGTCAGTTCGTCAGTTTTGGGATACCAAATACCTTAGGATTCTGTTCGTTTGAGGTATTTCACTATTCTTTTAGCAGCTTCCATGTGCGACTTCTTGTGATTAGCTTGAAACCTTGCACATACTCCAACTGAGTAAGAGATATACAGCATACTTGCGGTCAGATTCAATAAAGAACCAATGATTCCTCTATAACTCGTTGGATTGACTGCTTCTCCTTCTTCATCTAGATTGATCTGAGCATTGGAGCTTATTGGAATCCTCAGGAGCGTGGTCTTCTCAGGAGTAAACTTATTGATAAATTCCTTGGTATATTTCTTCTGGTTGATGAAGATTCCAGCTTCAGACTGAATCACGTGAAGACCAAAAAAATAAGTAAGCTTGCCCATCATGCTCATCTAGAAGTTACTTTGCAGAAGTTGGGCAAACTTCTCGTATAGCTTCAAGTTCTTGCATCCGAAGATGATATCATCGGCATAAATTTAAACTAACAAGATGTCAGCTCCATCCTTGATCCTGAACAGGGTCGTGTCGATTTTCCTTTCTGGAAAACCATTTTTTAGAAGAAACTAAGACAAAGTCTCATACAAAGCTCGGGGTGCTTGCTTCAATCCATAGAGAGCCTTTCTCAATTTGTAAACTTGGTTTCCCTCTTCGAAGCCTGGGGGCTGTTCAACATAAACTTCTTCCTTAAGCTCGCCATTAAAAAATGCACTCTCACATCCATATGGAACATTGTGAAATTATAGTGCGTGCCATAAGCCAAGAACAATCTTATGGCTTCGAGTCTGGCTAATAGGGCAAAGGATTTATCAAAATTAATCCCTTCACATTGAGCATACCCCTTTGCTACGAGCCTCACTTTGTCCCTCACCAAATTTCTCGCTTCATCTCTCTTGTTCTTGAAAACCCACTTCATGCCAATAACTAATTGATGGGTTGGTCTGTCCACCAAGTACCAAACTTGATTTCTCTTAAACTCCGCAAGTTCCTCTTGCATGGAATTGATCCTATCCGTGGATGTCAAGGCACCTCCTATCTTCGTATGTTCTAGGTTTTGAGAGATAAAGCAAGTCAGCAGGGCACTTCTTTACCTTGTGTGTACAGGGTTGGCAATATTGTCAAGCACAATATCTTCTGGATGGAGTCTCAACCATTTGGGCCTTTGGAGCGGAGTAACCTCGACGGGTTGAATGAAGGATCTAGGAAGGTCAGTTATGTCAGTTCCTGATACTGGAACTAAAGTTAAGGTTGATTCCACCATGGCTAGATCTTTTTCTGGAACTTGGTCTTTTGTCACTGGACTTGTAACTTCTTCTCAGGTGATGGCATCCACGATCTCCACCCTCCGGTATCCTAGATTCACCTCTTCAGGATGGATAGCTTCTTCTTCAGGAAAGTCACCTTCAGCAGCCATGTCCGTTTTAGCTTGGCCTCCAGACTTAGTTTCAGCTTGGGCTCCTAAAGTCCCCCTTGATTTGTGCCTGCATTTAAGGTTAGTGAATCTATGGCCTCAGCAAGAACAATTGCATCATCGGCCTGGTCCTCTGGATTACTTGAATGTTCATTCATAGATCTAGCTTGAGAAACTGTATTAATATATTCTTTTTCAGAACTCAGTTTCTCATTAGCATCCTCGATCTCATGAGCATCAAGTTACAATTCCTTCAAGGTCTTGCGCACGAAGATAGACTCATAAAAAACAACATAACATGTTACCACCACAAGTCCCGTAGTCTTGTTGAGTACCCTATACCCCTTGTATGAAGGGTGTCAATAACCAAGGAACACACCTTCACCCACCTTGGGATTAAAGGTATTCAATTTTTACTTTCCGTTATTATGAATGTAACATGGAGAACCAAATGCACAAAGATGAGCTATAGAAAGCTTATAACCATTGTAGACCTCGTAGGGGGTTTTGTGATGATGACTTCTGATGGCACTTCTATTCTTAGTATAGCGGGCCATCATCAAGGCTTCACCCTCAATAACCTTCGCTCAAGCTTGCTTCAGCAAGCATGGTCCTTACTACTTCTTTAAGTGTGCGGTTCCTTCACTCAACAAGACCACTTTGTTAAGGAGTCCTAGGAGCTGACTTCTCATGAGCAATTCAAGCATCCGCGCAGAAGTCCATAAGCGGTACGTTGCAAAACTCAGTACCGTTGTCAGAGCGAATCCTCTTTACTGTTACTCCTTTGTTGTTTTGCAGCTGTAAGATCTAGCAGCTGGAGCTTGATTTCGTCCTTGCTCTTCATGAGCCTCACCCAAGTATACCTTGAGTAGTCTGATGGATATAAATACTGAAAGTATTATGATTGCTATATTATGTACAAGGTCGATTGGTTAATATACTAGGAATCATAAATGTTGTATGTTCATCTCCTATCTGAATTAACAAACATGTGTCGCAAACACAATTATCCTCTTATCTCGTCGATAGGGAGATCATACGGTGTGTAGTAGATCACGGAAGATCGTATCGATCATTTGACCTAGCGAGATATAAATGGTTAACACAGCTGAGACAGTTCCAGGATAAATTGTCGGTGTAGGTTGCAGCATACGCAGTAATAAGCATCTTATCTTGGATAGCTTGGTATGCTGGTCTGGGGCACACAGTGATAAGGACCTAAGTTGAGAACGATTCGTTTAACTGACATTAAAAGAATCTATATCTCTATGGCTTGATGAGATCCTAAACCTAAATGAAGACACAGAAGTATAGGATGGTGACATTCCATGAGCAACTCAAAAGGTTCGTTATGCTAAAATCCTGCAGGCTGAGTAAGTTCAAGCATAAGTGAAAAGGTTTGAGTGGATTGACTCAAGAATATAAGATGTTAATTAATTAAATAGCTTGTTAGAGCTTAAATTAATTAATGAATGTCTGTAACCTTAAATGTGGGGATAAACCGAGCCCATGCAACCCGTATCTCGAAACGTGGTAGAAAATAGGTAGGACAGTATTGATTCTCTGGTGGAATGAATTAATATTAATTAATTAATTATATTCTGGGTTGAATATGGGAATTAATTAATTGATAGGACTTATTTGTTATTTGCATTCTGGTCCTTGGTCTGGCCCATGAAAACTCAAGCCCAATAGAAGTCATGTATTTTCCAATAAATAGGCCTCAGTTTCTCAGATCTTAACACACCACAAGATCATATGTTGCACACAGGAAACCATATTTTGGGAGCTGTGGTGATCGACTAATATCTAAGAAACGAGTGATGGATTTATATACTGAAAGCACTATGATTGATATATTATGTACAAGGTCGATTGGTTAATATTCTTGGAATCATAAATGTTGTATGTTCATCTCTTTTCTGAATTAACAAACATGTATCGCAAATGCAATTATCCTCTTATCTCGTCTATAGGAAGATCATACGGTGTGTAGTAGATCACGGAAGATCGTATGGATTGTTTGACCTAGCAAGATATAAATAGTTATCATAACTGAGACTGTTCCAGGATAAACTGTCGGTGTAGGTTGCAGCATACGCAATAATAAGCATCTTATCTTGGATGGCTTGGTATGCTGGTGTGGGGCACACATTGATAAGGACCTAAGTCGAGATCGATTCTTTTATCTGACATTAAAAGAATCTAGATTTCTATGGCTTGATGAGATCTTAAGCCTATATGAAAGCACAAAAGTATATGCAGATTGTGTATTACTTTGAGTTGCAGTGAAAGGCTCTAGTTGAGCTTGTATATCTGTTTCTTGGGTAATAGCAGTTTGTGTATGATTGTTTGGTACTAGAACTAGGTAACCACATCCAGTATAGGATGGTGACATTCCCTGAGCAGCTCAAAAGGTTCGTTATGCTAAAGTCTTGCAGGCTGATTAAGTTCAAGCATAAGAGAAAAGGTTTGATTGGATTGACTCAGGAATATAGGATTTTAATTAACTAAATGTGGGGATAAACCGAGCCCATGCGACCCGTACCTCAAAACGTGGTAGCAAAGAGGTAGGACAGTATTGATTCTCCGGTGGAATGAATCAATATTAATTAATTAATTATATTCTGGGTTGAATATGGGAATTAATTAATTGATAGGCCTTATTTGCTATTTGCATTTTGGTCCCTAGTCTAGCCCATGAAACTCAGGCCCAATAGAAGTCCAGTATTTTCCTATAAATAGGCCTCAGTTCCTCAGATCTCGACACAACACAAGATCATAAGTTGCACACAGCAGACCAGAATTTGGGAGCTGTGGTGATCGACTAGATTTGAGAAAGGAGGAGGAAATTCTGCTTCTCAACCGGGTAAGGAATCTGAAGAGAATCTTCACCAGATATTCAAATTGAGTTGGGATACAAATCTGAAGATCAGATCAGGAGGATCTTCTTTCTTCTCTTCCTCTTCTGTCTTTGAAAATATCATTATATTTTCATCAGATTTAATTCTTTTTATCTGTTAGGGGATTCATCTTTGTGCGTGGGAAAAGAGATTAAGAGGAATCTCCGTGCACTCGTTCTTCAGGGTTTCGCAATCCAGGTATTCCGCATAAACCTTCATTATGCATAATCAATAGGAGCATGCTAGGAATAATCATAGGCATAGCAATTTATTTTTGATATTCCAATTAACGATCTGGGCAAACGGACTTCGTGATTCAGTTCACGAATCCCTTGAAAGAGGAGGAAATTCTGCTTCTCAACCGAGCAAGGAATCCGAATGGAATCTTCACCAGATATTTGGATTGAGTTGGGATACATATCAGAAGATCAGATTAGGAGGATCATCTTCATTCGTCTCTCTCCTTCTTATTTTCGAAAATTACTCATTAATTTTCATAGATTTAATTCATTTTATCTGTTAGGAATTAATCTTTGTGCGTGGGAAAAGAGATCAAGATCAAATCTCTGCGCACTCGTTCTTTAGGTTTCTACAATCCAGGTATTCCGCATAAACCCCCTTATGCATAATCAATAGGAGCATGCTAGGAATAATCATAGGCACAACAATTTATTTTTGATATTCCAATTATCGATTTGGCAAACAGACTTCGTGATTCAGTTCACGAATCCCTTCAATTGGTATCAGAGCTAGGTTGATTAATTGGCTCTGTCAGGAAAAATAGTATTGCCTATGATTTGCATGATAATTATTATTGAATGAATGCATGAATGGTTTATGGATTGTATGTTCGTGTTTTTGTTCCTTGTGGTTCTCAGGTTAATCCGCCCTTTTATAAGGATTTGTTTTTCACCCACGAGATAAATTCGTGGTTAGATTTAAAATCCAAATTGTAATAGGATGCAATTTCCATGCAATTTTTCAATTTTAAATTAAATCTGTAAAACAGTGAACGAAGAACACGAAGAACTCAAATGTTGGTCCTGATATATCAGAGTCGTCGTGCTTAAACAAGAACACGAAATGCAGCGGAATGATTAATCGTCACTTACACTTATGTTTTCCTTTGAAAATTATTGAAACACAGGTATAGATTAAGGTTCCTTCACAGTTATACACTAGCAATACGATTGCTAGGTTTAAAGTTTCGTGTGTAATAAAGCAGTAAACAAACACGATGTTCATAGTGGTTCGATCCAAATAGATCTATGTCCACTCCTTAGCCGAAACACTAAGAATTCACTAAGTAAGTATACAGAGTACAAGGATTCGCCTTGGACGTTAAGTAGGCAGTGAACTTTTGGCCTGGCTACTTGACAACTATCCTCCGATATTCTGAACTTCTCAGTTGTAGGTCTGGCTGAGTCAAGGGCACACCTTCGTGAAACTTGCCTTTCCTACTTTGGAAGTTTTATAGTTACTTCATAACTTTTCTTCAGATGCGGCTAAATGTCCGTCTTAGTCTAGACCTTTTCAGGTGTTCGACTATTGGAATCTTTCAGTAACGAAAGGTATCCCAATGATTGAAGAATCTTGACCGCAATCAATAATATCTTAAATGGAGTGTCAGTAATTCAATGGGGCACTCTGGTAGTTGAAAGGCTTTGAATGTATTTCGAATAATTGCTTTTCAACTGACTGCTCTTGTGCTTTTCGCTTTTGGCTTAGTAATCTCTTGAAAGTGAGTTAGAGTATTGAATGAGCAACACTTCTCACTCTTCCGGACTTGTCTTTTTATACTTGAAGATTCAAACACTGAATCTTTGTATCCGTTAGACACAACGGTCTCTTTGTCCGAGAGTGGCTCATTTATTAGCTTGCTTTCTGGCTTCGTACAGTACTTTTTGACCTGCTTCTGAAAAGTCTTGTCCTTGTGTGTACGGTTGTCAAAATGTTGGTGTAGTGATCGTTGTTAGCTGTCTTTCTTTGCTAAGCTCCTTTGGAACGATCTGCTAGGCTTTCATTTGCAATCTGCTTAGATAGATTTCGGACTGCTGAGCTCTCAACAGTTGCTCTTTTTATTCCTGATTCCTTCGACTTTGGATCGTTAATCCTTTAGCAGTCTCCTATGTGCTAGCGAATGCTAACTCCTCAGCATTCTGCTATCTCTTTGTCATCTAGCAGTTAGTCTTCTCTTAGCATTATACTTCGGTGTCAGCAGAGAGAACTTCTAGCAAACTAGTTTATTACAACTCAATGCTTGACCTATACAGGACATTATAAGATATGCTAGACTATACTAGAATTCAGCATTTGATCGACCAGCCTAGTAAGGTTTGATGCAACAAAACCTTTTACAATGTAATCCTAATGGAGATTCAGAAATAATTTCCCAACAATTTTCCCCTATTTGGTGCGATCAAAGCTTACTATTATTTGCTGAAGCTAAGAGGAAGAATGTCTGTGTTTACAAGACTAAGCTAACCTAGCAATCTAACACAGAGTTTATCCATCTTAGTTCTAGCAGAAAAAAATTGACATTCCCCCTCAATAAATGCTGGGAAATATTTCTAGATTAATCACAAAAGTGTTGTGCTATAATGTTTAGCACCCAAGAATTAACATGCTTTTGAATACACAAATAGTGTATATCAACTAGGACACGTAGTGAAAATCAGAGATTGACAATGAGAGGTTGTCTCAGTCTGATCAATTTTCATTCATATGATAAATTCATTACAGATACAATGAAAATAATAGACAGAGACAAGTCAAAATACCAGAACGGAATGCAGTCAGGAATCTGGAGCAGGCTTCTTTAGCTTCTCATGTTCGTCGAATTTGCTTGATGCCATTTGCACAAATGAGTCCAAAAACTCCTTAGCAGCTGCACGTTCAGCGGCTTCTAACTCAATATCCTTAGCAATCCTCTCATTTTCCTCTTCGAGCATCTTGATTTTCAGCTCTGTTTCCTTCTGCTTTAGCTCCTCAAGAGCATTCCTCTTTTCTTCTTTGGCAGTAGCTCGAGCTTCTTTTGCTTTCTTCCTCTCAGCAGCCTCAGCAATCCTCCTTGCTTCCCCCTCTTTGATTGCATCCAAAAATCTGGAGGAAAAAGAATTAACCTTATTCTCTACGTGTTGCTTATGCTCTGCTACGTCTTCCTTGACTTCCTGCAGAGTAGCCTTGACAGAGGAAACATCGGACTCGACTGAATTCACCCTGGCCGTTACGGTATCGACATTTGTTTTGACTACCGCAATATCTCTCCGTATGTTCGTGGCTTCTATCACCATTCTCTCAGATATGGTGGATACAACACTTTGAACGGCCATTTGAACTACTGAGTTCAGATATGTTGTAAAGTGGAGAGAGCTAACAGGAGTAGCAAAGAAGGATGAAGTAGTAGGAACAATGATTGATTGACTCTTGGCAGTGGAAGTGGAGATTTCTTCCATGACTACTTCTGTGCTCACTGTTTCAGCAGTATCAGCTCTATTGGCAGTAGCTATTAGATAGATTTCGTCCTTGATCTCTTTTAAATATTCTGCTTCAGCAGCGGCAATGGTAGCTTCCTCTAGCTTCCGTGCTTCTTCTAGTGAATGTGCTAACATATAAGCCCGCAATTCCTCCTCTCTGTTCCGGTATGCGACAATCTCAAGCCTTTGAGCGTTGCGCTCTTCTGCCTCACGAATCGCAGCTAACCAAGCTTGTAACTTTGTTTCTTCGAACTTCACAAGTTCAGCTTTGCGTTTCTTGTATTCAGCAGCTGCTCGGGCTTGACGCTTAGATAGTTGAATGTGATTGTCAGACAGCCCATCCGGAGCAAATGTAGACTTCGGCAAGGAATGTGAGGAAGATGTTAGTCGATGAGCTTTAATGGCCTGGAGCCTGGCTATAACAGCCTTATCACTATACTGTTTGGAACAGGGGGATTGATCCATTCTATTATTTGCCCATTGCTCCTCGCGTCTCCAGAAGCTTAGACCTTTCCATGCCATCAGCATTTCTCTTTATTCTAAGCCATGCTCTCTCGAAATATAATCATATTTCTTCCATCTCCTTAGCTCTTGTTTTAGTATATCTCCTTCAACTCCTTCTTCCAGCTCTCCAGCGAATACTTCCTTAATTTCCTTTTCCACCACCAAATCCACAAAATTCTCAATGTCTCGTCCAAAAGTTTCAAAGTAAGAATTTATCTAATCTTCTGATGATGTCTCAGTACACCACTGAGAAAATCTTGCCAACTTGGATGTAGGGCCAGGAAGTCCATTGAATGGTATACAAAGTTGATTGTTGTCTTCTGTGGAGATCTTCCTCAACTCTTTTGCATCATAAATATTTTTGACATCTTCATCAGAATCGGATTCAGAGATGCAAGTAGGAGAGAAACTCTCACGGTTTCCTATTTCAGCATCGGAAGGAACTTCTGTGTGAGGACCTTCATCAGGATTTGCTTCCTCATTCCTAGCAGAAGGTTCCTCGATAGTAACCTGTGAAGAGCAGACTTCGTGCTCAGCAAATGAGTGCTCCTCCATGTGTCCAATCTGCTCAGCAGATTCATCTCCAGCACCACTTCCTTCCTTGTCATCTGATTCTCTCTCGACTCTAGAAAGACCTGCGTCTGGATTCCCCAGAAGCCGTTTGGGTGACCTTCGGATAAGATGTTCCTCATCGGAACTGCTTTCTAAGTCCACAATTGATTCCACCTTATCGAATCTACCGGCCCGAAGTGCTTCATCAAGCTCTTCGTCTGACATAGCATCTTGTTCAGATATTATTGCTCCTTCATCGTCAACTAAGGGAATTGAAACTGTGATCCTTCCATCTTTGATACGCTTCCCTTTCTTGGCAGCATTTCCTTCCATAAATGCCCCTTCTAGTAGTTGAGCGGCTTTCTTCTGAGCTTTACGTTCTTCAGCAGCTGTCTTGATTCGTTCGAATTCTTTATCTCTCCCTTCGAACGTCATCTCAGCGATAAATTTCTTGTATTGCCTCTTTTCATGCTCTCTTCTTTGAGCATTACGCTTTCTCTTTGTTTCTCTCACTCCCTGAATGCGCTCTTTCAGGCATCTGGATGACAGAGGGATGTGATCTGGATTGTCTTCAGCAGCTTCTTCTGCTGTGACTTCTGTAGCCTTCTTTTCTGTTGCGGCTTCAGCAGCTTTCTTCATTGTTGCGGCTTCAGCAGCCTTCTTCTCTGTTGCGGCTTCAGCAGCCTTCTTCTCTGCTGCGGCTTCATCAGCCTTCTTCTTTGCTTCTGCTTTCTCTAATTCTTCCTGCTCTGAAGTTAGAATCAGCTTTCTCCTTGTCTTCTTCTTTGCTTTCTTTGCAGGAGAGGTGATGTTAGATCTCTTCTTCGTTGGAAATTCCAGAGCCATAGCCCCAAGAACAAGTGGAGGTTGTTCGGCTTCCTTTGCGGTCATGATCTCGTTGATTTGGTCTACTGGTAGATTTCCCAATTTCTCAATATCCTCGAGATTCTTGAAGCAATGTTCTGTCTCAGCATTCGTCTGGAGTAGAGCAATCTCTTCAGTAGACATAGAGATAGCCGGCTGCAATATTTGAACTGCCGTAGTGGCTGCATCTGGTTCTTCAGGGGATGTGGGTTTGTTCTTGTCCACACTAGATTTCCAGTCAACTTACGAGGATTTCTGAAGTTTACAGGCTTGGGCTCTTTCCTCGTCGCCGGAATGTAGTCTGTAGGAAGAAGACTTACACCGCGATCAACGCCTTTGTTGGTGAGCAGCATTTCCAAATACTTGCTGATTTTTAGCCCAAAATTCACGTTCGAAGAGAACGTTCCATCTACTGCCATATGGTCATTCTTCCGTGCATGTTCAGCCCATCGCTCAAAGAAGAATTCTGCCCAATTTCCTTTAACATTGTCGTTCAATGCCATCATAACGGCATACTTCTTGGCAGAGAGCTCCGAGTAAGAACCGGCGTCACATTGGAGCATCTTGATTACTATCTCCGCAAGGAGCTTGTAATCATCAGACAGAGTGTTAATCGGTGTAGCAACCTTAAATGTAATCACCTGCCCTTTCTTGTCTTTTAACTCCCCTAGTTTCTTCCACAAATTCCAACGTTTCTCCATCTCAACAAGATCATTGACCTTGTATTGAGAGATTTTTGTCCCATAATTTCGAAGCCCAAATGTCCTCGAAAGAAGGTCAGCACTTACTTCCACAAAATTTCCATAAACACAAGTTTTGAATGATTTCTGATCATCATTCATAACTACCCTAGCATAAATTCTGAGACCATATGTGGGTGAAAGCGATCAGGCTCAGCAGAAAGATATTTTACCAGCGATTCGGAGTCAAGAAGATCCAAAATCCACTTTGGAATGTGTTTGATGGCGAGAGGCATGTAGAGGATTCTGTCTTTCATAATTTGAGCCAAACGCCTCTGCTCCGTCGTATGGTTGGATAACTCCTTTTTCCGAGCCAAAACCACCAATCTACTGTACGGAACTGACTCATCAATGTCTTCCTTCTTCATAATTCTGGTGAAGCCGGGTGCATGTCGAACATGTAATGGCAAATCTGTAGGGGGGTGGATAGATGAAGGTGGGTTGTTGGAGTGGGGATGAAGAGATAAGGTTTTCTGGGTTTTCGGTAGGGGATGATTCAGGGTGAGTGGTATCGCTTGGTTCTTGATTTTGGGTAACTGGAGAATTGGGATTGGTTGCCATAGTTGGGAATTTTGAGTGTGAGTAAGGGATTTTGAAGGGGGTTTGAAGAAAAAGGATGTGAAAAGTTTCGGAAGAATTAGGGATTTGAATTCGTGTTGAGGAGAGATAGATGGGTTCGGAAAAAAAAATGAGACCGACGGTAGAGATTGCGCCCTCTTTAAGTTCAATCGACGGCTGGGGTTAAGTTTGCACGTCGTGTGAGTACGCACGTTCTCACGAACTCGAGTACTGATGATGTGGCATGTTCTGATTTGTTGTCACCGTCTGCGCGCATTAAATGCATATCTCTTGAGATTCAAAATCTCCCGCGTCTGAGTGATAAGATTCAACAGCAAGTGGGGGGTCTCATCATCGAGAGCTCCTGACGGCAAATGATGATTACATCTCCAATATTTTGAATATAATATCCACCACTCTTCATCTCCGGTTTAAGCTTGAATCCTACTATTTCCGATTAGACCTTCACTTTATGTGACTACTAATCTCTATGTGCGTCTGTTCGTATTCCAAGGGAAATAGTGAACCGATGTGATTCTACCCGGTCTATATATAGCATGTCTTGGGGTCGTTTTGGTATATCTTCTTGCACATTTGAGCTTTCCTTTCTTCTCTCTTCAAAGGTAAATACCCTTCTTCTGAAAATATGGATCCTGCTTCAACACTCTTCGTCCCTAGGAACCGCATCCTTTGCGATTCCGGACTTTATTCTGAATATGAGTCGAACTACAGGGTGGCGGAGACAGTAATGGTCGGTCTCCACTCTAATGGCCTTGGAAAGTTTGCGTGCCTCACTCCGCACTCTTTCCGGAGGGATCACTTACGACAATTCATACGGTCGTGTGATACGGAGGGAGACTCCATCTTCGGTGTCTTTAGAAATCAGCTGGTGAAGTGGATGCCCGACTCTTTTGTTGCCGACTTCGGCCTTCCGAGGGGTCCGATTTCGGTGATGAACTATCGCGGTGAGGAGATTGCTCCGGAGTGGACATCATGGGGAAAGTGGAGGGATACTCCTCTGATCGAGTTTTCTCCCACCCCTTCGGCATATGGCCTTCAAACGCCATATAGGGTCATTTTCCATATTATCTGCAGCATGATCGTCGAGGAGAATCCTGACGACATGACCTTTACCCGGGAGATATGGAAGGCTATGATGGCGTTTGATGATAAGGCGAAGGTAGATTGGGCAACCTTCATCTTCGAAGGGGTGCGATGATGTGTCCAGAGCTTCCCGAATTAGCCTCTCCCCTACGGGATGCCGTTGAGTTGGCTGCTGGATCAGAGGTTCCCAGATCTCGCTCTTGGTCCCTCAAACCTTAGGGGGACTGATTTCTACCCTTTTATGCCTTTGCCTCCTTTCTGAATTGTTGTAATCCTCTCTCCAATGTAAATAACTTTTGTACTCGTACATATATGAAATGACAAGTTTTTCACTCCAATTGGCATGTAATCATATTTCTGATCTTTGACAACCCAACATTATTTCATCCAAACACTTGTATAAAGTATTGATAATGATTTTGAATAATGTCAAATTCTATCGGACTGTATTGCCTTTGCTGAGTAGATCTCTGTCTGCACCTTTGTTAGAGTCTTAGCAGATTAATCATCGAGCATAATCATCAATTCTGCTGAATACGCAGCATAATCCATGTCCATGTTCTAGCAGAGTTTGCTATGCTTTGGATATGAGATCTAACGGTTTGGAGTCCTTCTGCCAGCAAGATGGATCGACGGCCTCGAATGTGTATGTCCCATCACACGTCGTTCCTTTCTCCAAGAAACACTTGAGTAGTTTGACGTGGCACTTTCTAACTTGATACAGCCGTCTGTATGCATTAAATGCGTTTAACTGGTCTAATCAAATTGATCATTATTGATATCATCTCCCCTTCTCGAATATGATGTGGCAAAAGTAAAGTTTGACTCAGCAAATTTTATCCAGCAGATGCTCCCTTCTCCTTAATACATATTACGCTCCTTCGTATTGCATCGGCATATCGAGGATCTGCTAGGATTTAGTAGATCACAAATAGTGATGGTCTCCTCGAGCCAAACGCTGATCTGACTATCAACCGTCACTGCTGAAACGATTAGACTTTCCATGCAGTCACGACGTTCTTCCTTCTTGTGAAGGTACGGATTCCAAGATATGAAGCATCACGATCTTTTAAAGATTTCCACGTAATCATAAATGCTAAGAGGGTTTCTCTTCTATAAATAGGCTCTGTGTGATGATGCTTCAACATCACAACTCCTCTGCCCTTCAAACTTTCAAAAAAAAATTTGACAAATGGATTCCCTAGGGCAAAGCCTTGACATATGCAGAAATCAAATTTTGAACGAAGCTGGTCTTTATGCTTACTACCGTGATAACACTGCCGTGGCCGATAAGGTCATGGCAAAGATCACAGGGAGTGGGCTGAAGAAGTTTGTGATGGCAACTCCTCTGCAATATCATGATGATCTCCTCCGGGAGTTCCTTAAGGGCTGTGTTTCGGAGGAGAGGGCGGTATATGGTTCCTTCCGAGGTCGGCTGGTTCGCTGGTCACCGGAGTCCTTTTCCCATGACTTTGGACTTCCAATGAGCCCGATACCGGTTTTGGCTTACCGTTCAATGGAGGTGGCGCAGGAGTGGACGGCTTGGCAGGAATGGCGTCAATCCCCTTGGTTCAAGTTTTCTCCTTCTGTTTCAGCATCAGGTCTCCAACCCTCGTACAGAGAGTTGTTCCACATTTTAAATCACATGCTGCTGGGAGAAGATGAGAACAACTTTCATTTGACGAAGGAGATCTGGCAAGCCATGCAGGCTATGGACGACGAGGCGTAGGTAGATTGGGCGAACATGGTCTTCGAAGGCGTTCGAGACTGTGTCCAGTTGTATCCCTCCGTTCCTCTGCTAAACAGAATGCAGCTTAGCTGGCTGCTGGAGCAAACTTTCCCAGAAATAGCAGATGGGTCGTCCAGCCTCCGGAACTACGATTTCTACCCCTGCAACCCTTCCTTTTAAAAATTTGTATTTCTCATGATATCGAGTGATCCTCTCCTCCATTTGTAATAGACTATGTATTTTTTTTAATGAAATGGTATCGTCTATCTATTGTAAATCTTATATTACTCCATAGTCATTGCCATTCCAAAACGTTGTTAGCTTTCTTTGTGATCTCGATGATCTGCTGAGTATCCATGAGCAGTCTGCTCAGCAACTTCTTTGCTCCAAATTGACTAGCGACTAATTCAGCATCCAGAGTACGTAAATTATGTCTTCATGAAATCCAAGAAATCCAGAAAGAATGAGAATAGCATCTCATTCATCCATAGTCTCATCTAACTCCATGAGTCCCAATTTAATGCATAACTCCTTGAATCTGGATTCTGCTAGAGGCTTCGTGAAAATATCTGCTATCTGAACTTCAGTGCATATATAACGAACATCAATGTCCTTCTTCTCCTGATGATCTCTTATGAAATGGTGACGGATGTCAATGTGCTTAGCCCTTGAATGATGGACTGGGTTCTTCGTGATGCACATCGCACTGTTGTTGTCACAATAAATCCCCACACATTTGGGAGAAATCCCATAATCTTGCAACTATTGCCTTATCCATAAGATTTGTGAACAACAACTAGCGGCAGCTACATACTCTGCTTCTGTAGTAGATGTAGCAACAGAGTGCTGCTTCTTGCTAAACCAGCTAATAAGTTTATGTCCATGAAATTGACAAGTACCGCTCGTAGTTTTCCTGTCAATCTTGCATCCTCCAAAGTCTGAGTCTGAGTATCCACTTAGTGCAAGACTGTCTGCTTTTGGATACCAAATTCCCAGACCCTCTGTGCATTTCACATATCGCACGATCCGCTTAGCAGTGTCAAGATGCGTCTTCTTAGGATTTGCTTGATATCTAGCACAGAAGCCTACGACATAAGATATGTCAGGTCTGCTGGCGGTGAGATATAGCAGTGAACCAATAATTCCTCTGTAAAGAGTAGGATTCACATCGTCTCCTTCCTTCTCAAGCGCAGCTATACACGTCGTACTAATTAGAATTCTTAAGCTCTTTGTCTTCTCTGGACAATATTTCGCAATTAGATCGCAAGTTTACTTCTTCTGGTGAATAAAAATTCCTTTGCTTGTCAGTTGAACTTGCAATCCAAGAAAATAAGACATCTTTCCCATCATACTCATCTGGAAATTGTTGGTCATGAGCTTGGAGAATTTGTCGCATAACTCTTGGTTCTTCGATCCGAAGATTATATCATCAACGTATATTTGCACTAGCAGAATACTTTGTCCGTCTTCGATTCAAAAAAGAGTCTGATCAATCTTCCCTTTCTTAAATCCATTTTCAAGTAGGAACTTGGAGAGAGTCCCATACTACGCTCTCGGTGCTTGCTTCAACCCGTACAGAGCTTTTCTGAGTCTATAGACTTGGTTTCCTTGCTCGAAGCCTGGTGGTTGTTCAACATAGACTTCCTCCTTGAGCTCACCATTTAGAAAGGCACTCTTCACGTCCATTTGCATTACATCAAATTCATGATAAGCAGCATACGCAAGGAATAAGCGAATTACTTCCAGCCTTGCTACTGGAGCAAACGTCTCATCATAGTCTATTCCTTCGCATTGTCTATAGCCCTTGACTACAAGACATGCCTTGTTTCTAACTACTAGGCATGTCTCGTCCTTCTTGTTCTTGAACACCCATTTTGTGCCTATAACACTTTGATGTTCTGGCCTGTCCACTAGCTCCCACACATTGTTTCGTGTGAATTCAGCAAGCTCCTCTTGCATAGCATTCACCCAATCTGGATCTAGTAGGGCTTCTTCTACTTTCTTGGGCTCTTCATGAGAAATATAGCATGCTAGCATAGCATTCCCTTGTCTTGTCAAAATAGGTTCATTGACATTTCCTAGAACATCTTAAAGAGGATGGGCGCGCAACCATGTTAGTTTGACTGGTCTGGCAACATTTCCTTCCCCTGCGCGATCATCGTCTGGCACAATGTTCTCCGCAGCACCCTCCTGGTGCTCAGCATCTGGATTGTTAGTAGCGCGTTCGTCAGCAACTGAAACTTCTACTATAGGATTCTCAGGAACGAGAGCCTCTTCAGCAGGTCCTTCGGCAGCTGGAATCTCAGCAGCACCTCTGCCAAGACCTTCATTCGCAGCTATGACTTCCCCAATTGGAATAGAATTTGTTGTCTCCTCCTCTTCGTCATCAAGCAATTCCAAGATATCTGGTCCATCAATGAGATGATTAGATGTGGCCTCAGCATGATCATTAGCATCACTGGCCTGGTCAGCAGTCTGGTCTCCTGCTGAGTGCGTCGGGTTTGGATTGCAGTCATTCACAGACTTAGTCGGATCAATACGCATATTTTCGAAAGAATTTAAAAACGTTTGATCATTGACATCATTAGTCTCATGATTGCTATCTTCTTTCTCTTTAGCAACTCTGCGCACTAAAGTAGACTCATCAAAAATAACATTGCATGTTATTTCCACAATACCGATAGTCTTATTTAACACTCTATAATCTTTGTGAGTGGGGTGACCATATCCAAAAAGTACACCCTCATCTGACTTAGGTGAGAAAGTATTAAGTTTTGACTTTCCGTTATTATGAATATAACATGTAGAACCGAATGCACGGAGATGAGTTATAGAAGGCTTACGACCGTTGTACACTTCGTAGGGAGTCTTGTTAAATCGGCTAGTAATAGCACTCCTGTTCTGTGTATAGCAGGCCGTCATCACTGCTTCACCCCAGTACTTAGCAGGTAGCTTGGAGTTTGCTAGCATTGAGCGAACGGCCTCTTTCAACGTCCGATTCCTTCTTTCAGCTAGCCCATTCTGCTGAGGAGTCCTAGCAATAGATCTTTCATGTGCAATACCAGCTTCCGCACAGAAATCCATGAGTACTCCATTGCAGAATTCTGTTCCATTATCCGAGCGAATCCTCTTCACAGTAACTTCCTTGCTGTTTTGCTCCTTGAGGATTAACTCTGGAAGGATGAGCTTTACCTCATCCTTGGTCTTTAAAAGACGTACCCACGTATACCTGGAAAAGTCATCAACCACCACAAGTGTATATAGTCGTTTACTTACAGTGGGTGGGTTGACAGGGCCAAAAAGATCCATATGAAGTAGCTCTAGGATCCTTTGAGAAGTCCCCTTCTCAGGATTGGTCTTGAATGAAGATCTGGTCTGCTTTCCTTGTTGACAAGCTCTGCACACTCCTTCTTTGCGAAGGGTTTTAGTGGGCAGACCTACAACAAGCTTATTCTTGGCAAGGTAATTAATAGTTTTAAAGTTTAAGTGATTAAACCTCTTGTGCCACAACCATGTTGTCTCTTCTTTATTCAAGGCTAGGAAGCAAGAATGTTGTTGGCCTCTCTGCCAATCAACAATATATAGGCCACCCTTACGGATGCCTCTGAGCTTCACATCACCTGTAATAGCGTCAGAAATAGAGCAACCAGTATTGACAAAGGATACAATGTACCCGTTCTCGCATAGCTGGCTTATGCTAAGTAGATTGTGTTTCAGGTTGGAGACGAGTGCCAGGTTGATGATTCTCAATCCATTGCGTTCAATGCACCCTCTTCCAACAACTTCCCCTTCACTGTTGTCTCCGAACTTGACTTTGGGACCATTGTATAGTCTTCTTATATCTGAGAACAAGTCTTTGTTCCCTGTCATATGTGCGGAGCAACCGCTGTCCAGGACCCACTCGTTTGATATGCTCATTGTCATAGCCCTTGGATCCTGTCCCTGCAAGTCAATCATGTTGATTTAGGTACCCGTTTAGCGTCGGGTCCTGTAGGATTAGCGTGGATCAAAGTTCCTTTCGGAACCCACATCTTAGTGATCCTCAAGACTTTCTTCTTGATTTCACTTTTTACCATTTCCTCAACCTTTGGCTTAACATGTTTGACATGTTTATATCTAGGTGCAGCGGTTTGCTTAGCCATCCTTGCCCTTTGGAATATGAGTGGGTTGGGCTCAGGCCTTACATAGGTGTTCCTCCTATGTAGCGTGTTCTGCAGATATATTGGCATTACATTATTGTAATGATCTCGCCTTCTCTGGTGAAAAGCAGGATTTGTTGTCCTAGCGTTGGGAACAGAACGCTCAGCATACTTTGGTCTTGCTGAATATGGTTTAGTATACGCTCTCGGATTTCGTTGAGGTCCAGCAGATACATACTTAGTATTCGTTCTATTGTTCCCTTGCTGAGGCCTAGCAGATTCATGCACAACATTCAACTTTAGGTTCCTCTCCTGAGGCCCATTAGTTGTATGTTTAGCAGATTCTGACTTAGGCCTCTGCTGAGGTCTAGCAGACGAATATTTAGCAGTCTCTGCGGAAGACCTCTGCTGAGATCCTACAGACGTATTCTGTGGATGTCCAATTTTTTGCTTAGCAATTGGCTTAGAATTGGATGATTCAGCAATGACAATTCCTTTTCCCTTTTCAGCAGGAATGGTTCTAGCAGATACAAACAAGATTGGATTTCGCTTAGAGAAACTAGCATGAGATTTTGAAATCCTTTTTGAGGGTTCACATCCAAGCCCAGACTTATCGTTATGATGTCTTTGTTGGCTTACAAGGGCATTGAGAGCTGCCTTGCTGGATGTGTACATACAAATGCAGTCCTCTCTAGGTGTACTCTTCAAAACAAAATTTTCTTTTTCTAAATTTTGAAATTTTTCTGATAGCTGAAAGAAATCTTCTTTTAATTTTAAGAGTTCCTCACTTTCTAACCTTAGTCTTTCGACTTCCTCGGTTAACGTTTTAACGTTTGATTGAAGTGAGGTATTTTCACCAATAATAGCATTTTTGATCTCATACATTTTAGAGAATTCAATTGACAGCTTTGTCAGGTAATCTTCCTCAAAATCCAAAAAGAATTCTTCCGATTCATCCATGACTATAGTGTTAGAAGTGTTGGTAATTGGTACCTCATTTTCTTCAGCGGCTAGGGCTGATTCACTACTCTGCTCAACATCGGTATCAGCATCAGCAAACCGATCTTCAATAATATTTGCCATTAGTACGAACAGAGCTTCCTCGTTATCTTCTTCTTCTAAGAAATAGTAGTACTCCTCGTCATTCTATGGAATGTCAAAAGCCTCCATCCTAGTCAGCAACGCCCTCGTAACTGCTTTGACAGCACGTCTTTCAAATCTTTGCTTTAGGCGTTCTCTCTCTCTTCTCTGCTGACCTTCGGACATTCATGCTTTAAATGGTCTGGTGAACCACATTCAAAGCACGTTCTCGGCTTTCGCTCTGCTGAGCGGGTAGATGATTGTTGAATTTCTTTTGTCTCTTTCTCAGCTTTGGCTTCTTCCATCAACTTCTGAATCTTTTTCATCTGCTCTTCCAGCTCGCTGATCTTTAGATCAACAGGTTGAGAGCCTGAGGTTGAAACAACCTCCTTTGCTGGTGATGCTGGAGCAGGTCTTTCTTGCTTATAGAAGGGATTCTTCATCTTAAACTTACTAAAATCCTTCTTAGCAAAGTACGCTAAGTCCTCAGAGTTGGCAGCGTGGGTTGATGAAGCTTGTGCAACAGCTGCTTCATTCCTTTTTGACTGCTGATTAATAAACTCGTGAGATTTGAGTTGAGCGAATACCTCCGATGTAGATATGTTGTTCAGGTCTTTTTCACTCAAGCTTGTCATCTTCGCGAACCAGTCATATTTTGGATATAATTTGGAGATAATCTTGTTGTTCATCTCCCCGTTTCCATATTCTTTCCCAAGATTGTGAAGTTACCCTATGATGGTGTTGAAACGCTCTTCCATATCTTGTATGGATTCACCTGCAATCATAGAGAATGATTCGTATTTATCAACAACTACTTGTACCTTGTTGCGCTTCATTTGATCAGTCTCTCGGGATGACTCGCAAACATATTCCCACATCTCTTTAGCGGTTTCAAAGTCAAGCGATTTGTCAGTCATCAGCTTTGGTAGAGAGTCATAGATCATCTTTTTTGCCACGTGTTCTAGCTGAGCTCTCTTTTTATCCTCTGTTGTATATTCTTCATAGGGCTTTGGAACCATCTGAGGTCTTGGTTCTTCTCCTTCAGCAACAGGTCCAAAGAAAACGTTAGCTTTCATAATTTTAATAGGACCTCATTTAAGTACATCAACCATTTCAGGATGAATGCTCTGTAGCTGTATTAGGGCAAGCGTCTTCCATGATTTGAAGTTCTCCTTTGAGTACTTCCCCAGTGAATGGTTCAACATCTTGTTCACCTCTTAAGTAGTTCCTGAGCTTAGACAAGATAAAACACAGAAAAACAGGTAATAGTGCAAGGAAAAAGGTAGATCTAGTCTTAAGCGACTCAGAAGCAGTCGGTTTTTCAACCTGGCTCTGATACCACTTGTTGGTCCTGATATATCAGAGTCGTCGTGCTTAAACAAGAACACGAATTGCAGCGGAATGATTAATCGTCACTTACACTTATGTTTTCCTTTGAAGATTATTGAAACTCAGGTATAGATTAAGGTTCCTTCACAGTTATACACTAGCAATATGATTGTTAGGTTTAAAGTTTCCTGTGTAATAAAGCAGTAAACAAACACGATGTTTATAGTGGTTCGATCCAAATAGATCTACGTCCACTCCTTAGCCGAAACGCTAAGAATTCACTAAGTAAGTATACAGAGTACAAGGATTCGCCTTGGACGTTAAGTAGGCAGTGAACTTTCGGCCTGGCTACTTGACAGCTATCCTCCGATATTCTGAACTTCTCAGGTGTAGGTCTGGCTGAGTCAAGGACACACCTTCGTCAAACTTGCCTTTCCTACTTTGGAAGTTTTATAGTTACTTCCTAACTTTTCTTCAGATGCGGCTAAACGCCCGTCTTAGTCTAGACCTTTTCAGGTGTTCGACTGTTAGAATCTTTCAGTAATGAAAGGTATCCCAATGATTGAAGAATCTTGACCGCAATCAAGAATCTCTTCAATGGAGTGTCAGTAATTCAATGGGGACACTCTGGTAGTTGAAAGGCTTTGAATATGTTTCGGATAATTGCTTTTCAACTGACTGCTCTTGTGCTTTTCGCTTTTGTCTTAGGAATCTCTTGAAAGTGAGTTAGAGTATTGAATGAGCAACACTTCTCACTCTTCCGGACTTGTTTTTTTATACTTGAAGATTCAAACTCTGAATCTTTGTATCAGTTAGACACAACGGTCTCTTTGTCCGAGAGTGGCTCATTTATTGGCTTGCTTTCTGGCTTCGTACAGTACTTTTTGACCTGCTTCTGAAAAGTCCTGTCCTTGCGTGTACGGTTGTCAGAATGTTGGTGTAGCGATCGTTGTTAGTTGTCTTTCTTTGCTAAGCTCCTTTGGAACGATCTGCTAGGCTTTCATTTGCAATCTGCTTAGATAGATTTCGGACTGCTGAGCTCTCAGCAGTTGCTCTTTTTATTCTTGATTCCTTCGACTTTGGATCGTTAATCCTTTAGCAGTCTGTTATGTGCTAGCGAATGCTGACTCCTCAACATTCTGCTATCTCTTTGTCATCTAGCAGTTAGTCTTCTCTTAGCAATATACTTCGGTGTCAGCAGAGAGAACTTCTAGCAAACTAGTTTATTACGACTCAATGCTTGACCTATACAGGACATTACAAGATATGCTAGACTATACTAGAATTCAGCATTTGATCGACCAGTCTAGTAAGGTTTGAAGCAACAAAACCTTTTACAATGTAATCCTAAGGGAGATTCATAAATAATTTCCCAACAACAAAGAACACGAAGAATGAAGGGCCGCACGAAGACGCACGACAGCGCCGGCATGGTAGCAGGCCGTGCACGGCGGTCGCTCACGGCATGGGCTTGGCAGGGACGGCGCGTGGCAGGCCACGACGGCGGCACAACTGCGGTGCACGCGCGCGAAGGGCAGCAGCCGCGCGGCCACAGGCCGGCAGGGCAGGTGCGGCGGCCCCAGGATGACGGCGTGAGGCGACGGAGGCAGAGCCAGGACGGAGGCGACGGCGGTCTGGACGCGAGGCTGCGCGCGGCACGGCGGAACCCTAGGTTCCGCGTGCACACACCGGCACCCTATTATGAATTATATCATGATGATTTGTTATATTATAATCCATAAACTTTTGAATAAATAAATATTAAGAACACGAATTACTTTAAAAGAAACATTTTCGTTCTTTCGATGACTTTAGCAAGTACCCGCCACAAAACAAATTGATAATTTGTTTGGTAATTTTTTTTTACTCTATGTGAACTATAATTTCATATTGCTTTTTTTATGCATCCATGACATAAACTATAATACTCCCTCCGTCCCGTCATATTAGGGACGGAGGAAAATGCACAACAACCAATGCGTATTCGTGTAGAAGAATTAATATTTTATTGGTGAGTGGGGAGAATGTTGCCTTTTTAGGTAATGAGACTAATAAATGGGACGGACCGAAAAGGAAAATGGAACTAATATGACGGGACGGAGGGAGTATTACATTTATTAGAATGTGTATATTTTATTTCAGTCATACACTTTTATTTATTAATATTTAAAACTATTTTTACTTCTTTTCAATTCAATTCGGGTACGAAGATTACAATAAACTTATTAAAAATTATATTTATTTGATTTTATGTTAATTATAAATAATTAGATGAGCAAGTAAAATATGAATTTATATTTAGAAATATTTAAAATTTGAGAGTGTTTTTAAATCGGGTGTAATTGATTAAAGTGATTTGTATGTGTCCAATAAATTATATAATTAATATACAACTGAAATATTTGAATTAATTAATAAAATTCTCTACATATAAAATTTTACTGTGCAACACACAAACATAGTCTAGTAACATAGTTAAAGTTAAAAATCTAAACTTACCAAAATGAGGAAAAGAAAATATATGAAATTTATTTCTGTCGACATGATAGAATGATTAAACTAATTATTTTATTTTTATATATATACTTTTGCCCATCGAGGTAAGCATGACTCGCTTTGGTAGGGCACAAGATGAGGAATATTTTAGTTGATTTTTTTTTTTTTTGGGTCACGTATTATTATATTAGTTCTAGAAAATAAGTTTGTATATAATATTGCTCCTATATGTGTGTGATTTGTTAGTTGTAAAGTAAGTGGTCAGATAAACAATTCCACATCCCTCCAAACAGGGCTTAAAATATTTAGGCTGTTATAGAACTTAATTTAATTTTTTATATTAAAATGACTCATATCTATCCAAAAAGGAAAAGATAGCAGAGATGAGAAATGAATAATTGATTTAAAATATATAAGGTTGATGTTGGGAAGATTAGTGATTTATTTCAAAAGTTTTTATTTTTTAGTTATTTTATTTCAAGTTTTTTCACATTTTTATTTTATCAATAATTTTTATCTGATTTGATTTTATTATATACTTTTGATTAAAAATTATAATAATCTCATGTGGATGCCTTGTCAGCATCCACATGAAAAAACATGTGACTCGTTGATAAATTAATTTCGTCAAATAATTATGATAAAATTCACTAATTAAATAAAAATATAAAATAAAATTCTAATGGAAAACATTTAGAATTAATTTCTTGATTAAATAAAATTTGAGATAATAAAAAAGAAACTCTATCTAAAAATAATTGAAATAAAATCTCCTCAAATAAAGATTTTTTAGATAAAATTACAAATTCCCCTCTAATATTCTAGATAGATATTATTGTATGTCGAACACATGTTGGATTGCAACAAAAAGACAGAAGTCATTTTTACTTTTGAAATTGAACTTCAAACACAGTTCTATTAAAAAAAAACACATATATATATATATATAGGGAGCGGATGCAGTATTAAAATGTTATTTGTGCTAAAATGATAAACATGCTTGATTGGTTAGTATTTTATGCTTGTTTAGTTAATATGTTATGCATAATTAAATGGCAAAGTCTCAGATGAGACCGTCTCATCATTTTTATTGTGAGACGAATTTAATGAAATGATGTGTTTCTTTATTTCAAATGATGTCTCACCATTTTTATTGTGAGATGAATTTAATGAAATGATGTATTTCTTTATTGCAAATGATGTATTTCTTTGTTGCAAATAATGTAATTTTTAAAAATGAAATGATGTATTTAACTTATTAAAATGATGTATTAAGGTTCGTCAATAAAAAAATAGTGAGACCGTCTCTCAGGAGACCAACTCTAATTAAATTGCATAATCACTCACATCAAAGTAAATAACTATCAATCTAAAAAATTTAATCTTGACCATTCATCCATCAAAATCAATGGTCTAGGATTTATTCTTATTTAGCATCTTTTCACTTTTTAACATTTATTCCATATATATATATATATATATGAATGAATGAGATAAGGTGTGAAAATAACCATCTAAATAAATTAATGACTAGTATAAAATTAAATAATAATTAAAATACAATTAAATAACATAATAATCAAATAATGCGATAAATATAATTAAGTAATTTTCTCATTTTTTTGATAAATTTTTTTTCTCACAGATTCTCATCTTTAAGCGTATACTCCTATATTTGTATTGAGATTTTTGGTAATATTTAATTCATTTCTTGTTCTTCCATTTTTGCTTTCCACCATGTAAATGTCAGATTAAGTTTGTGATTTAGACTTTCTGTCACTATCCAAAATAACTAAAGGAAAAGTAATCACTAGTTTCAATGTGGAAAGTGATATTAAAAAGTGGACAAAAATGGGACCACAAATACCAAATTAATATTTACCCTAAGAAAATTGGCTAATATGTAGAGGATCTAAGCATTTATGGATGGGCTTTAAATTATGGTTGTCTGCTTAAGGGCTACCAATATCGCTTTTGCATACTATTTTGAAAATTACAAATCTTTCCTTTTTTTTTTTTTTTTTTTATGAATTTAGAACTTTCAACTACTTTTTAAAATTTAGTATTTTTGTCAAAATAATTTGATCCAACAAGCTCGAGATTTAAAATTACGAAATTCAGTAAAAGCCCAAACCCCAAACCCTTTGGAAAGAGACAAACCTCAAGGATTTTTGTAAGGCGACCTACGAAGATATCAAACGAATGCATGGAGAAGGTGCACGACAGATAACGTTCATTAAATCTTCTCAGACAACCTTGGTTCACACGGTAGCTCAAACAAATGGGCAAAAACTTGCGTTAGGCATGTCTAAACGGTATACACGGATATGGATAATACTCAAATGGGTTCACTCATCCCAAATATGGTTTATTAATCCTCAATTAGGGTATATTAGATGAATTTGACTTGGGTTAATGGATAAAACCCGCCTAAACCATTTAAGCGTGCTTAACCTGAAAACTTCCCAAACAAATATTGATTCAATGGTCCTCATGAGCTCTTCTGTCAAACGATCGACTATCTTACAAACCAACTTAAAAGGAACAAGCAAAGATTGAAGGCTAAAAGTTCCAAAAGTGAGCAACGATTTTTTTTTTTTTTAAATAAAAATACTTTTATTAAACATCACGCAATAAATTTAATAATGAGATAAAGAATGTGTATTTTGCCAATCTACTTTTCCACACATTCACAATTTTATTCTCTCTATAAACGATTGTAAATTTTTATCATCGAACAATTATACGCTATACGGTATACCTTTTCTTTGAGGTAATTATCCATAATTTACTTTGGCGATATTATCTATACGATTTATTATTTATATAATTTCCATGTTATTATATGAGCCACGTTCACAACTTAACTAATAAAAATGTGCTTTGAGTGGAAGCTTCACATTGTTATATTTTAAGAGTATAAATAAACTTTAAATTTCATTTAAAATTTGGACTTTAATTTAATATATCTTAGATATTGAATAAATTCAAGAAATTATCTGAAACTCACAATATATATGAATACGAATGTATTGAGTGTGCTCATTATTCTTTTCTAACGATATTAAGATATTTACTCTAATATCAAATTAAGACTTCTTCATCCATACAAAAGATAATTCATAGGAAAAATGATAATATACGGCTTTTTAATCGGTTAATAAAAAAAATATTTAACTGCATAAACTCAGGTTATTTTTGTACGGTAAATATTAGCAAGTCAAACGTTGTATCGATCAACAAAGCATGTGAATCATATCCACCTATTGAAATATTAGAATTATATATATCTATACATTATTTTTAGGGATATATCGATATTTTAAAATCGTGTATTACATCATGCATGACATTATTTTGCAAAAGGACAACCCATTAAATAAATAAGTTTTAGATCTCTCAATTATTTATTTCCAATTATTCGATGTTATTGTTTGATCAAACGTTGTAATTAGCTATAGTGGCATGACCGTAGATTCTGGTGAGATCCATGTCCTTCCTTTTAAGATTAATAAAAACAAAGTATAGTTTCAAATTTATCTCAAATTATTAAAATATTTAAATAAATACTAAACTATTTAAAAATAAGTAAATATATATCCCATATTATTTTTCTTGATCAACAAAAAAATAATTGTATTATCGCAAAATATAAATCAATAAATTAGATTTTTGAATCTAAATATTCAATACGATAGATCAAAGTATATGACTAAGATTAATGACATTACGGAGATATTTTTATAGTTTTAAATTGTTTAGTATTTATTTGAATATTTGAATAATTTAGAATATATTAGAAAAAAATGCACATAATTAGAGGTATATTTTAACTTTTAACTTAATTTTTTACATGAAAAAAAAAATGAAAATGAGGAAGAGATAGATTAACAAAAAAATTCACTCTTTCAAGAGTATCAGTATAGGGTAATTTCTGGGTAGGATGTCTATGTCAGAAAAAAATTATTGGGATGGGAACTCGAAATATATGTCAAGGTATAGACAATTCGAGAAGTTTATTCTATTATGAATGTTAGGAATATTGTTAGAAATATTTTAACCCCTTGGTCTTAATTTTATGTTTATTAGTTTTGGTGCATCAAAGCTCAAGTCAATCTAGTTTCTAGCAACTTAGTGTCGAATTGAATTGTAAAAGTCTTGTATAGGATTACTCGAGTTGTAATAGAACTAGAATAGAAGATTGAACAATGCTGAAAGAGTCAGCACATCCAAAGATTGAAGAATGCTGAAAGAATCAGCGTAATCGGAGATTGCCGAAGACGCTTGTAAAAGGCTAGCAAACTTTGAAGAATGTTGGACACGCTTAGAAGAATGCTGAAGGATTGAAGCAGACGGATTGCTGAGATATCAGCGGACCCTGCCAGCAGACCTACAACAGCAATCGACACACTATACGAAGTCGTGAATCAGAAGGATCCAAATGACATGGAGACCGGACGAATCAGAGTAAAGGATAATCAACAGACACAAGGAAGGTTTCCAGATTTAAACTGAAAGATCCGTTCTGACAAAGACGGCCAAAGTATGAAGATCGCCAATCCGAGAGAAGGGAGACCTGAAGAGTCTATGCGCTTCGCAGAAAAAGAAAAATAGTGATTGGCAAGCAAACCTTCTGAGTCTAATGGATAAGATTCAAACAACCGTTTGAATCTTCACCTATAAATAGGTGTCATCAAAGAGAGGTTCAGAGGCTCGCGAAAATTTCTACAACAAGAAAAGAAAATAGATCTTAACACTCTCATACATACGCAAACTCATATTCGAGATTGTACTTAAATTGAAGCTTAGCAAAAGTTTTCAGACTCAAAGCTTGAGACCTTTGAAGTTTCTTCTTAGGTTATCATTGGAATTTTTTCTATCCTAGAAAAAATCTAGCAGTCACCTTGTTGTGCAAGAGTGTGTTTTGAAATTCAACACATCAAGTGTTGTAGTATAATCTGCAACAAATCTAACGAAAACTCGAGCTTAAACACATTTGATAAACACTTGCTAAGTCATGACCGTAGCAAGATAAGTGCAAGACATTAATAATACTTCAGCTGCATATACAAAAACTCTGATCGGGGACCAACAAGTTGTATCAGAGCAGTTGGTCTTTACAGACTAGCTGCTTCTGAGTCACTTAGGACCAAATACATATTTCCTTGCATATTTGTGTGTTTTTGTGTTTAGCTCGGGATAAAGACAATTGCGAATAATGCGAAGTTTGGAAAGTTCACTCCAAAAACCTACTCCACCTGGAAAAAGAGGTCGTTTATCACGCTGATGAACATCCATCCCGAGATGAAGCAAGTTATTGAGAATGGACCAATCATAATTCTAAAGGTGAAGACTCAGATCGGCGAAGATGTTCGAGGACCAGAAGAAATGGTGGACAAGCCATACACAGAGTGGATCCAAGAAGATCGAGCTTGTGGTCAACTAGATTACGTAGCCATGGATTTGATCTTAAACTCTCTTTCACCATCTCTAATTGCTGAGGTCTTAGAATACAAGAATGCCAAATAAATGTGGGATTTTCTTGGCACTCTGAGCAAAGAGACGGATCAAATGAAGGGAACCAAGCTACAACAGTGGGTGGACAGGTACGAGTCGTTTCATATGATCCCTGGCAAAACTATCAAAGATATGGATGCTAGATTCAACTCCATCGTAGCAGAATGAAAAAAGTTGGGAAGGACATACGAACTTCCTGACATGAACTCAAAGATCCTCTCAAAAATGCCAAAAGAAGACTGGTTCATCAAAGTAACCAACCTGAAAGAGAAAGATCTGTCAACGACGAGCATAAAAGATGTGTTCGCCCAGCTTCAGGCACACAAATGGGTCATCATGCAGATCAACAAAAGCGAAGTTGTACGTGCTACAGTATCTATTGAAGATCTTATCGAGGATGCAACATTCTTCGTGAAAAGAGACACACAGAAGTGGAAAACAAAGAAGTCTTCCACTCAGACCGCCCAACTCAATCCAGTCCAACAAAAGAGATCGCATCAACTAGTGGATCTCAAGCTAAAGAAGTGGAATGCTCAGTCAGCGAGCTGAAGGAGAAGATGAGAAGACTACAGAAGTTGCTGCTGAAAGCTATAGGCAATAAGGAAGAGCTCCAGCAAAGCCAACCAGCAGATAATCAAACAGCTAAGAAGATGCCGAGAACGTGCTACGAATGCAACTCTCCAGATCATCTGAAGTTAAAGTGTCCTCCAGTAAATCTAGATGAAAGGGAGCAATTAAGAAAGATTTTTTAAAATCGCACATCAAAGGCCGTCACCAAAGCTTTGTTGACCAGGACATAAATACTAAACATCCTAGATCATGACGATGAAGGCTATTCATTAGAAGATGAAGAGGATGTCCTCATGGTATTCATGGCCAACATCAATGACGATGTTGATAGAAATGAAGAACAAATAAAAGAATCAGCTCTAGCTGTCACGAGAAACCAGGTTACAAATTTTGTTATGTCTGTTGCTTCTATTTTAGAAAACTTGCATGATACTGTTGATTCATGTTACTCAGAATTAGATGAAATAACCGTAGAATTTCTTTTAAAAGAAATTTCAAAGGCTCATGCATTGAAAGATGTTCAGATAAAAGAGAATTCCTCGCTGAAATCTCAGGTTTCTATCATGACCAGTGAGATTGAAAAATCTAGGTAAGCAGACAAGGAACTCTCAAAACCGAAAACTGAATTCTCTTCTCTAAGTAAGAGTCTTGATCATTTAAAACAAGAGAATGATAGTTTGTAAAACAAAAACTCCTTGCAACATACTTGTCAATGTAGATTTTCAAAAAGCACGAGAGATTTAGATGAAATCCTATGTGTTCAAAGGAGTTCTAAGAACTATGCCGGATTGGGTTTTGAAAAAGGAGAATCCAGCAATGCTGAATCCAGTAAATCAAAGAAGATTGTCTTTGTCCCAGCAGTTGGGAAGATTCAGCAACCCACAAGGAAAGACAAGAGGGGTAATGCTAAATTAGCAACAGTTGCTCAGCAGAAGTGTTGGCATACTAACGATCCTCTACCGACTACTCAGCAGAGACTGAACTATCAGTCTACTCAGAGGAAGCCAGCAAAGTCAAAGTATGTAACCCAGCAGACTGTTCCATTTGCTAGGAAGGTTCATACTAATCCTAGCAAGGCTAAGCAATCTGGAGAGATTGCAAGGAAGCCAGCATACACACCAAGTAGGAGGAACACCTACTTGAGGTCAGAGTCTAAATCATTGCATTTTCAAAAGACTGTGAAGGCTCAACACACTACACCACACTTCTATGTTGATTCAAAGTATTACTCCAATAGGAAGGGAATGGTAGTGAAACGAGATGACAGGAGAAATGTCAAAATCACGAAAGTCTAGATTCCTAAAGGGATCATCCAGAGAACTAATCCTGCAGGACCCGAAGTTGACCGGGTACCTAAAATGTAATTTCTTTATTTTGCAGGAATAGAGCCTATCAAGAAGAACTTCGAAAAAATTAAAAGAGTAGATCGCAGACAGCGGATGCTCAGGTCACATGACAGGAGATGAAGATATCTTCACAGACCTCGAGAAGATTAGAGGACCTTCAGTCTCTTTCGGTGACAACTCTAAAGCTAAAGTAATTGGAAGAGGGTGCATCGAGCAAAATGGAATGCGAATTATCAATGTGGCCCTCGTCGACAGCCTAAAAAAATTAACTGATCATCAGTTAGCTAAGTAAAAACGAATATATTGTTTCTTTCTTTGATACAGGTTGCGAGATTGCTAACAAGACCACTGGAGACGTAAATCTTAGAGGAATCAGGAAAGGAGGACTCTACGTTGTTGATTGGGAAAGTGGTCAGCAAGCTTCATGCTTCATCGCGTTCAGCAAAGAAGAATGGCACAAAAGGCTAACACACTTAAACTTTAAAACTATTAATTATATAGCCAAAATTAACATTGTTATAGGTCTGGCCAAAGAGACCTTCAAAAAGGAAGGCAACAAGGAAAACAAGCTAAGACGTCCTTCAAATCCAACCCAGAAAAGGCTACATCAAACAGAATCCTTAAGCTGCTGCACATGGATTTATTTGGCCCTGTGACTACCACTGTAGGTGATAAACATTATACTTTAGTTGTGATGCGGCTAAAAGTTCAATAAAAATTAAACTCTTAGCTACACAAGAATAAAATTTGTCAAATCCAGGTCCTTCTTCCCTTCACCCGCTAGATTACCGGGATACTATAGCAAAGTCTAATAGCTAGGTAACATAAAATCATTGAGTAATTTCTATCAAACTAGGCAATCAATTTAACCCTATGCTAACAACATATAACAAGGCAATGAATTAAACCTACAATCATTGTCAAGTCTCAAAACAATCATTAAATTCTCTCCACACATTGGTAAACCAAGACAAACTAATACTCAATTGAGGTAGATAAGATGTTGAAATAAACGTAGATGTAATCCAATTAGGTTAATCATGGATGTAAACGAATTTTAATTCCTATGAAGTTGAGCAACCGACTCAAATGTCGCTAGTCACTTGCTACGGATAACTAGCGGTAGATGACACTAGGAATTGCAAACAGCTACGTTATTAACTCCTAGGCCACTCCCAATAGACCGTCAATTATCACCCTACAATCCTAGCACCGCACATGGATTGGAACTAGAATTATAAGATTGTGCACTTATCACGACGATTCCATCCGCGTGTTGGTTGCAACGTTCACGTCAACTACCTAAAGGCTGGCTATTACCTACACCTAATAGGCAAGAAACAAGCTCAAGTGCAAATCAACCCCTCATCGGAAAGTAAACAAACAATTATCAAACCTAATCTTCATGCATCCTTGTTCAAATAAACATCCACATTGAATTAGAGCAACATACCTCTCAATTGTAACAATACAAAGTTGAAATAAAATACATCCATTACAATTGATAAGTAGAAAGTGAAATCTTCCCCAATTGGATTTGCTAGGTCTTGATCTACCCCTTGGATCTTCAATTCTCCTCCAAGGATTGATGATTTAGCTCTTTGATACCTTGGGTGAGGTTTTGGAAGAGATGCAAATGGGAATCGTAAAGAGAATTTAGGAGGTGGTTATTCAAAATTATGAAAAGTTATGAATTAGTTGTCAAAATAACTGTTTTCCCCCTTTTATAATGAGCAAACAGGGCCTCGGATCGCCCGAGCCAAAAACGGATCGCCCGGGATCACTGGAAAACTGGAAAAACCCGCCAAGACAAATCTCGGTTCGGCTCGGCCGAGCCACCTCTCT
The DNA here is from genome assembly GCA_026898455.1 of Plectranthus barbatus. Classification (NCBI taxonomy): domain Eukaryota; kingdom Viridiplantae; phylum Streptophyta; class Magnoliopsida; order Lamiales; family Lamiaceae; genus Plectranthus; species Plectranthus barbatus. The sequence continues at coordinate 205,873 of JAPKLW010001279.1, forward strand.
GAAGAGCAGTGCTCGACCGAGCCAAAGGTTGCTCGACCGAGCCACCTTCCTGCAGGGCTTAGCTCGAACGAGCCAAGTTTGGCACGATCGAGCGAAGTCTCTGAAATCCCCCTGCACCCTTTCTGCACCGCTCGGTCAATCCTGCTTCCCTTTGACTCCTAGCTCGGGCGATTTTCATCCAAAACTCATCCAAAAGTGTTGTTTTAACCCAAAGCCTATCCTACACCATACAAAACTCCAAAAACACGAAAACACAACAAAAACAAGAAGAATGCATATGATATGGGAGTAAAATGGCCACAAACATGCACGCTCACACATTGAAAAATAGGTCATTTTACGCACATATCAAGTCGTTATTAATGACTATTCCAGGTACACGTGGGTGAGACTGCTCAAGAGCAAAGATGAGGTGAAGATAGTCCTGCCGGAGCTGATACTTCGAGTGCAAAATGAGAAAGAGCTTGGATAGGAAATGAAAGGTCAATTGCAACAACATCTCAGCAGAATAGTCTGGCAGAACGGAGGAACAGGACTATAAAGGAGACTGTGCGAACAATGCTTGCCGATACAGATCTAGGACAAAGATATTGGGGAGAAGCTCTAATAAATACATGCTACACGTAGAATCAAAGTGGTTTAAATCTTCGCTTCAACAAAACTCCCTACAAAATATATCATGGTCGTAAACCTTCCTTAGCTCATTGATAAGTTAGTATTTTTACCAACTTATCTTTGGGTTCTTTGACTATTTGGATGATGTTTAAGTTGTTTTACATGTTTTATTGTGCATGAATTGGCTTTTGTGCTCGTAATGTCGTGATTGATAAATTATGCAGGTTTTGAGTCGGAAACAGGGAAGAAATCGAAGGATACCCGAGTTCCAGACCTGCGTCAATCGACGCCAAAGGCATGTCAATCGACGTAGCTGCTCGGAGGGATGATCGACGTGAGATCGATGTGGGTCCTTCATGAGCATCGATCGACGTGAGTTTCTGCATCAATCGACGCGAATCTGGGAAATTCTAATCTTATCCTGATTTTATGATATAGATATATCTAACCCTAGATACTACATGATACATCTATCACAGCTATATAAAGCCATGTAAAATTCGAATTTTAGTGTGTAGAATTTTAGAGTTGAAGATTTTAGAAGAGTTCCAAGAGTTTTATTATTTATGGTTGAAGACAGATTTTTGTGGGAAGACATCTACACCTAGTTTTTATGCAATTCATGTTTTTCTTTATTCCTGATGATTTTATACATGAATATGTGTAACTAACTTCCTTCTCAGATTCTAGGTTTCGAAGTATCAATGTATGCATGTTAGATTAATTGAATTAATTTTCCTTTCCCATCGTAGTTTGTGAATTCTGTGCTTATTCATAATCTTGAGTTGCTGGCCACATCTTAGGATTAATTAGTTGAGAATTAGAGACGTAACTGTAATAGTTTTCAACGGAAAGAGTTTTCACAATATAATTTGATTCTTGTCTGAACAGAAGGAAATATATTATAGGAATAGATCCGTAGATTTTTGGAGTTAATTAATTGGTCTTGAGACCGAACGGAGATAGACAATTGATTAATCAACTTTATGAATTGTCCAACAAAGAAGTTCATAATACTTTTCTGATGTTTAACTACGAATAGGAATTAAATTGGGAATTAATCTATTTTTTCATACATGTAATACTTGATAGGTAGATATCTCCGGAATCTGTACTTCTCATATCTGCTCCCATCAAGTTATTTTATTTTCTTATTTGAATTTTAAATTGCATAATTTGTTTGAAAACCAAAATCAAAATTTGAATTCCCCCTAACTAGTATTTTGAGAAACTACGTTTTATTAATTAAGGTTTTTCGTTACTTCTTTCCCCTAAGATTCGATAATTTTATTTGCCGCTTTATTATTAGCTCTGCTAAATCGCTAGTAAAATAATTCTGCGATCAAATCTTGGCGCCATTGCTGGGGAAAGAATAGAAATAATCTTACCATTAATTCTGTGATCGAAATACTGATTTAGGTTGTAATTATCGTACTTTCAGTTAATTTATCGTGTATCTTGTTTGACGTCGATCGATGTGCAGTTTGCATCGATCGATGCAGTTTCTGTTTTCGCGTCGATTGATGCCAATCCTCTGTCGATCGACGCCCGACTATTATTCAAATTTTCAGTTTTTCAATTTCTATTTGTTTCGGTTTATTTTCAGTTTCAACTCACTATTTCCTTTGCCGTACAGGTAGTGCATGAGTACGAGAGCTAAAGGAAAGGATCAGTTAGACTATGACCCAAAAGTCGAAGCCACATGCCAAAAAATCCGAAGAAATAAGCGGGGGCAAGAAAGCTCGATTGATCAAACAATGGCAGATAACGTACCACCGCCGGACAATGTGCCGCAACCGATCGTCTAACCTTAGCCAATCACCCAGCCGCCTCCACAGATACTGACCCTGGAGGAGCAAACGGCACTGTTTCAGGAAGTCCAAGCCACGAGGGCACAACTTCAGCAGCTAAATCTCGAGAGGAAAAATCGGAACAACTAGTGTATTCGCCCCAATCCACTCTTTGAAGACAATCCTGGGGAGGAAGACGAAGAAGATCAGGATCCGCCCGAGGATTTGGATGATGATGAGGAAGAAGAAGCCATGCAAACATGGTATCGACCTCAGTTCAAGGAAAAAGACTTTAGGATTGGCATCAACGCCAATAACTTCGAGCTGAAGACCGGATTGGTGCAAATGGTGCAACAAAACCAATTCGGCGGAAGAGCGACTTGTAGGGTTTGAGTCTACGATGGACAACACGAGTTGCCATTAATTAAATTCTTGCCAAGGATCGTTCTTAGGATATCAGGAATAAATTTCAATTAAATAAACCATGCGAACCTATGCATGCTCCTACAATATTAATTGTAGAGGATGGATTAGAGAATACCTGATTTCATCGTTTGATCTACAGGTCTAGATCGGAGCCAATAACGATGAAATAGATCTGGATCTGGATCTGAACAATGGCGTGGACGGTTGTTCCTACAGATCTGATCTTCTGATCTGTTCCCTTGCTCCTTGGAAATCTGGTGAGGATTATCTACCAAGTTGAATCTGAGATCTGGAGAAGTCGATCAGTTTCTCCCTACAGATAGCCGCCGCCCTCTCTCTCAAAATATACTGAAAACCCTAGTTTTCAACTCTTGTTGACTACATTGATCTGATAGAGAGAAGGCCTTTATATAGTGTTAGGGTTTCGAGAAACCCT
>JAPKLW010001279.1:209149-228015 GCA_026898455.1 Plectranthus barbatus
GCCTGAATTAAATAATTCAACCTACAGGGTTTAGCATAATGAACCTTATGAGCTCCTCAGGGAATGTCACCATCCTGAAACGGATATGCTTACCAAAACGTCCAGACTAAGCAGGCCACACAAAAATTACCAACACCCAAAATACAAGTATTAGAGTACATGTAAGACTCGCCACTCTAGTAAATTAAAGTGTGGTCAATCTGTGTGTGCCCCTTATCCTTCAGTTAGGTTTAAGATCATAGGAAGTATGTTAGGGATATGGCTCATTCGTATGTCAATGTGAATGGCACATCCCACTGTTGAACCCATCAATACATAACTATGTACCGACACATCAAGTAGCTAGGATAAGCCCACTTATGAACCGATGTGTCGCAGCTTAGACCGACAGCCTATCCAGGGACCGTTTCAGCTGTGATACTATTTATATCTCGCTAGGTCAAACGATTCATATGATCCTCTGTGATCTCCTACACACCATATGATCATCCCTATAGGCGAGATAATAGGATATTATAGTTCGTTGTATGTTTGTTCCATCAGACAGCGAGCATTGTTGCGGCAACATATATGAAGACCAGTGTACGAAACACTTAATCATATATGCTTTCAGTATATAATCCCAACACGACCGAGGATCCATACGCACATCTCGACAAATTTATGATGCTCTGCAATACTATCAAGATTGGAGGGATCATCAAGAGTGCCATCCCAATGCGTCTGTTCGCATTCTCTCTGCGGGATAAGGCGCATTCTTGGTTTACTGCACTAGACAAAGAAAGTATCAGTACATGGACAAAATTACGGAATGAATTCCTAGAAAACTTCTTCCCTCCGAACATCATCAGACAGTGAAGGAAGGAGATCATCCGGTTTGCTCAAAGATCAGCCAAAAGCTTCAATGAAGCATGGGAGCATTACAAGGAGTTACTGAGATCTTGCCCAGGACATGGCCTACCCCCATGCGAGCAAGCAGAAGCCTTCTACGAAGGGCTCAATGAGTGGACTGTTGAGTTGGTGGATACCACACTAGGTGACACCATCATGATGAAAGCGGAAAGAAGGCCATGGAGTTTTTCCAAAAGATGGCCAACGACAATCAACGATGGTCCTTAAGTCGACATCGCCCTGTGAAGGCTGTTGAGAAATTGGAGAAAAAGGCCGCTGAAGAACCTGATTGGGCAGCCGAGGTGAAGAAACTGTGAGAGGACTTCACTACACTGAAATAGGAAAAGACAGTTGATGTAATAGAGCCTGTGCACGCTACATTAGAAGGGGATTGTGCCGATGTGAATTTTGTCCAAAGGGGCGGTTACCAAAACAATTACCGTGGAGGATACCAGCAGCACAATCAGCCCTACAACTGCAATCATGCTAGGAACCATCCTGGATTTTCCTATGCGAACCCATAAGCTGCGGAGCAGCCACCACCTGGATTTGCAGTGCAAGATGGAGCAGTGGTCCACTGATAAAGTGAGCAAACTGGAGCAAGAAATCTCAGGCGTGAATACTAAATTAGACCAGGTGCAGAAGCACGTGCAGATTATAAAAACCCAGGTCAGCCAGATTGCCGATGCCCTCGGAGCCCAGCACAAGCCGGGACAACTTCCGAGCAACACTCAGGTTAACCCCAAGAATCAGAATCAGAGAAATCAAGTGAACGCCATCACTCTGAGAGGGGGAATATCGTATGAAGGGCCAAAGCAGGCAAGAAAAGATCCACAGGAGGACGAGGACGTGGAACATGTCGAAGGAGCCGAAGCAGACACGTCCACGTCGATCGATGCGGGATCCACGTCGATCGACGCAGCCACACAAGCCACGTCGATTGATGCAAATCCAAGATGATCGATGCAGGCCCCTAGCCCGACTGCAAAGAAGCCTCCTCTTCTGTATCCGCAATGGTTTGCCAAAACGAAAATGAAAGAGAGGTACGCACGCTTCTTGGAAAATATGAAGAAGGTGCATATAAATATCCCATTGGTTGAAGCACTGCAAGAGATGCCCGGTTACATCAAATTTCTGAAGGACATGGTCTCTCAGAAAAGACCCTTCATGGAGCATGAAACAGTCAATCTGTTCGAAGAGTGTAGCGCCATAATCCAAAAGAAGATGCTAGTCAAGAGAGAGGACCCAGGTTCTTTCACGATTTCTTGTGTAATCAGAGGAGAGACCTTCGGAAAAGTCCTTTGTGATTCTGGAGCATCAATCAATCTGATGCCGTTGTCAATCTTCAAACGGCTGGAGATCGGAAGCATCTAACCCACGAACATATCACTATAGATGGCCGATCGATCAGTGTCCTTGCTGAGAAGCATTGTGGAAGATGTGCTTGTAAAGGTGAAAGACTTCATTATCCCAGCCGACTTCGTGGTGCTCGACATGGAAGAAGATAGAAGTATTCCACTGATTCTGGGAAGACCGTTCCTAAAGACTGGGGGGGCATTAATCGACATGCGAGATGCCAAACTGACATTCCGGGTTAACAATGAGTCAGTCACTTTCTCCATTTATAAAGCAATGCAGAAGCACAATGAAGGGAGCTACGAGGAAGAATGCCATATGATCAATTGCTTCAACCTGGTGATGTCTTCTCCTTTTGCCTCTCTCAAAAGTGATCCGGATTTTCTGGAGAACTGCCTACAGCACTCACTATTTTCATCGACAAATTTAGAAGAGATAGATGATGAAATTGTGGATCTGGTAATGGAGCTGGATGTGTTCGAGGAGATAACTCGGGAAAAAGAGAATAAAAGAGAGCAACTACCAAGCCGGTACAACCAGAACAAGCCAGGAAAATGTGGAGAGCCATCCACATCGATCGACGCCAGAGGCACGTCGATCGATGCAGCCTCAGCAATTACGTCAATTGACGCCAAAAGCTCATCGATCGATGTCGGAGAGCAATCAGACATGGAGTTTTCATCGGCCAAACTAGCGCGACGTGGAAAAGGGATCGCGGCCAATCTATCTACGTTGATCGATGCAGATCGAGCATCGATAGATGCGGGTCTAAAAAAGCAGCCATCTAACTCCGATCCGCCAGTTCTGGAACTCAAGACACTCCCGGCACACCTCAGGTACGTTTTTCTGGAATCTAATGATACTTACCCTGTGATCGTCTCTGCTTACTTGACACAGGGGGAATTGGAAAATCTATTGCGAGTCCTACGGAAATACAAGTCCCCCATTGGATGGACTTTGGGGGATATCAAAGGGATCAGTCATTCGCTCTGCATGCACAAGATCATTCTGGAGGAGAATGCCATGCCAAAGAGACAAGCACAATGACGACTAAACCCTATCATGCAGGAAGTCGTAAAGAAGGAGGTGCTCAAACTCCTAGACCATGGCATGATCTACCTGATTTTCGACAGCAAATGGGTGAGCCCTACACAAGTTATAGCCAAGAAAGGGGGGATGCTGATCATAACAAATGACAATGGAGAGGAGGTCGCAACAAGACCATTTACTGGATGGCGATTCTGCATTGACTACCAGGCCCTCAACGCCGCCACGTGCAAGGTTCATTTTGCTCTCCCATTAATTGATCAAATGTTAGAAAGATTATCTGGTTACCCTTTCTATTGTTTTCTTGATGGTTACTCAGGGTATAACCAGATTGCTGTGGCGCCGGAGGACCAGCACAAGACCGCATTCACCTGTCCGTACGGAGTGTTTGCGTACCGACGGATGCCATTTGGACTGTGCAACGCACCGGCGACTTTCCAAAGATGCATGATGGCAATCTTCCACGACTTAATCGAAGATGTCAAGGCGTATTCATGGATGATTTCTCAATTTTCGGTAGCTCATTTGATGTTTGTTTGTAAAATTTGGCTACCGTACTAGAGAGGTGCACTGAGACAAACCTATGCCTCAATTGGGAGAAATGCCACTTCATGGTGTGAGAAAGAATTGTGCTAGGCCATCGAGTATCAGCAGAAGGATTGGAGGTGGACTGAGCCAAAGTGACAGCCATTGAGAAGATGCCACCGCCAGCAAATGTCAAAGCAGTCTGGAGCTTTCTTGGTCACGTCGGGTTTTATAGGAGGTTCATCAAAGACTTCTCGAAGATATGTCGACCGTTGTGCAACATGTTGGAGAAGGATGTTTCCTTCGTCATTGATGATGAGTGCTTGCAGGCCTTCGAGAGACTGAAAGAGGCGCTAGTGACTGCACCGGTCTTGACTTCGCCAGATTGGGGTGAGCCTTTCATATTGATGTGCGACGCCAGCGACTACGCTGTTGGGGCAGTCTTGGGGCAGCTGAAAGGAAGGCTCTTCCATGTGATTTACTACGCCAGCAAGAGCATGAATCCGGCGCAGTGCAACTACACCACCACGGAGAAGGAAATGCTCACTGTAGTGTATGCATTTGACAAGTTTCGATCCTATCTAATAAGTTCGAAGACAATTGTCTACACTGACCATGCAGCTATCAGATATCTGTTCGCGAAGCAAGATGCCAAGCCCAGATTGATCAGGTGGATATTGTTGCTACAAGAGTTTGACTTGGAGATCAAGGACAGAAAAGGGAGCGAGAATGTGATCGCAGACCACTTGTCACGACTCGAGCCACCAGTCAAAGGGGATGATCGGCAAATGAGGATCTGAGAGACATTCCCCGACAAACAGATCTATGCTCTTAGGGATTTGAGAGAGACGTACGAGTCCAAAACACCTTGGTATGCGGACTTTGCCAACTACTTGGTAGCCGGCGTACTTCCACCGGACTCTTCTCCATATGCAAAAAAGATGTTTCTACACGACGTTAGATTGTACTATTGGGAGGATCCCTACCTTTGGTGAAAATGTGCTGACGGCATCTTCGCCGTTGTGTGCCTCAATCCGAGTGGCATCAAATCTACGAAGCTTGCCATTCATCTCCTAGTGGCGGTCATCATTCAGCCAACTGGACGGCATTCAAAATTCTTGCAAGCGGATTCTATTGGCCATCCATCTACGAGGTCTGTCGCGGATGGATTACGAGCTGTGATCGTTGCCAGAGGACCGACAACATCTCGCGGAGGGATGAGATGCCACAGACCCCGGTAATTGCAGTTGAAATCTTTGATGTGTGGGGTTCGACTTCATGGGCCCTTTTCCGCCATCCCATGGGTTCTCATATATTCTTCTTGTGGTTGATTATGTGTCACGATGGGTTGAAGCCATTCCAACAGCCACCAACGACTCTAAAGTCATCATCAAGTTCCTGCAAAAGCTTATGACAAGATTTGGGATGCCAAGAGCCTTGTTAAGTGATGGGGGATCCCATTTTTGTAACAAATGGCTTGCTTCTTTTTGTGCTAGGTACGGAGTAAAGCATCGTGTTACTACCCCATATCACCCTTTAGGGAACGGGCTGACAGAGTTGTCCAACCACAAAATCAAGCAAATCTTGGAGAAGACGGTGAAGCAAAGGAAAGATTTGGTTGTGAAGCTCAACGATGCATTGTGGGCATACCGCACCGCCTACAAAACACCCATTAGGACATCTCCATATCAACTAATTTTCGGAAAATCCTATCATCTCCCCGAGGAGATGGAGTACAAGGCTTGGAGAGCAGTGAAAGAGCTAAATCTGGATTGGAGGACGGCTGCAGCAGATCGAGCTATGACACTGAATGAGTTGGAAGACTTCAGGGATGAAGCTTACGAGAACAACGTCATATATAAGACCCACATTAAGAGGTTCCACGACAGGGGGATTCACACGCATGTTTTTAATTCAGGTGACAAAGTTCTCCTCTTCAAATCCCGTCTTTGCTTCATGCCCGGACAGTTGCATTCAAAGTGGGCTGGACAATACACCGTAGTTTGCCATTTTCCGAACGGTGTGCTTGAATTAGCTGGTCAAGACGGCAAGATTTTCAAAGTCAACAGGCAGAACCTTAAACCATACTACACCCCACTTCAAATTTGTGCGGTGGAGAAGTACTACTTGAATCGCCCATGAAAATACAGGTATTGTCGAGCTAGCGACATTAAACCAAGCACTTGTTGGGAGGTAACCCAACAACTTACTGTTTTTATTACTTTTTTATTTTAGTTGAGTCGAGTTGAGTAAATAGGAATCAGAATTTTTTTTCACCAATTTTTGAGTTTTCAGTATATTTGTATATGTTCAGGTCTGTGTCGATCGACGCCAACCTCACGTCGATCGACGTGAGTTTCTGGTCTGCATCGATCAATGCGGAACCTGCATCGATCGACACACTCACTTCAGACGCACGGGTAAGTGGGTTTAAAACCCGTTTTTCTTCATTTTTTCAACACAACACACACACACGCACGCCGCGCCTCTCCACTCCAAACACCCAAACTCGAAGAATTTTCCCCATAACTCGCCACTACAACTCAAGGTATGCCTCCTAGACTCTTTCCCTTTGACTATTTTGTGCTAATTGACGAATTTGTGGATTAAATTGATGAATTTGGACTATTGTGCCCTAATTTCAAATTTTTGCTCTTTCGTTGATTTCTTTGCACTTCTTGCTCGATTGTTCGATATGGGTCATGATTCTAGTAGATGTGTTTGCCATAGGAGAATTTGTAGTCATGGAATTGAATAACTTTGATTCTAGCGTGTTTGGGGATTTTCCTATTTTGCTTGTTTTCTTACTTGCATATTTTGGGTCAAAATTGTTCCAATTGGGGGTGTTTATGGATAGAAATAGGTGTGAATTGCTTGATGGTGGAGCCAATTTTATATGGGTAGATGTAATATGAAGCTAATTGTGAGAATTTGGTATTATTGCTTAGAGAAATTTTGTGAAGTAAATGAACTCTTGATGACAATTTTTTTCTTCTATCCCTGCAGAATTAAATGGCTTTCCGACCGACGTTTGCCAACCCAAAAGCGGAGGCACTCTATAAAAAGATCAGTGGTGAGGACTTCCGAATCCGACAGACCATCTACCCTTGCCCGGTGACAATGGAGAAGCTTGGGATTCGGGCTGATGTCGAGGCCCTGCTGGAGAGAGCGGGATGGAGCACTTGGATGACCGAGCGGTGGCCAACATATCCATCGATCGTGCTGGAGTTCTTTGCATCCCTCCACGTCTACGAAGTCCAATCAGAGTCTGAGCCAACAACCATCGGATTTCAGCTTCTGAACCAGTACTACGAGCTCCCGAGGGATGTGCTGGATGGCATTTGGGAAGTCCCCAAAACTGGGATGGGTTTTCTTCCCAGAGAGTTCAACATAGTCAAGTTTTGGCGACAAATTGCAGCTGAAGCAGAGGAGAACACAAGAGACTTCAATGCAGGAGGCTTGAAAGTCTCGTCCATCGACCACCCCATGTTCCGTTATCTTCAGCAGTGCATGGGGGCATCGATCACCGGCCGCCATGAAAGTGCCAAAGTGCGGTTTGGAGAGCTCTACGCCCTCTACTGCATGTTGACCGACGACAACTTCAGTTTCGCCACCCTCTTCATGGGCCATTGGAGACGACAGGTGAAGGCTGCAAAGGAGAACATTTGGAGCGGGGGATTGATTACCCAATTGTGGTACATGTGGGGATTTGCTTGACCGACATCGAAAAGCTTGAGGAGACCAAGGGACTTGGCACTGCACGTCTGGTGCAGATGCAGATGCTTACAGCCCGCGAGGGTGGATTGTCGCTGCGGATGTCCAATGGGGACAAGTTTCTACTCCCTCAGCCGGACCTCACTCATGTCACGGACTACCACCACCGCACCAACTGGTTGATGAGCACCCCCGTCCATATGAAGCTTATGATCGGACCTAATGGGGGAGCCGGCTCTTCCCGCCTTGGTCACCAACCGCAAACCCGCGCCCGTGAGGAGGGTCGATGGTAGCGCTGCCATTTGAATGCCGAGCAACCGCAAAATTCACCTCCAACAAACAACATGGGGGAAGAGGCACCCGAGGTGGAAGAGGCACCCAATGAGGAAGAGCACGAGGAGGGAACCGGCGAGATTCCGGGGTGGACCGCTAGAGCCCCAACCAGCTACTTTCTGGAAGAGTCCTCCTCTACCGGAGTGGATCTGGCTATGCTCTATCAGTTCAAGCAGCAGCAGGCTGCCGAGCACACAACAGAGCGCACCCGCCAGGCCGAGTTTCACTGACATGTGCATACCAGGCTGGAGATCATCGACAATCAAATGCAGCGCCTCCTGTTGGACTATCAGCCGGAGTCCACCTACACGCGCCGACTTCGGGAGCGGAATAGGAGAAGCCAAGATTGGCACACCGCCGATGAGGAGATGGAGGACCCTCCCGTGGATGATTGAGGTACCGTTTCTCTTTTCCTATCTAACTTGCAAACTTGTGCACTCCTTCGAGTGAAACAAGTTTGGGGGGATGAGGATCGGAAAAGGGAAACATTTTTATTTTTATTTACTGTTTTATTTTTATTTAGTTGTTTATTTCAGTTTCCTAGGTTTTGCACCATCACCATCCTTGTTCTTTTGCTTCAATGTGAATAGCTGCTTTCTGCAAGGCTTTTCACTCAAATTAGTATTTTGAATTCTTGATTTGTGGTACTAGTTCTGAATTGTAGAGTCTTGAGAACTGTTTTAGGAGCTTTTGAACATAGGAAAGTTGGAACTATTTTGATTATGTTGGTGTTGGAAAGTATGACTTGTCTTCCCTTGTATGAGAATTGTTGATTGATAATTGAGATATTTGCTGATTGAGAATGAAAATTTGTGTGATAGAGTAGCCAATGATAGAAGCTATTTTGCTTGAGGAGTTGATCTTTGAAATATAAATTCTTGCTAGATAACTGTTCAAATTTCGTAATTGTTGAGGAGTAACAAAAATTTTAACCCTGTGTGAAAATTTGAGCCTCTTTTTTGTTTGATGAGTGACAAGGTTTTTAGGCTTACTTCCTAGAATTTGACAAATTTCACTCCTGAGGTTGCATTAAGTGTGGTAATAGGGTGAAAATGATTTTAGGCATGTTCTTTCGTAGCCCATCTCCCATACACTAACCTTTAATTTCCACTTGTAGCCCCTTTGAGCCTTGAATAAATTTTCTTTGATTAGAAGGGTTGATGAATAAGAGGATTATGATTTATTGGAAGGTGTGAATTGTGTGACAGTGATGTGAGTCCATGTGCAAAAATAAGGGTTCCGATGGGTAAATTAAGAAAAAAGTGAACATGAGTGGAAAAAGAAAGAAAAAAAAAATTCATACGCTTGTAAGTTCACGAAAGTTAAAAATAAGTTCTAAGGGGCCGTGAAAATTATAAGGAAAAAAGAAGGAACAAGATTGTGCATAAGAGAAAAATTATGTGGTTATGGTATGCTTGGGTTTTTGAGTTTTAATTGCAATATTTTAAGTCACTTAGCCAAATGTATCCCACCTTTTAGGTAAGCCACATTACAACCAAAATAAGACCTTTCTAATTCCCTGAAAAGCCACACTAACAAGCAGTGGAGAGATGAGAAACTTGTCAAACTTATGGTGAGGTAAACTAAAACCTTGAGTGAGCGAAACACAAACCCTTTACTTTTTGGGCGATGAGTGCAAACTCTGCCCTGTGAGGTTCCTCCTTAATAATTTAACAATGAGAATTTTGTTTGGATTGCATGATTTATGTGGATAAGTGATACTCGGATAGTAAAAGAAGCTTGTGAGGCATTGCTCACTTATATCTGCATGAGATTTGATTTCTTATCAGTGAATTGATCGAGGACGATCAATGGTTTAAGTTTGGGGGAGTTGATAAATTAGTATTTTTAACAACTTATCTTTGGGTTCTTTGACTATTTGGGTGATGTTTGAGTTGTTTTACATGTTTTATTGTGCATGAATTGGCTTTTGTGCTCTTAATGTCGTGATTGATAAATTATGCAGGTTTTGAGTTGGAAACAGGGAAGAAATCAAAGGATGCTCGAGTTCCAGACCTGCATTGATCGACGCCAAAGGCATGTCGATTGATGCAGCTGCTCGGAGGGACGATCGATGTGAGATCGATGCGGGTCCTTCATGAGCATCGATCAACCCGAGTTTCTGCATCGATTGACGCGAATCCAGGAAATCCTAATCTGATCCTGATTTGAAGGTTTAGATACATCTAACCCTAGATACTACATGATACATCTATCACAGCTATATAAAGCCATGTAAAATTCGAATTTTAGTGTGTAGAATTTTAGAGTTGAAGATTTTAGAAGAGTTCCAAGAGTTTTATGTTTTAGGGTTGAAGACAAATATTTGTGGGAAGACATCTACACCCAGTTTTTATGCAATTCATGGTTTTCTTTATCTCTGATGATTTTATTCATGATAAGTGTAACTAATTTCCTTCTCAGATTCTAGGGTTTTGAACTATCAATGTATGCATGTTAGATTAATTGAATTAATTTTCCTTTCCCATCGTAGTTTGTGAATTCTGTGCTTATTCATAATCTTCAGTTGCTGGCCACATCTTAGGATTAATTAGTTGAGAATTAGAGACGTAACTGTAATAGTTTTCAACGGAAAGAGTTTTCACAATATAATTTGATTTCTTGTCTGAACAGAAGGAAATAGAATATAGGAATAGATCCGTAGATTTTTGGAGTTAATTAATTAATCTTGAGACCGAACGGAGATAGATAATTGATTAATTAACTTTATGAATTGTCCAACAAAGAAGTTCATAATACTTTTCTGATGTTTCACTACGAATAGGAATTAAATTGGGAATTAATCAATTTGTCCATACATGTAATACTTGATAGGTAGATATTCCTGGAATCTGTACTTCTCATATCTGCTCCCGTCAAGTAATTTTATTTTCATGTTTGAATTTTAAATTGCATAATTATTTGAAAACCAAAATAAAAATTTGAATTCCCCCTAACCAGTATTTTGAGAAACTAGGTTTTAGTAGTTAAGGTTTTTCAATACTTCTTTCTCCTGGGATTCGATAATTTCATTTGTCGCTTTATTATTAGCTCTGCTAAATTGCTAGTAAAATAATTATGCGATCACTCATCTTTGTGCTTTTGGTCCACCATGTTATATCAATAATAATGGGAAGTCGAAGTTAAGTACTTTCTCTCCTAAAGCTGACGAAGGAGTGTTCCTAGGATGTGGGCAACCTTTTCACAAGGGTTATAGAGTGCTTAACAAGATCACCAAGCTTGTGGAAATAACATTCAATGTTATTTTTTATGAAGCTACTTTAGTGTGCAGGACCATGAGAAGTCAAAAAGATGTGATTCATGGAATCGATAATGGCAATGGACTTTCGGGCTCAAATACTTCTGAAGCTGAACCGATGGATCCGACTAGGTTGATGAATGAATCTTCATCTACGCGGGAGATCTTGGCTAATCAGCAAACAATTGAGATGGCCGGTGATGCAACTGGTAATGCTGAGGCCACCTTAAATTCTCTCAATGAGCTCACGATTCAAGGAGGAACTCAAGAAGGAGAAACTAGTCAGCAAAATAAAGACGTAGCTGAGGATTCCTAAAATTGCGAGAAGACTGCTGAAGACAACACTATTGATATGGACCAGGAGCAAGCTACTGAAGACAGGTGTAGTACTCCCGCAAATACAAATTCCGCAGACGACACATCAGAAGAAAATCATTCAACAAATGTCAACCCAACAAGTGTAGGGGACAGGTTGAACAACCTAAAACTTGTTGATGTACCTATTTCTGGAAGTCAAATTGGAGCATCTAGCAATCAAACCATTCCAGTTACGGAGCTGCAAAGACCGAAGTGGCTGCTAAGAGATCATCCTTCAGAAGCAATATTAGGTGATCTTGCCCATCCAATTCGAACCAGACACAACGCTATGCTAGCCTGCTATATATCTGAGGATGAGCCGACACACTCAAATCCACCGATTGGATCAATGCGATGTAGGAAGAATTATCAGAATTCATGCGGAATCACATATGGGATCTCGTAGATCAACCAACACATCTATCGGTGATAGGCACCAAATGGGTATTCAAGATCAAGCGTGACAAAAATGGACTCGTCGTTCGCAACAAATAAAGGCTTGTAGCTAAAGGATATGCGCAGTGCGAAGGAATTAATTTTGATGAAATATTTGCTCATGTAGCTCGGCTGGAAGCAATCAGGTTATTCCTTGCATATGCTGCTCACCATGGTTTCACTATTTTTTAGATGGATGTCAAGAGTGCATTCCTAAATGGTGAATTGAAGGAAGAAGTCTACGTGGAGCAACCACCAGGATTTGAACGCGGGAACAAGGTGTACAAATTGAGGAAAGCTCTATATGATATGAAGCAAGCTCTGAGAGCTTGTTACGAGACGCTATCACAGTTTCTGCTGAAGAATGGATTCAAGAAGGAGAAGATCGATCGGACACTCTTCTTGATCAAGGATGCTGAGCATATACTGCTTGTCCAAATATATGTGGATGACATCATATTTGGATCTAGGAATCTAACTATGTAAAAAGTTTGCTCAACTTATGTAGACTAACTTTCAGATGAGCATGATGGGGAAGATGCCACACTTGTTAGGTCTGCAAGTTCAGCAATCCAGCGATGGGATCTTCATCCACCAGAAAAAGTATACAAAGGATCTCATCTGCAAATTTTGTCCAGAAAAGACAAAGACACTGCGGATTCCCATGAGCACAGCATGTCAAATATCAATGGACGAAGAAGGCGAATCCGTGGATCCAACAACATACAAAGGTATTATTGGCTCTTTACTATACCTAACGGCCAGCAGGCTAGACATTTTGTATGTTGTAGGCGTATGTGCTAGATATTAAGCAAATTCGAAGAAATCGCACATGGAGTACGCACGAAAGATTGTTAGAGATCTGAAAGGGACAACATCCCTGGGAATTCAATACCCAAGAGCAAATGATCTTACACTCGTTGGATATTGAGATTCTGACTTTGGAGGATGCCAAATCGATCGGAAGAGTACGAGTGGGACATGCCAATTCCTTGGACGCAAGTGGTAAATTGGTTCAGTAAGAAGCAACACTCCGTAAAAGCCTCCACAACATAAGCTGAATATGTGGCTGCTGCGAGCTGCTGTACACAGGTGCTGTTGATCAAGCAACAACTTCAAGATTATGAAGTCAACACCGAATGCATTCCATTATACAGCGACAACAACAGTGCAATGTGCATCACGAAGAATGCAGTGCATCATTCAAGGACAAAGCACATTGAAATCAGAAATCACTTCACCTAAGACCATGTTGAAAAGAAGGATATCTCCGTGGATTATATCTAGACAGAAGACCAGCTAGCAGACATATTCACTAAAGCTCTTGCAGAGAGCAGATTTAAAGAGCTCTGTCTTAAGCTTGGTCTATTGGAATGAGACGAGGTTGTGGAAGAATGAGTCCAAGCTCTCATTCTATTTTTGGATTTCTTGGATTACTTGGATTTCTTGGAGATGATGCGGAATAAGAGTGTGTCTAAGCTCACACTCTTCAGCAAATTACTGAAAACTCAGCCAGATTGCTGAGTCCCACCTCTCAGTAGATTCGACAACCAGTTATTGAAGATTATTATTTTCAGCAGACGAGATAAGATAATGCTGAGTCACAGCTCTCAGCATATGGAGAAGACTGTTGAATCAATCTAAGGAAATTGATAAGATGTGGGGAATCAAAATCGGGATATCTCAACCGAAGTAATTGTTACAAACTTCATTAATGGAGTAAATTAATGAGGCAATGATTGATATTCGCTATCATTACCGAAGATTTGGCTCAAGGCTCGAGATGATTCAGTTCTGGAAATGGCATCTCGAATGGCCATGTGTAAACTTTTGCCAAAACCGTCGGTTCCCAAGACAGATGAGTTGATTGATTGGACAAATCTCAAGGATGGGTATTCCTATTTAAAGGGAGGTTCTTTCGCTTAGGAAAATCATAGCCAAACCTCTGAAAACAAAAGCCGTTTCATGTCTTTCATCCCCTCCGATTAAACCCTGTTGCTCGAGAAAAAGCAAAAATATCGTCCTTCACCATCTCACAAAAAGACCTTCAAGATAGGTTCGAGCAACGTGATTTGGAAGTCTCCAAATTGAGAGGAAGATTCGTAATCTTAATAGAGAACAAATCTGTTAGGAATATTGTTAGATATATTAAAACCCCTTTGTTGTCAATGTTTGTTTATTATGTTATGGTGCATCAAAGCTCAAGCTGATCTAGTGTCTATCAACTTAGTATCGAGTTGAAAAGTAAAAGTCTTGATGATTGTTGAAAAAGCTAGGAAAGAAGAATCAAGAATGCTGAAGGAACTAGAACTAGAAAAGAAGAATCAAGAATGCTGAAGGAATCAGTAGACTTGATGATTGTTGAAAAAGCTAGGAAAGGCTAGCAAACATGGAGGAATGCTGAACAAGAGAATTCTGAAGAAGTAACGCCAACATGCTGCGAAGATCTTAGCAACTCTGCCGAGACATCAGCTGAATACCAAATGCCAGCAAACACTAAACAACAATAAAGGAAGATACAAGTCGCAAATCAGAAGGATCCAAATCGCAAAGAAACAAAGGATTAAAGAATTGAATAATCAACTTACACAACAGAGGTTTCAAGTTCAAAGTGAAAGATCCATTCTGACAAAGATGACTACAAATAGGAGCCACGCCAATCAGAGACAAAGGATACTTGAAGAATCTCTATACGCTGCAGAAAAAAAGGAAGGACATATATTGGCGAGCAATACCTTTGAATCTAACGGAAAAGATCCAAACGACTGTTTGAATCTTCACCTATAAATAGGTGTCGTCCTAAAATGATTCAAAGGTTTGCGAAATTCTATTCACAAAGAAAACAAGAGAAGATCAAAACATTCTCTACACTACTCGAACTCATCCGAGCTAGTACATACTTGAAGCTTTTTCACAAGCTCTCGTACTTGAAGCTCGAAGCCTTTGAAGTTTAACTTCTATAGGTTGATATTGGGATTCCATCTATTCTTAGAAAGAATCTAGCAGTCAGCTTGCCTTGCAAGCGTGATTATTACGGGCATCGCCAACACAATGATAGGTTCTGGAAAGAACTATAAAAATCCCAACAATCGATGTCTAAGGAGAAGGGAGGTTTCTCCTCACTCTATGGAGCGACGAGGTGAAGATTGAAGACCGAGGTGCTTGAAGGAGCGTGCTGACCAGACGGAGGAGTTGTTCAACATTAGAGATCAGGTTTGACCTTGTATTCAATCGATTAGTGAATTTTCAGTTAGAGGACTGAGGAGTGGACGTAGAACAGTTGTTCGAACCACTATCAATCCTTGTGTCTCCTTCACTGCTTTATTTCGTTATTTTGTATACGTGCATACTTGAAACTCAACACACCAAGTGTTGTAGTATAATCTGCAATTCATTTAAGGAATACTGGAGCTAAACCACATTTGATAAACACTTGCTAAGAAGTGACCTTAGCAGGATAAGTGCAAGACATTACTAATACTTTCGCTACATATAAAACACTCTGATCGAGGACCGACAAGTGGTATCAGATCGGTTGGTCTTTACAGACTAGCTGCATCTGAGTCTTAGGACCAGATCCATATTTTCCTTGCATATGTGTGCTTTTGTGTTTAGCTAAGATTAAAAGCAATGGCAAACAACGCGATGTTTGGAAAGTTTGCTCTTGAAAGCTACTCTATCTGGAAAAAGAGGTCGTTGATCATGTTGATGAACATACATCCCGGGAAGAAGCAAGTGATCAAAAATGGACCAATCAAAATCTAAAAGGTGAGGACCAGGATTGACAAAGATGTAGCAGGACCAGACGTAATTGTGGACAAGCCATACGAGGAATGGACTCCAGAAGATCGAGTTTGTGGCCAATTGGACTATATTGCCATGGATTTAATCTTAAATTCCTTGTCACCAACCCTAATGGCAGAAGCCTTGGAGTACAACAATGCCAAAAAAATGTGGGACTTTCTTGGCAGTCTAAGCACTGAGACGGATCAAATGAAGAGAAATAAGCCACAGCAATGGGTAGACAGGTATGAATCTTTTCAATTGATTCCAGGTGAAACCGTGAAGGACATGGAGGCCAGATTCAACACATTGTAGTTGAGTTAAAGAAGTTGGGAAGGACGTACGAGCTTCCAGACATGAACTCAAAGATCCTCTCAAGACTACCAAAGAAAGATTGGTTCGTCATAGTGACTAGCCCGAAGGAGAAATATCTATCTGCAATAAGTACCAAAGAGGTGTTTGCTCAACTTAAGGCACACGAATGGGACATCACGAAGATCAATAAAAGCAAAGTTGTTCGTGTTGCAACAACCATTGAAGAACCCAGCAAGGATGCAACATTCTTTGTGAAGAGCGACGGACAAAAGTCGAAGACCAGGAAGCCATTCCACTCCGATCGACCAGCTCAATCCAATACAACAAAAGAGATACCAACTACCATTGGGTCTTAAGCAAAAGAAGCAGAATGCTCAATCAGCGAGCTAGAAGAACAGATGAAAAGATTACAAAAGTTGTTGCTGAAAGCTAAAGGGAAGAAAGAAGAATTCCAGCAAAGTCAACCAGCTAACAGTCAAATTGCTAAGAAAATGCCAAGAACATGCTACGAATGCAACTTTCTGGATCATCTGAAGTTTGAATGTCCACGAAAAGATCCACAGGAAAGGGAAAGATTAAGGAAGTTGTTCGAAAGGCGAGCATCAAAAGCTCTTACCAAAGCTTTGTTAACAAGAACGGAACTAACAGACATCCCAGATCTTGACGACGAAGGATACTCATCAGAAGATGAAGAGGGTTTTTTCATGGTATTCATGGCCGACATCAATGAAGATAGTAATGGAGATGAAGAGCCGATAGGAGAATCAACTCAAGCTATTACATGAAATCAGTTAACAAATTCTATTATGTCTGTTGCTTCTACTTCAGAAAACATGCATGATACTGCTAATTCATGTTACTCAGAATCAGATGAAATAACTGTAGAATTTCTGCTAAAAGAATTTTCAAAGGTTCATGCCTTAAAGGATATTTTAGTAAAAGAAAATTCCTCTCTGAAATCTCAGCTTTATATTTTGACCAGTGAGATTGAAAAATCTAGGTCATCAGACGAGGAACTTTTAAAATTAAGAACAAAATTCTCCTCATTGAATGAAAATTTTAGTGTTTTAAAACAGGAGAATGAAGTTCTCAAAAGTAAAAACTCCATGCAAACTGCTTGTCAGTGTAAATCTTCAAAGAGCACGAGAGATATAGATGAGATTCTAAGTGTCCAAAAGAGTTCGAAGAACTTTGCAGGAATAGGTTTTGACAAAAGAGAATCATGCGATGCTGAATCAAGTAAATTAAAGAAAATTGTCTTTGTCCCAGCAACTTGGAAGATTCAGCAATTAGCTTGGAAAGACAAGAGGGAGAACTCTAAGTTAGCTACATTTGCTGAGCAGAAATGTTGGCAAACTAACATCCCTCAGCTGACTGCTCAGCAAAGAGTAAACTACATGTCTGCTGGGAAAAGGCCAGTAAAGTCAAGGTATGCTACCCAGCAGACTGTTCCATCTGCTAGGAAGGTTCATACAAATCCTAGAAAGGCTAAGCAATCTGCAGAGACTGCAAGGAAGCCAACATACACACCAACTAGAAGGAACTCCTACTTGAGGCCAGAGTCTAAAACACCATACTTTCAGAAGACTGTGAAGGCTCGACACACTACTACACATGCGAATTCAATGTATTACTCTAATAGGAATGTAAGGGTAGTAAAACGTGATGACAAAAGAAATGTCAAGATCACGAAGATCTGGATTCCTAAAGGAATGATCCAGAGAACTAATCCTGCAGGACCCGTAAATGATCGGGTAGCAAAAATATAACTTTTTTGTTTTGTAGGAACGGGGTCCAGGAAGAAGAATCTCATGAAAATTAAAATAATGGATCCTATACAGTGGATGCTCAGGTCACATGACAGGAGATGAAGAGATCTTCGCAGAACTTCAGAAGATCAGAGGACTTTCAGTCTCATTTGGTGACAACTCAAAAGCTAGAGTCATTGGGAGAGGGTGCATCGAGCAAAATGGCATGCTGATCATTAATGTGGCCCTCGTCGACAACCTTAAACACAACCTACTGAGCATTCAGCCAGCTAAGTGAAAATGGATATATTGTTTCTTTCTTTGATACAGGTTGTGAGATTGCTGATAGGGCTACTGGAGAACTAAAGCTGAGAGGAATCAGAAAAGGAGGACTCTATGTTGCTGATTGGGAAAGTGGTCAGCAAGCATCATGCTTTATTGCATATAGCAAGGAAGAGACAAACTGGCTATGAGACCTTCAATAAGGAAGGAATATGCAGAGCCTTTCGACAATGTAAACAAGCCAAGGCCTCATTCAAATCCAACTCAGAAAAGGCCACATCAAGAAGAATCCTTGAGCTGTTGCACATGGATATATTTGGCCCTCTAACTCCACCCACTATAGGTAATAAACAATATATATTAGTTCTTGTTGATGATTATTCCAGGTACACATGGGTGAGACTACTCAAGAGCAAGGACTAAGTAAAGACAATCTTGCCGGAGTTGATACTTCGAGTTCAAAATGACAAAGAGCTTATGGTGAAACGGATAAGATCTAAAAATGGTACAGAATTCTGTAACAAAACATTAATGGACTTCTGCACTGACGCTGGGATAGGGTGAAAGGTCCACTTGAAGAATACCTCAGCAGAACAGTCTGGCAGAACGGAGAAACATGACTCTAAAGGAGGTTGTGCGAACAATGCTTGTGGATACAGCTCAAGGTGAGAGATATTGGGGAGAAGCGGTAATGATTGCTTGCTACACTCAGAATAGAATTCACCACTTGTTGCTCCCGAAATATCAGAGTCATCGTATTGATAACTTAACACAAAATGCAGCGGAATAGTTTTACGTCTCTTGCACTTAACGTTATTTTC
>JAPKLW010001280.1:0-40736 GCA_026898455.1 Plectranthus barbatus
GTTTTGGTGGTTTGTGCAATCCTGTGTAAACCCTAGGGTTTGCATTAGGGTTAGGGCAAATCATCAGATCACAAAGGCCTAAATCTCAAAAGATTTGGAGGCCCTTGAAGATTTGGAAAGATTTGAAAAGATTTGGATTTATCCAAATTGATTCAAAATTCAAATTGTAATAGAATAGAATTTTATTTTCTATTTTTTTGGGGCCACGAGAAATTTTTGTTTGTCTTAATTGTCCTCGTATGATATGTGATTTATTTATGTGCGCAAGTAAGCATGTGTAGATAATAGGAAAAGCATGATTTACTGCTTTTATTATTTACAACTTTCCAAGCATGCTTATGTGATTAATTTCTTTTGTTGGATTATATTTTGGGAATTTTTGGGCTTGTTTAATTACATGCAAAAATTTGGGAAATATAATGACAAAAAGAAATTATGTGTGCGCATAAAGAAACCTTTTAAAAGAAAAATACTAAGCGGATTTTTTAATTAAAATCAACAGACCTCCACAAAGCGGTCCTAGGCTGTAAGTGTATCTCTCGTTCTAGTAAACGTCTACGAGTGTAGCTTGCTAGTTCCCGGAGGTGCATGGGTACGGTTGTTGGGATTTCTAGACAAATAATTTAAATCATGTGAATAGTGGGAGGGCTTTGCGTAAACGTCTACGAGTGTAGCTTGCGTAGACCTCTTTCACAAGTATTCTAGGATTGATTTAAATTAAAGATAACAAAAGTTTTGAGGGCTGTGCGGTATGGTTACGTGCCATGCTAAACTGTCTCTTTTGGCCGGAGTTAAATTTGTGGTTAATCGCTTAGAAGCATCTTAGAATATAATGCATGAATCGCATCCCTGTTCTTGTAAGGATGGCTTGGTCTAAGGCTTTCACTAATTATTAATTTCTAGTGTCAAAAGCTTCCTGACATGGTAGTGAAATTAAATGAATTGGGGCTTAAAACCCGCAGTTCTGGTTGAGGGTGACATCGTAAACGTCTACGAGTGTAGCTTGCGGTGGGAACTCTTGGGCAATTAGTGGAAAACATTTGTAATTGATTTATTAAAAGGTTTTCAATGCATTTGTTTTCGAAGTTCAACATGTATGTTCTTATTTTAAGATTCTTTATTGTTTCAGATATGTCTATGTCTACTGTCGATCATATACTTGCACTCAATCCTCTTACTGGTCCGAACTTCCATGTATGGAGTTTTTGCATCAAACACGTCCTTTATCTTGAAAATCTAGCACATGTTCTTTACATGGATCCACTGTTGCGCTCTGAGAGAGGAACATGTAAACTTGAGCTCGAATTCTATGACAGATGGGAGGATGCTGATGAGATAGCCTTCTGGCTCATTACGCGTTCCCTGTCTAGAGAATTAAGGCATAAGTATGAATACCTCTAAAGGGCTGGAGAGCTTTGGAAGGAACTCTCGACAGCTTTTGGCAAAGTGGAGCGAACTATTGACTGTAAGCTTGTACACGATCTTGTGTGCAAGAAGATGGTTGAGGATAGTTCGGTGACAGAGCACATGATGTCTATGATTGATCTCATGAGACAGTTCACTGTGCGGGGTGGTAATATCAGTGCGCAAGGCGAGATTGATATTATCTTGAATTCTCTTCCGGAATCCTTTAATGACTTTAAGGTAGTTGCTGCTGCAAAGGGAGAGTATGCTCTGCATGAACTGCTTGAGGATCTTGTAGTGGAGCAGTCTACCATGCGAGCACGGAAACCTGTTCTGTCTGGTTCCAGCACTGGTTCTACAACCTCTATAGTTGGAGATGACGGTGCTGAAAGCAGATTCAGGAAAGCAGGCTGTGATAGCAAGTCTAGGAAGGGGAAGAGAGTCAAGGTCACTCTAAAGAAGAACAAGTGTGTTGGCTGCGGAAAGGTGGATTGTCCGAATGCATAGGGACAAGGTATGCCATTTTGCATGTATAACTGTAAGCATGATTAGAGTTAGTTGTTGCTCTTCTAGAGCTGTAAGCACTGACTTGTTAATCATGTTGTTGTACTTTGCAGGGGACCGTGCCGACAAGGCTGGTGATTGATGGCAGGAAGATACCAAACTGGATGAAGGCAACGTTGTATGACGGAGCTTCATGAAGTTTTTCCTTTCCTTATGTTTTGATGTTTTGAGTACATTTGAGTTTTGATTTGTGGGCCGTGGTTTATCGGCAGGACAAAT
Source organism: Plectranthus barbatus (assembly GCA_026898455.1). NCBI lineage: Eukaryota > Viridiplantae > Streptophyta > Magnoliopsida > Lamiales > Lamiaceae > Plectranthus > Plectranthus barbatus. The sequence goes on from JAPKLW010001280.1 coordinate 2,188, forward strand.
TTTATCAACTGTTATGGATATTTGTTATTTATGACTTTATCATTGGCAGTAACAATGTTATCCATTGTGTTGATTTATATTCCTTATGCTACTTTGATCAAAACATGTCCGCAAGCATTGCATGTAATTCATCCGTAATTGATAATCCTAGGAAGAGAAAACTCACTTCTTCTGATGAGGATCTTACATATCTCTGGCACTTGAGACTTGGTCACATCAGCTTGAAGCGGATTCAAAGACTTGCAGATGACGGTACATTGGACTTAGTCCGGGCTGTACCTTATCAAGTCTGCGAATCCTGCATCGATGGCAAGATGTCTACTAGGCCTTTCAAGGCTAGTCAGTCTCGAGCAGAGGATATGTTGGAGTTGATCCATTCTGACTTGTGTGGACCGATGTCCACGCAGGCTCGTGGAGGGTAGGAGTACTTCGTCACTTTCATTGACGATTACTCAAGGTACGGATACGTTTACCTGCTTCGTTACAAGTCTGAATGCTTTGAGAAATTCAAAGAGTTTAAGGCTGAAGTAGAAAAGAAGGTCGGGAAAACTATCAAGTCGCTGCGATCTGACCGCGGTGGCGAATACCTCGGTAACGAGTTCCTGCAATATTTGTCAGAAAATGGGATTACATCCCAATGGACTGCACCGGGTACTCCCCAACAAAACGGTGTAGCTGAAAGAAGAAATAGGACTCTTCTAGAGATGGTAAGATCAATGATGAGTTATGCAAACTTACCAATTTCGTTTTGGGGCTACGCATTGGAGACAGCAGCTTACGTGCTTAATGTGGTGCCTTCTAAATCAGTTCCTAAGACGCCTTCTGAGCTCTTCCTTGGTCACAAACCTAGTTTGTGCAAGTTTAGAGTATGGGGCTGTCCGGCACACGTACTGTCGAAGGAACCTGATAAATTAGAAAGCAGGTCAAAAGTAATGTTGTTCATAGGGTATCCCAGGCAAACGAAAGGTGGTTACTTTTACTGTCCTGAGAGTCAAAGAGTCGTTGTTAGCACCAACGCTAGATTCTTGGAGGACGAGTATGTGAGTAATCACAAGTCAAGGAGTGATATCGTTCTTCAAGAAATTGAGAACGAGAATGCAATTCCAAGGGAAGGGGAACGTGTAGATGTGGGTGCACCTGTGAGAGGTACAGCACCACAGACTCGTTCTTCAGTGCAAGGTGCAGGACCACAAGTAACTGCACCTACTACTGACACGGCACCGATGCCTCGTCGCAGTGGGAGAGTTATTTTCCAACCGGAAAGGTACATGTTTGTGGGTGAGTCTTCGGACTTGAACCCGGAAGACGGACATGAGGACTCTGACCCATTGACATACGAAGAGGCAGTGCGGGACAAGGATGTTGCCAAATGGCAAGTCGCCATGGATTCTGAAATAGAATCCATAACCGCTATGGATGTATACCAGAAAACTGATTTGCCGGATGGCTTTAGGGCCATAGGGTGCAAATGGGTATACAAACAAAAGAAAGGGGCGGATGGAAAGATTACGGCTTTCAAGGCCAGGCTGGTGGCAAAGGGTTATAGTCAGAAAGAGGGCATTGACTATGACGAAACCTTTTCACCCGTAGCCATGCTCAAGTCCATCCGGATACTCCTTGCCATAGCTGCGCATATGGACCTCGAAATCTGGCAGATGGATGTCAAAACCGCTTTCCTAAACGGTTACCTTGAAAAAGGTAGGGACATCTATATGCAGCAACCCGAGGGTTACATAAGCAAGGGCGAAGAAGATCTTGTCTGGAAGCTTAGGAAGTCCTTGTATGGACTTAAGCAAGCTTCCAGGTCGTGGAACTTACGATTCAACGATGTGATTAAATCCTATGGATTTGCATAGTTGGAAAATGAAAGTTGTGTTTTCCGACTTTGTGTCAGTGGGAGCGTGGTCTTCCTTGTACTATACGTTGATGACATACTCCTATTTGGAAACAACGAGGGAGTGATGTCCGAAATCAAGGTTTGGTTATCCGAACAGTTCCAAATGAAGGATCTGGGTGAAGCTGGCTACATTCTTGGGATTAAGGTCTCACGAGATTGTAAAAGAAGAATGTTGAGCTTATCCCAGGCGTCCTATGTGGATACTGTGATAGCCCGGTTCAGCATGCAACTCGCCAAGAAAGGCTTGCTACCTTTCCGACATGGCGTTCATCTTTCTAGTGGGCAGTGTCCTCAGACACAGCGGGAGAAAGATGAGATGAGTCTTGTACCATATGCTTTGGCTGTGGGTAGCCTCATGTATGCGATGCTGTGTACCAGGCCAGATATCTGTTATGCCGTGGGCATGGTAGCAAGATATCAGTCTAACCCTGGACAGGCGCACTGGACTGCTGTGAAGCATATCCTCAAGTATTTGAAAAAAACTAGGAATTTCTGCCTAGTTTATCAAAGTGAGGATCTGTGCCCTGTAGGTTATACGGATTCGGATTTCCAAGGGGACCAGGATGAGAAGAAATCGACCTCAGGCTATGTGTTTACCCTGGGAGGTGGAGCTGTATCTTGGAGGAGCTCAAAGCAGAAATACATTGCTGACTCCACCATGGAGGCGGAATATGTCGCCGCCTCCGACGCCTCGAAAGAGGGGGTGTGGCTCCGGAACTACCTTTTAGAGTTGGGCGTGATCCCGAGTTTGCCGAGGAGCATCACAATTTATTGTGATAACTCTGGTGCAGTTGCAAACTCAAAGGAACCGCGGTCTCACAGGGCAAGCAAACACATAGAGAGAAAGTACCATATCATACGAGAAATCATATCGAGGGGCGTTGTGCTGATTAAGAAGATTGACACTGCTGACAATCTTGCTAATCTGTTTACAAAGAGCTTGCCGCAGAAGGTTTACGAAAGACATATTCGTGAGCTGGGTCTGAGGTGGATGCCGACCACTGATAGTGGTTAAAGACAGCAGACTAGATAGACAAACTGTATACTCTGTAATAGCTTAGTTATGCTTTGAGTATAAGTGGGAGATTGATGGGTTTTGTATACTGAAAGCATTTATTACAATGTGTATACAACGGTTTATTTCTCCTATCTGTTAACAATCGTACATGTATGAACAATGGTATCCTCTTGTCTCACCGATAGGGATGATTTTGCTGCGTGTAGTAGATCGCAGAAGACAGTATGATCACTTGACCTAGTGAGACATAAACCATAATCACAGCTGAGACAGCGTGTGAGGATACGTCTGTCCGGATGGCTGCGGCATTGTCGGAATAAGTAGCTTGTCTTGGTTACTTGACATGCTGGTACGCAGAGGTGGCGTATTGATGGACCGCAGTGAGATATATTCGTCTGTCTGACATCAGCGAATAAAAGATCTCGTCATATTGATTGAGTCCAAACCCTAACGAAGGTTCAGGAGTTTGCACGGGTTGACTGTTGCTTTGACTTGCCATGGTGGAGAGCCAACACAGCGCGCTCGTATATCCGCATCTTGGGTAACAACAGTTCGTGTAGTACTGCCTGAGACTGAACTTAGGTAACCATATCCGAGTAAGACATTCCCTGAGGAGCTCAATAACATTCATCGTGCCAAAGTCCTGCAGGCTGATTAAGTTCAGGCACGAGTGATAAGGTTTGAGTGGTACTACTCAGGAATAATAAGATATTAATTAATTGTAGTGAGAGCTTGTCAGAGGCTCCGATTAATTAATGAATGTCCGGTAACCTTAAATATGGGGATTCTCAATTAATGCAACCCGTTCTCACAACGTGGTAATAAAGGGGTAGGTCAGTATTAATTCTGTGGTGAAAAAGAATTAATATTAATTAATTAATTGTGTCCTGGGTTGTGGACATGGGAATTAATTAATTTATAGGCCCACTTTATTATTTGCATTAGGTCCCAGGTCTGGCCCAAATAAGTGTGCTGAATTGAGCCCAAAATGGCCCATTAGGGATAAAACCCTAGGTCTATAAATAGACAGCTCTCTCTCATAAGTTATAACACAGTTGAAACACACTAAACCTAGAGAGAGAGGGAGGCGCCGATTTTGGAGAAGAAAAGGAGGAGAATTTTCGAATTCTGGTCCTGCTCAAGCCACAGATCTACGAAGTCCTCACCAGTAGTAGATCTGAACAGCGCCGGGATACAGATCTGAAGATCTAATCTGGAGAACATATTTCTTTTCTTCTGTTCTGATTTTCAAATTTAATCTTGAAATTAGATTGCTAATTTCTGTTTCCGCAGACAAATTCGAATCGCGTGGTTGAATCGAAATTTGGATTTCAAACGCGAAAGATTGGTTCAGAGACTACGGAATAACGGTAAACCCTAAATCCACAATCTTGCATTAAATTCATAGGAGCATGCTAGGGTTTTGTGAATTTGTATTATGAGCAATATCCATAGATCCGATCCGGTTTAGTTTGGTTTTGGTGATTCGGTTCACGTTAAAACCCTACACCTAGCAGTGGACCTCTCATGATTAATACCAGCTTCTGCGCAGAAATCCATGAGGATTCCATTGCAAAACTCGGTTCCATTGTCAGATCGAATCCTTTTCACAGTAACCTCTTTACTGTTTTGTTCTTTAAGAATTAGTTCGGGTAAGATGATCTTAACCTCATCTTTGGCTTTAAGCAAATGAACCCATGTGTACCTAGAAAAGTCATCAATTACCACAAGAGTATATATTCTTTTACATACAGAGGGAGGAGTGACAGGTCCAAATAGATCCATGTGCAATATTTCAAGTATTCTGCTTGATGTATTTTTCTCTGGATTGGAGTGGAATGAGGCTTTGGTCTGCTTTCCTTGTTGGCAGGTTTTGCATATTCCTTCTTTCCGAAATATGATGTCATCAGGTAGACCTGCGACAAGCCCCTTTCTGGCTATATGGTTAATGGTTTTAAAATTCAGATGACTTAACCTTTTATGCCATAGCCATGTGGTTTCTTCTTTGTTTAGTGCTAGAAAGCATGAATGTTGTTGACCACTTTGCCAATCGACCACATAAAGACCTCCCTTCCGGATTCCTCGAAGCTTTACTTCTCCTGTAGCATTGTCAGCTATAGAACAACCTGAATGTATAAAAGATAATGTGTACCTGTTCTCGCATAGTTGACTTATGCTGAGTAAATTATGCTTGAGGTTTGATACAAGAGCTACGTTGACAATCCTGAGTCCATTGCGCTCTATGCATCCTCTGCCAAATACTCTCCCCTTGCTATTATCTCCGAACACGACAGATGGACCATAAGATTTTTGAATATCTGAGAATAGAGCTTCGTCTCCCGTCATGTGCGCCGAACAACCACTATCTAGGATCCATTCATTTGACATGCCTGATGTCTTTGTACTTGAATCCAGAACCTGCAAGAATAATTAGGTTGATTTAGGTCCCCGTTTCGCGTCGGGTCTTGAGGGATTAGCTTGAGTCATTGTTCCTTTTGGAATCCACATTTTGATGATCTTCAAGGTTTTCTCCTTGAGATTCATTTTGTTAACCTTCTCAACCTTTTGATATGTGTATGCATGTGGTTGTGTGTTGTGCTTCTTCGCCTTCATCGTCCTTTGGTGATACACGTGTCTGGACTCGGGCCTCACATAGGTGTTTCTCCTTTGTGGTGTGTAATGAATGTTTTGGGGTTTCACTGAATGATATCCAGTTTGCTTTCCCCGAGTAAGGATAGGATTTGGCTTCCTAGCGGTTGAAACATGGTGCTCAGCCTTTGTCCTTGAATTTGTTGAATAGTTCTGCTTGGCAGACCTATGCTGAGAGTCAGTACTCTGCTGAAATCTTACATTCTGCTTGACTTTTTGCTGAGGTCTAGCATAGTACTTGACACTCTGCTTGGGTCCAGCAGATTGTTTGATATTCTGCTGAGCGATCTGCTTAGCATTTTTCCTATCATTCGATGATTCAACAACTAATGTATCCTTCTTTTTACCATCACTAAATATTTTTTCCGGCAGAAACAAAAGTGATATTTCTTTTTGACCTCGAAGTTTCATTTTCGTCATGACTACTGTGCCTAATTCCAGATCAATCACTGTGACGTCTCTGTTGGCTTATCAGGTTATTCAAGATATCCTGACTAGTCATATACGAACAGACACACTTCTCATTGGCTTTGTTTTTCAAAAATAGATTTTCTTCTTCAAGTTTTTTGAAATTTTCAGAAAGTTCAGAAAATTTGGTTTTAAGTCTCTATAACTCTTCGCTATTGGACCTTAGTCTTTCGACTTCGTCGGTCAGGCTAGTGACTTTTTGTTTGAGTGAAGAATTATCTTCTACAATAGCATTTTTCAAGGTGTAAACCTTTGAAAGTTCTAATGATAGCTTGGTAAGATAATCTTTCTCAGCATTAGCGGACGGTTCTTCATTCTCAATGATTTATGCCATGAAGACCATTAGGGCTTCTTCTTCTTCATCAGTGGGATAATATTCTTCTTCGTTATCAGGAATATCTGGAACCTCTGTCCACGTCAGCAGCGCCTTAGTCATAGCTCGAACTGCTCGCCTTTCGAATCTTTGCCGCAACCATTCTCTTCCTTCTGGACTTACTTTTGGACAGTCATGCTTCAAGTGATCAGGAGATTTGCATTCAAAACATGTCCTTATCCTCTTCTTAGTGGGATGCTGTATAGAGGTTGCCTTAGCATCCTTTTCTGCCTTTGCTTCCAAGATCATTTTTTTGTATCTTCTTCATCTGTTCTTCCAACTCGTCTAATTTTTTATTTTCACCGCTCGAGTTAGAGGTTGATGGAGTCTCCTTTGTTGGCGTTGATCTCTCCTGGTTATAAAATGGTTTCCTGGGGGATTTCCATTTATTTGCGTCCTTTTTGACGAAGTATGCTACGTCTTCTTGAGTTCCAGCACTCATTGCACTTGGATGTGCTATAGCAACCTCATTCTTCTTCGACTGCTGAATGATGAATTCATGTGCCTTTAGTTGAGAGAACACTTCAACGGTAGACATGTTGCTCAAATCTTTTTCACTTAAGCTCGTCATTTTGACAAACCAATCACTTCTGGGATAGAGCTTGGATATTATCTTGTTGTTCATTTCTCCTTTGTCATATTTCTTCCCGATATTTTTGAGTTCTCCTATGATGGTGTTGAATCTTTCTTCCATCTGCTGAATGGTTTCACCAGGACCCAAGGCGAAGGATTCGTACTTGTCCACAATGACTTGTAGCTTGTTCCACTTCATTTGTTCTGTCTCCTGAGAAACTTCACAGACGTAATCCCACATTTCTTTTGCTGTGTTTTAGTCCAGAGCTTTGTCAGACATCAGAGGAGGTAGACAACCCATGATTAATTTCATGGCGATAAACTCCAGCTGGCCTCTCTTCTTGTCTTCGAGAGTCCATTCTTCGTAGGGTTTCTTCACCATCTCAGGTATGGGCTGACCACCAGCGGGTGCAGGGGGTGCAGTGTTAACCTTCATGATCTCTATAGGACCAATTGTGAGAATGTCCCTCATCTCCGGATGAATGCATTGCAACTGGATCATGGCCTTCTTTTTCCAGGTTTCAAAACCATCCTTGTTGTATTTTGGAAGAGCATGATGCGTCATGTTGATTCTTTACGCCTTAACCTGAGCTATGTAAGACACAAATACAAGAAACGCAAGGAAAAACTAGGATCTAGGTCCTCAGCGACTCAGAAGCAGTCGGTTTCTCAACCTCCTGCTCTGATACCACTTGTTGGTCCCCGAGATCAGAGTCGTCGTGGTAACAGTAAGATATACGTACGAAGTGCAGCGGAATAAAATTAGCGTTTACTTGTAAATGAGTTATTATTGACTTGAGATTATTAATCCTGTTTGCTTAAGTTACTTCTTGCAGTTATATTCTAGCAACTCCGTTGCTAGGTTACGTTATTGTAGTTCACAAGTAATAAAGCAGTAACCAACAAGAGAACACAAGGTTTATAGTGGTTCGATCAAATGATCTACGTCCACTCCTTAGCCAAATCGCTAAGAGTTTCACTAAGAAAGTATACGGTGTACAAAGAGTTGCCTTCCCTGTAAAGCAAGTAGCAGTCGTCTGGTCTGTCTGCTCCACGGATATCTTCCGATACTCCGGACCTTTCAGGTGTGGCTCCAGCTGAGTTAAGGGTGCACCTACTTAAAACTCGCTTTTACCACATGTGGAAGATTTTAAAGATTCTTTCGAACTATCCTTCGTTCTCGGCTTCAGTGCCCGTACTAATCAATTTCTTCTCGAGAAACTGACTGCTGGATACTTTCTATAACAAAAGTGATCCCAATGATTGAAGATTCTTGAATCCTTCAAGAATTCCTCAGATGAGTGTCAGATGTGTAATGGAACACTCAAGACGTTGAAGGCTTTTAGATATCTCGGTATTATGCCTTTCAACTGAACTGCTCTCAGGGCTTTTGTCACTTTTTGGAAACTTTTGTACGTATGTTTGCGTTACAGAGTGAGCAGCTCCTGCATCTTTCTTTGACTTCCCTTTTATAGTTGTTATTTTTCGAAGTTTGAGTCGGTAGATCCGTTTGACACAACGGATCTTTCTTCTTAAATGCAGGTAGCTTTTTACCAACTTTTCTATCTCCTTACAGGCTTTTCCGTCCTACTTCTGACAGGTCTACTCTTTGCGTGTTGGTCAGATCAGCGGTGTAGCCATTGTTGAGTTTTGCTTTGTTGTACCCTTATTGGAACGGGATGCTGGATATCTTTCAGCATACTCCTGGTCTTGATGCGCAACAAATGTTCTTCTGCTTCTCTGGTTTCGGATTGCTAACCCCTTTAGCAGTTGGTGACGTGTTATCAGATGCTGACTCCTCAGCATTCTGCTATCACTGGTTTTCTTTTCCTTTCTTGTCCTTCTGATGTCTGCTGAGATTCTTTCAAGCAACCTATTCTATTACAACTCGATGTTTACCCTACACAGGACATTATATAAGTTGCTAAGCTATGCTATGGTTCAGTAATGATCGACCTTCTACTAAGGTTTGATCCAACAAAACCTCTTACATTGTGCTCCTAAGGGTAATTCGGGAATTTTTTCCCCACAATTTCCCCCTTTTTGGTGCGATCAAAGCTTACTAAGGATTGCTGAGACTTAGCATCGAAGAATTCTGAGTTACAAGGAAATTTCTAGACAATCTATCTCAGAATCTTACTTGCTTTAAGGGATTCCAGATAGGAGTGACCTTAGTTCTGTGCGTCTGGTGGAGGTTTTGTCTTCTCAAGGGATTCCACCTTCCTTGTTGTCATAGCTAAGAGTTTCTCCATTTGATTGATGCGAGCTCGTTGTTCTGCTTTCTGTTGTTCTTCTAGCTTCATTCTTTTTTCCATCATTGCTCGTTCAAACTCTTTTTCTTTTCTCATCAATTCAGCTTCCTCTGCTTTTACCCTTGCTTCTTCAGCAATCCTTCTTTCTTCCCCCTCTTTGAGCGCATTCAAAACAGAGGTGGTGAAAGTCTTGTGGGCAGCAAGATCGGTGCTGAGAGTTACCACATTTGTTTGTACCGTAGAGACAGTTTCTTCCACATGTGAGATCTTATCAGTAACTTGACAAACCTTTCGCTGGACCTTAGAGACATAGGTTTTAACTTCAGAGATTGCTCCTCGAACATCAGCAACCTCTCTTAGAACTTCTTCATTGAATCTGACTTGCTGGATATCACGTTGATGTAGTGCGTTGTGGAGTATGTTGACAAGAGACTGAAAACTTACTTGCACTGGTTCAGCGGCAATAGGAGCGTCGGAAACGACCATTTCATTACAGGTTGCCCTGGTGGTATGTTCATCGACTTGTCCTCCCATTGTTATGAGTGCAGACTCTGGGACAGTGACTTCAGTCGATTGGGTGGTAGCTTCAGCGACCACATGGGTATCTACTTCCATTGAATCACTCACAACATTTTGATCGTAATTGGAGGCAGAACCTTGAGCCTCAGAGGCTTGAAGTAAGGCAGCAGCTCGAGTATAGTCTTTCTGAAAATTGATCATTTTGAGATGATCCTGTCGCTTAGCCTCTTCTTCCTTTGCTTGTTTAAGAGCTGCTAGTTCTAGGCTCCTAATTCGCACTTTCTCTTCATAAGCCACTTTTCTTTTCTGATACGCATCCATTGCAGCCTTTTGTCGTTTGGTTAGTTGCATTTGAGCTAAAGATTTTTGATCCGACACAAACTGAGATCGTGGCAGTGAATGTGATGCAGAGTATTTTCGGTGGGCACGGATGGCCTGTAGTCTTGCAATCACTTGTCGATCTGTAAACTGTTTCGTGCAAGGGGGCTGATCCATCCATTCATTGGCCCATAATTCTTCAGAACGCCATAAATTTAGACCTTGCCTTGCAATAGTAATCATCCTTTCTTCAAGACAGAGTTCATGCACAATGTAATCATATGTTTTCCATCGTCAGAATTGTTTACCAAGCACCTTGCCTTCTTCTATTCCTTCATCAATTTCAACATAGAATACCCCGACAATGTCTCTACTGACCTCTTGATCTACAAATGCTAGGATTTCATCACTCCAATCTCAGAGATCAGCATTCGAATCATCGTCAAGTGAGACAGAGGCGCACCACTGAGCTACCCTTCTCGAGTGGAAGAGTTTCCCAGGTAGACCATGAAATGGGATCCTCAGTTGTTCGTTCTTCAAGGTGGGGAATTGTCTTAGGGTCTTGGCATCAAATACCTTAGTAGATTCTCCTTCTGAATCATATTCTGATGAGCAAGTGGATTCATCCAGAAATCCAGCAGAGCAAATGAGATCGCTTGATCTGTTCGAAATTCAAATCCCTACCTTCAAACGTGATTCTTTCAATCTCCTTTCTGTATGCTTTTATTTCCTGTGTCTTCTTTTCATCGTTCCATTTCCTCTTAATTTCACGAACGCCTTTGACACGTTCCTCAAAACTTTTAGAGGACAGGGGTGGGTCAATCTTCTTTTCGGTAGCAGCAGCTTGATCAGCAGTTGCTTTCTTTTTGGCATCATCGAGTTCCTGAAGTGATCAAATTGGCGTCGTTGCTGGGGAGTTGTTAGATATTATTTTATTATTAGTTTATTCTAGGATTAATTGGATTGAGTTTGTATTTTTAATTTTGTGTGCGTGTTTGGGTATTTTTGTCTCGACTTCAATCAACGCCTGCCCGCGTCGATGGACATCGAGAAGATATGTGCGTCTATCGACACCTCCTTGTGTCGGTCGACATCGAGCTAATTTTTCCCTGTTTTCTCTTTCAGGTGGTGCATGAAGACTAGATCTCGAGGGAAGCCGCTTGAAACTTTAAACCCTGAGATAGGAACCTCTTGCCGGAAGAAAAATAGGAAGGAAAAGATGGATCCACTGGAAGATCAAAACCCACGGGAGGTTGATCCGGATATGCCCCCATTAGAAGATCCGGATACACACTTACTGCGGGGGATGCTCTGGCACTGATTCAAGAAGTTCATATGATGAGGGAAGCAGTCCGACAAATGAGTGAAGAAAGGGATACCGAAAGAGAAGCCGCACTGAAGAGGCAGGAGGAGCAAGAAAGAGAGAGGCAGCGACTAGATGATTTGGATGATGAAGATCCGAATGCTATGAGAAGAAAGTACAAGCCGAAGCTCGGCAAGGTGGGATTCATTATTGGCATCGACGCTAATAATTTTGAACTCAAAATCGGGCTGATTCAGATGATTCATTAGTACTAATTTGGAGGCAGAGCCACAAAGGATCCATACACGCATCTGAGAATTTTTGTGGAGGTCTGTGACACCATCAAACAGAACGGTGTCAGAAAGGATGTCATCAGACTGAGGCTGTTCTCATTTTCACTGCCGGATCATGCCTGAGCTTGGCTGACCAGGTTGGATTGCAGCCATATCCGAACTTGGGAGGAACTGCGAGCTGAGTTCCTCTCAAATTTCTTCCCACCCTCTGTTATCATTCAGAGGAAGATGAACATTCTACAATTCCATCAGAGGGTGGATGAGTCTCTGTTTGAAGCCTGGAGCAGGTTCAATGAACTGCTCAGGTGCGGTCCCTGACATGGAGTCGATACTGAAGAACAGGCTCACATTTTCTATCGGGGCATGACTGAAAGGACTCAAGAGTCCGTGGACAACGCAGCTAGGGGTCCGTTATGAGCAAGTCCGCGGAGAAAGCTCTGAAGCTTTTTAAGAAAATGGCGCTGCACAACCAGAAGTGGGCAAACCCGAGGAGGCCTCTAATTAAGGCTATGGATAAGATCAATACTGAAGATCCTCTCAAAGCTGAGGTCGAGAAGTTGAGAGAGGAGATGGATAAGTTGTCTACGGGAGCTTCAACTGCTGCGGTTGCACAAATGCAACCCGAAGCCCCTGCGGAGGTGAATTACATGAACAGAGGGGGATACCCCTACCAGTACCAGCAAATGAGTGGGGGATATCAATATCCGCCGAGAAACCACCACAGTTTCTTCTACTCTCACCCTGAGGCAGCCGAGCTACCACCACCAGGATTTGAAGTTCAGAGCGGAGAAGTGGTGGAGAAAAGGAAGGATAGCTTGGATGATCTATTGGCCAAATTCATCAAGGTCTCAGACCAGTGGTTTGGAAAGCTGGAACAGGAGGTGGCTGGAATACACACTAATGTTGACCGAATGAGAAAACACCTGCAGATGGTCGAGAAGCAGGTCAGCCAGGTAGCCAACATGATTGGCGCACAACACAAGCAAGGGCAGCTGGCGAGCACAATCGAGGTGAACCCAAGGGTTCAGAAAGAATGCAAAGTTGTCACACTGAGGCTCGGGACGAGTTGCAAGGGCCCCAAGAAGGTTCGGGACAAGGATGAAGTTAAAGAGGCGCAAAAACACGCCACTGAAGGCTCAACTTTGATCGACACATATCCCACGTTGATCGAAGTCGAGGAGGATGGAGGAAACTCGAGCGATGAAGAAGGCTCGGGATCGATCGATGCATCTGGCATCAATCGATGTACACGAAATTCAACATCAATCATTGCCCCTATGCATCGATCGAAGTTAAGGCCCACCTCGGGTAAAATCCCGGCAAAATCTGATGATCCAAGCCTACCTATGCCATTCCCACGGAGGTTTGCAAAGAAAAAGGAGGACTCCAAGTTCTCCAGATTTGTGGAGAATTTGAGGAAGGTCAGCATCAATATTCCACTGATCGAGGCGTTGAAGGAGATCTCGGGATACGTGAAGTACCTCAGGAAGCTGATGAGTGGAAAGATGCAGTTCGTGGAGAACGAGACTGTGAAGGTCCACGAACAGTGCATCCTGCTACTTCGAAAGCAGGTGCCCATAAAGAGAAGCGATGCTGGATGCATCTCTATCCCGGTGGAGATTGGAGGCCACATTTTTCATCAAGTACTATGTGATATTGGTTCCAGTATCAATTTGATGTCGTACTCAATATACAAATGCCTCAACATCAGAGAGATGAGGTCCACAACAATCACTCTACAACTGGCGGATCAGTCCTTGACCCATCCCAAGGGAATTCTGGAAGATGTGCTCATTCGAGTGGGCCATCTCATCTTCCCAGCAGATTTCATGGTACTCAAAATGAGAGAAGACGAGAACATGCCCATGATACTGGGGTGTGAGTTTCTCGATACTAGTGTCGCACTCATTGATTGCTGAGGTGATAAGATCACACTCCGAGCCAATGACGAGAAGATCACCTTCGTGATTGACAAAAGAAAAAGAAGGGCGAAGTGCAACCAGATCACCACCACTGAAGGGGATGAGTCCGAGGAAGAAGAGGCCGTGACAATGGAGTGGGAGCGCGGTAACGAAGGGGTGAAATCATCAACTAAGCCTCCTCAACCTGAGCTTACCACCATTATCAAGGACCGGAAAGTCTATATGGTGGATGCCAAGGATCGGCGAGTCTGCACCCGACCCCTTTGGTTCTGATATGAGGTATCGTCGAGCTACGACATTAAACAAAACACTTGTTGGGAGGTAACCCAACCTTTTAAATATTTTCCCTTTTTAATTTTCGTTTTTCAATTTATTTTTATTTTATTTTTGAATTTGGTCTGCACTAACTTTGTTTTGCAGCATAAAAAATGCGAGGATAGCTCGACTTCGATTGATGCAGCCTGGCATCGATCGAAGTCGAGACCGGCGACGTGATGCATTTCGACCCATGGAAGGAGTCGACAAGATGGCTTCCATCAACCGAAGCGACCCTGCATCGGTCGATGCAAAGTGCCAGCCGCCCTACATTCACGTCGCGCGAGTTCCGAACCCTCCAGGGATAAAAAGTTGATGTCTGAGATCAACTGCCAAGTATATTCCTTCCCTTTGTCTGATTCTCAAACTTTTTCCCACTCTAGAGTTGGAAATAAGTTTGGGGGGATGTGGACAAAGGAGGAATATTTTATCTTTTTATATTTGCTTTTAGTATTTCAATTTTTGCATGCATAAATTTTAAAATTTTTATTCTATTTTTGTGCGGAAAGTTTTGAATTTTAAGATAACCCGAATGAGAACTAAGACTAGAATTGGTTGATAGTTGAGTTAAATTGATAGGAATTGTGATTAGATGCCTATGAATATAGAATACTGCATGATAGGGTTTATTGGAAACTGATACTTGCATGCTGATTGAGTTGAATTGAAATTTAACTGTGGAAGAAATTTGATAACCCCTGTGTGAGACTTGAGCCTGAATTCGTTTGATGTGAGATTCTCATGTGTGTTTAAATTTCTCTAGAACTTGCTTACTTTCTTTGTTGAGACTACATAAGTGTGCACAAGTTTAGGAAATTATCTTAGGCCATCTTTGATAGCCCAATTCCCCAAACACTGTCCCTTCACATTAAATTTTCCCTAGTTAGCCACTTTTGAGCCTGTACAAAATTTTTCTTTCCTTGTCTATGAGATTAAGAAAAAGTATTAGTTTCTCTCATGTCTTGAGTTGTGGTATATGGGGTGGGTTGATTGTGAATGAGATACAAGAAAATATAAAGTTAGTGGTTGAAAAGATGTGTGAAAAAAAAAACAGCTCAAATAATAATTATTAGAATTCTCATAAGCTCTCTAAAAAGAAAAGAATTATTATTGTAAAGAGCATAAGAGATTCATATGAGCTAGAAAAAAAGTTGTGTGTTTGTTGATGTATAAGAGGAGAAGGGTGAATGAACTTAGATGGTGGTTTGGATTGGTTGAGGTGTACAACTCAATTGATTTTAGTCACTAGGCCAAATTTTCCTACCTTTCACAAAAGCCTTACGTTACAACCCTTATAAAAGTCCTTTTTGATTCTAGACTTGTGTGCACATCCTAGCAGTGGAGATATTAGAAATTTCGCAAGCCTATGGTAGAAATTCATTCATACATGTGCGAGTGCTTCATCTTTATCCCATACACTTGTGAGTTGAGCGAAACACTTTCTGTGAGTCCTTCCACTGTTAATGGATTTTCTGTCTCTTTCAAACTGCGAGTGGATAGTGGATTTTTTATCCTTGACTGTGATGAATCTTGTGAGGTATTGCACTCTAATTACATGACTTTTTAATTTTTTTCTTACCTATCGAAGGAGGACAATCAAATGTTCAAGTTTGGGGGGTATGATAAGTTCATTATTTCACTCACTTATCTATATTATTTTATATTATTTTATGTATTTTTATTAAGTTTATATATATATTTCATGCATGAGTCTATTATATGTGGTGTTACGCTTTTCATGGTACATTTTTGCAAGATTAAGGCTAAATTCAGTAGAAAACCGTTCCGAAAGCAGTGATGTGCAATAGTAGCAGTGAAGAGTTTCTCCAAACAAGGAATTCGGGCTATTGGCACATGGCAATAGATAGAGCTTTCAGTTATCTTTCCAACGCAACTGGAATTGGGTCAATCGGAGTTCGGGAGTAAAAGTTATGGCCAAAATCGTGAGACGACGCAGATGGCATAGAGCTCGAGTTCGACCGACGGAGAGTCGACTTCGATCGAGGTGGAGGCACGCGTGGCGTCAATCGAAGTCCAGTCACCTCGGTCAAAGTACGCATTATTTTGGCAGATTTTTTATTAAATTCGAATCAAATCAAATCCTCATCCCTAGATATGATAGGATACACATCCCCATATATAAATAGGCATTATTTTCGAATTTTATTCATCATATATCATCCTGAATCATATTTTGCATCCTTAAACTTTCAGCAATCTTTATTTTTCCAGCAAGAACCTTTATTTTCTTATAAGTTATTTTATGTACTTTAATAATATGTTTTGTTTTGGTTTTCTATCTGCGATGTGTGGCTAGAAACCCTAGCAGGTTCTAGGGCTACGAATATCAATCGAATGCATGTTTAATTGATTAACATTGAATTGCTTGGTTTTGAATTCCTGTTTGAATTGTTAGGATCTAGAATTAATAAGATCGAGAGATAGAATTAATTCTAGGTTTATAGTCGTTAATTGAAGGACTGAAAAGAGAAAATTGATAACAGAAATAGGAACTTGAATACAATTAACAATCTGTCCTAGGGGAAGATAAAAATTGTAAGGTTTAATCTGAGGATTTATGAAAGATTGATTAGTATTGTGTTGTTGAGGCCGACAAAGCTTATACATTCACATACTAGTAATCTAGGCTATAATTGTCCAACCAAGAAGTTAGTTCATTAAGATTTCCCACCAAAGAAAGTTAATTGATTATGTGTATTTTAATTGATAGTTCGCCCTAGGAATCTGTGTCTCTTTAAATATGCTTTCAAAATCTTTAAATTTCCGTTTTGTTTTCTTTATTTTCCAAAACTCAAAACCCTGATTTCTGTTTACTCAAACAATAGATCTTAAGATTATAGCTAGTACGTAAGATAATTTTGTTACACTATTCCTCTGGGTTCGACAACCTTAGGGTACTCATATAAATTTATTTGCCACTGTGTCTGCAATTAATCTGTAGAATTGTATAGTGATCACCCACCTCGAGCAAAATTCCAGCGAAGTCTGAAGACACTGTTCCTCCTATGCTATTCCTTCAGAGATTCGCGAAGCAAAAGGAGGACTCCAAATTCTGCAGATTTGTGGAGAACTTGAGGAAGGTCAACATAAATATTCCACTGATCGAGGATCTGAAGGAGATATCGGGGTACATGAAATACCTCTGGAAATTGATGAGTAGAAAGAAATAGTTCGTGGAGAATAAAATTGTGAAGATCCACGAGCGTTGCAGCCTTCTACTGCAAAAGCAGTTGCCCATCAAGAGAAGCGACCCTGGATGTTTCTTTATCCCGGTGGAGATTGGAGGATGATAAGTTCATTATTTTACTCACTTATCTATATCATTTTCTATTATTTTATGTAGTTTAATTAAGTTTATATATATAATTCATGCATGAGTCTATATTATGTGGTGTTACGCTTGTCATGGTGTGTTTTTGCAGGTTTTAGGCTTAAATTCATTGGAAAACCATTCCGAAAGCAGGGATGTGCAAGAGTAGCACTGAAGGGTTCTTCCACACAAGGAATTTGGGTTATTGGCATATGGCAATGGATAGAGCTTCGAGTTAGCTTTCCAACGCAACTGGAATCGGGTCAATCAGAGTTCAGACGTGAGACCGTGCAGACGGGTCGATATCAACTGGAAGGTTATGACCAAAACCGTGAGACCGTGCAGACGGGTCGATGCAAGAAATTGCACATCGATTGAAGTCAGTCCACGTCGATCGAAGTGCGGGAAAATCTAGCAAAATTTGATTAAATTTGAATCAAAACGGATTTCCAGCCCTAGACTTGATAGGATACACACCCACTCCTATAAATAATCCTTAAATTCGAGTTTTATTCACCTTTTCATATATTATTCAGCCTTGGACCCTTGAAGCATTCTACATACATTATTTTTTAGCACGAACTTTTATTTTCTTGTAAGTTATTTTTATGCACTTTAATAATATGTTTTGTTTTGATTTTCTATCTGCTATGTGTGGCTAGAAATCCTAGCGGGTTCTAGGGCAATGAATATCATTCGAATGCATATTTAATCGAATAACATTGAATTGCTTCGTTTTGAATTCTTGTTTGAATTATTAGGATTTAGAATTAATCAGATCGAAAGATAAAATTGATTATAGGTTTATAGTTGTTAATTGAAGGACTGAAAAGTGAAAATTAACAACAGGAAAATGAATTCGAATACAATTAGAATATCTGTCCCAGTGGAAGATAGTAATTGTAGGGTTAGTCCGTGGATTTATGAAAGGTTGATTAGTATTGTGTTTTTGAGGTCGACAAATCATATACATTCACATGCTAGTAACCTAGGCTATAATTATCTAACCAAGAGGTTATAGTATATTATGATTTCCCACCAATGCAAGTTAATTAATTGATATGTATTTTGATTGATAATTCTCCCTAGGATCTGTTTCTCTTTAATTTTCTTTCCAAAACTCTTTAATTTCCACATCTATTTTATTTATTTTCCAAAACCCCTGATTTTCTGTTTACTCAAACAATAGATTTTAGGATTATAGCTAGTACATAAAATAATTTCATTACACAATTCCTCTAGGTTCGACAACCTTAGGGTACTCTTATAAATTTATTTGCCACTATGTCTGCAATTAATCTATAGAATTTTACAGTGATCAAATTGGCGCCGTTGCCGGGGAATTGTTAGATATTATTTTGTTTCTAGTTTATTCTAGGATAGGTTGGATTGAGTCTGTATTTGTATTTTTGTGTGTGTGCGTCGTGTGATTTTTTACCTCGACTTCGGTCAACGCCTACCCATTTCGATCGATGTCGAGAATTCACGAGCATCGATCGACGTTGAGATGATTTCTGCCATGTTTCTCTCTCAGGTAGTGCATGAACATGAGATCTCAAGGGAAGCCACTTGAAGCCTTCAACCCGGAGATTGAAGCCTCCTGTAGGAAGAAGAAAAAGAAGAAAAAGAAAGATCGTCTGGATAATTGGAACCCACAAGAAGTTGACCCGACTATGCCCCCGTTAGAGGACACTACTGATGGACAACTTAAAGCGGGGGATACTCTGACCCTAATTCAGGAGATGCACCAGATGTACGAGACTGTCCAACAGCTGACTGTGGAAAGGGAGATTGAAAGAGAAAATGCTCGAAGAAGGCTGTTAGAGCAAGAAAGAGAGAGGCAGCGAATGGATGATTCGAATGTTGAGGATCCGAATGCTATGGGCAGGAAGTACAAGCCGCAGCCCGGCAATGAGGGATTCATTATTGGCATCAACGCCAATAATTTTAAACTCAAGACCGGGCTGATTCAGATGGTTCAGCAGAATCAATTTGGAGGCAGAGCCACGGAGGACCCATACACGCATCTGAGGATATTTGTGGAGGTCTGGGACACCATCAAGCAAAACAATTTCGGACAGGATGTGATTAGACTGAGGTTGTTCCCATTGTCACTGCGGGATCAAGCATGAGCTTGGTGATCTGTGTGTAAAATGACCTATTTTTCGATGTGTGAGCGTGCATGTTTGTGGCCATTTTACCCTCATATCATATGCTTTCGTTGTTCTTTTATCTTGTTTTCGTGTTTTCGTGTTTGAAATGATGTAGGATACATTTTGAGCATAATACAGCGTGTTTTGGGAAGTTTTGGAGGAAAATCGCTTGAGTTTAGAGTCCGAGGAGGTTAGGCTTAGGCTCGCCCGAGCGAAACGAAAGGATGATTTTGGAAGCTTGGAGGACCCGCTCGGCCGAGCTGAGCCGGGCAGAGGCCTCGCTCGGCCGAGCAGTGCAGGCTCGACCGAGCCTGGCTGGCAGAGAGCAGGCTCGGTCGAGCGGTTCTGGCTCGGCCGAGCCAGAACATGTTTTCCAGATTGTTGTGGTTCCCAGGATGGCTCGGGCGAGCCTTGTTTGGCTTGGGCAATCCGAGGCCCCGTTTGCTCGTCTATAAAAGGGGGAAAATCAATTAAATGAAGAACATTTTGCCAAATTGAAGAATAACCGTCACTAACTTCCCTCTAGATTCATCTCTACACCTCCTTCTCCACTTGAATAAAGGAGAACCAAGGATCATTCCATCAACTTAGTGACATATGAGGAGGAAGATTAGGTGGATTGGATTCAACGAAGGCAATCATAGAAGATCAATTTTGACCTTGAAGCTTTGTAATGTCAATTCTTATTTTTCAACTTGTATTGCTTCTAATTCAAGGTATGAGGAGCTAAATTCCTAAGTGAGTGTTGTAATATGGATATTGAGATGGATTGAACCTTCTATGCTTGTTTACTTTTCTATGAAGAATTGATTTGCACTTGAGCTTGTTCATACCTAATAGATGTAGGTAATAGCCAATCTATAGGTAGTTGATGTGACCGTTGCAGCCAATACGCGGACGAAAACGTCGTGATTAGTGCATAATCATATAGTTTTAGTTCCAATCCATGTGCGGAGCTAGGATTATAGGGCAATAATCGACGGTCGATTTGGAGTGAGTTAGGGATCGATAACGTAGCTGTTTGAGATTTCTAATTTCATCTACGGACAATTCACCGGTACAAAGGGGAGTGTCGATTGCTCAACTTCATAGGAATTAAAATCGTTTACAACATAGCTCGGTTTAATTTGGCTCATTTGAAGTTTACAAACACTCACTTCATTCTACGATTCTTGGACTTGTTACTCTAATCTACCCAAACATTTGATAGAAGTAATTGATTGGTGAATTTAGCAAATTGTTGAATGTTTGATTATATGCAATTTGTAGTTTAGTTTACAATTCATAGCTAGATAGATAAAGAAAACAAACGACTATTGTATTGCCTAGCTATTGATGCATCTTCTTACGAGTAAATAGTTTCCACGAGAGCGAATAGAAAAGATCTCGGATTGATAATTTGACGTGAGAATTGTGTGTCACTTCACACGACGGTCACATTTTTGGCGCCGTTGCCGGGGAATCTTTTAGTAGGTTTGGTGGAATTATTGAAAGTGGAAGTGTGGTATGCTAGGTGTTTGAGGAAATGCTTGTGTGAATATTCTTACTAACATTGTTTTGTTGTTAATTGTGTTTGTTTGTTTTTGTTGGATTGTTTACTTGTAATTGGTTTTGTGGATTTTTCCTAGGTAGTTTATGATCACTCGATCAAAGGCTAGAGAGATTGAGGCAAGGAAACTACAAGAAAGAAGAGCACATATTCAAATTGATTTTGAGATGGCTAATCATGGGGAAGACACGGTTAGGATAGAAGAGTTGGAAAGGCAACTCGAGTTGATGAAGGCCATGATCAATGAGAGGAATGGTCCGAGGAGACCATTACAAAATCATTTTCGACCTCAAGGTGAACCATTAACAGGAGGTTTTTGGTTAGGATTAAATGCTATGCAATTTGAGATAAAGCCACAGTTGGTCCAAATGATACAAAACAACCAATTTGGGGGGCACTTAACCGAGGATCCAAATGTTCATATTTCTCAATTTTTGGAGATTACGGATACTATAAAGATCAACCAAGTGCCTCAAGATCAAATACGGCTGCGGTTATTCTCATTCTCTTTGAGAGATGGTGCTAGGAATTGGTTCGAAGGCTTGGACAAATCAAATATTGTCACTTGGGAAGAGTTGAGAGAGAAGTTTCTATTCAAGTTTTTTCCACCAAGTTTGACTTTGAAAAGAAGAGCTGATATCACATCATTTGGGTAAAGATACGATGAAGCTCTATACGAGGCATGGGATAGGTTCCGAGAGCTTCTACGAAAATGCCCAAGACATGGACTTTCTCGGAGTCAACAGATTTGCCAATTCTATGGGGGATTAAACTATGAGACGAAAGTGATGTTAGATGCTTCATCGGGAGGAGCATTTCTTGACCTTGAAGAGGAAGAAGCTTGGAGGAAAATTGAGAAAATGGCTGAGAATAGTTTTCATTGGCCTAAGGAACGCAAGGACTATCGATCGGTTAAGTCGGTAAATGAGGCTAAGGAGAATGAAGAGTTCAAAGAGCAAATTGCGCTCATGCAAAAGAAGCTTGATGCATTATCTACATCGGGTAATAGAAATGAGGATATGATGGTAGTTCGGCATGAAGAGTCGCATCCGGAGAGTTTGAATTTTGTGAATCAAAGAATGGGGTTCAACGCTCGTCCACAATACAATCCACAGGGGAACATGTACTATCATCCGTCCAACCGTTTTCACCCGAATTTTTCCTATGCTAATCCAAACAACGCTCTTAATCCTCCATTACAAATTGAAGGGGGAGGTAGTAGCCAAAGATATGCTGGGGGGAAATAGTAGGTTTACAAATCAAGAACAAAGAAGAAATCTTAATGAGGAATTGGACAAGAGATTTGTAAAGTATGATGGCATGTTTGCCGAAATTCAACTTCAAATTTTTTCGATTGCAAAACAACTAAGTGGGAAGCACCAAGTTGGGAAGTTTCCGAGTGATACGAAAATGGTGCAAAAGAAGGGTTGTAATATGGTAGAAGGAGAAAATAGAATGGAGGAAAATTTGGAAGTAATGACTCCTAAGTTGGAAATGGTCGAGGTAAAAGGAGAGTTGGAAGAAGAAGTTGATGAAGGGAAGTTAGTTGAAGTTAAGCACGTGGAAGCAAATGAGGATGTGTGCATGGGTGAGGTTAAGTTTTTAGAGTATGTCAAGAAGGGAGACATTGAGATGCCTCTACCGGAAGAAATAGAAAGAGTACCTATGCTCGATAAACTTGTTGGTAAAGAAGAAGTAGTTGAAGATGGTATTAGTGAGTTTGAAGAGAAGAACATTGCTAGTAAGAAAGAAGATCCCGGAGGTTTCGTAGTTGGATGCAAGATTGGAGAGAAACATATTGAGAAGGCCTTGTGTGATTCCGGTGCAAGTGTCAACATTATGTCATGGGATTTGTTTAAGGAATTGGAGGTTGGAAACTTGAAACCAACAAGTCAAATGCTTCAATTGGCTAATCATACTTTATTTTGCCCAAAAGGGGTAGTTGAAGATGTTCATGTCGAGGTATTGTCGTTTACCTTCCCGGGGGATTTCCTTGTTGTAGACATGAAGAACAAAGAGAGGATTCAACTTATTCTTGGAAGACCATTCTTGCACACTGCCGATGCTCTTTTCGATATGAAGCACGGTGAACTTACGTTCCGTTGTTGTGGCAAGGAAGTGGTGTTTTCATTACCTCCAAAGAACATCGATGTAGGTGAATTTGAGAAAGGTGTAAACAAAAAGAGAATGAAGAATGTGTTGGAACCAAACTTAAAAAGTATGGATGAGGAAGAAGAAGTATGCAATGATTTGGGGGATGATGAAATTTTTGATCAAGTTCGACTCAAGAAAGCTCGTGTGGATATGGATCCACCAAGGAGTTCTAGAAGGAAGCTTCATTTCCCCGAAGATTGTGTTGAGATATGTCAAGGTATGAGTTCCGGTTCGGCACCATTCGATCATGATTGAGATGAGGTATGATCGTCGAGCTTTCGACGTTAAACAAGCGCTTATTGGGAGGCAACCCAATCTTTTAAAATTTGTTCATTTGCGTAGTTGAATAATGGTTAGGTTTATGATTTTTGTTGGAATAATATGTTTGTTGTTTTGAAGGATTCTTAATTGTTTTGTTGCTACAATTTCGTATGAAGAATGTGTGTTTGAAGGTTTGGAAAGGATGGAAGGCTACATGATCGAGAAGATGTTGGAAAAAGGGCAAAAATTGGTGAAAGCAGGGGTAGCTCGGTCGAGCGGTGCAGGCTCGGTCGAGCTGGGTCGTAGGCCTTGGATAGGGGCCTCGCTCGGTCGAGCGAGGCAGGCTCGACTGAGCCCAAGCATGCCTGCAGCCCCCGCGCGGACAGACACCTCGCTCGACCGAGCCATCTGGCGCTCGGCCGAGCCGCGCGTGTATTTAAAAGATCAATCGAGCAATTGCTCGACCCATTTGCATCTCGGTCGAAATTCCTCTTCTAAATTTTTCTCCCATACTTTTGTGCCTTTAATTGTTTTTTCTCACATGTCAATTTTAGCTATGGCTAATAGGCATGAGATTGGGGTTTCTTCCATTTGTAGGCCTGATGGTTTTAATGATGATGAATATGCACGGTACATTGAGTTGACACAAAAGCAAGTGATTGGAACTACATAGTTATGCCATGAAACTTTGGAAGCTTTGGATTTGAAGAAGGATATTTGGAGTTTGCTCACTCGAATGGGATGGAAGAAACTGCTCTATGGGAGATGGCCGACGTATGTGAGGTTGACGATGGAATTCTTGGCCTCTATTCAAGTCATTTGGACTGCAAACGGTGTTCCAGTTCTGGTAAAATTTAAACTTGCTGGTAAAGAGTTTTCTTTGAGGAGACAAGATATTGATAGGATATTTGGGTGTTCGATTGAATCTGTGTGTGTATTTGAGGAGCTCAATCCTCCTGCATTTTGGGAATCAATTTCTGGTATTAGGGTTTCTGGTGATTTTGATGTGCAAACTTGTAGGTCATTCATGATTAAGAATCCTATCGTTCGTTATCTCCATAATATGTTAGAGGGGTGGTCATGTGGTTTTGATGGATCTAGTGCTGTTAATATGTCTGATTTTCAATTTTTGTTTGCTTTGTTGAATGGACTGGAATTTTCTATTGGTGGATGGTTAATGGAGAGTTGGAATAACACTTGCAAATCTGCGAATTCAATTATCTGTGGTGATGGCTTGATGTTGCCAATTTTTGAATTTTGTGGTGTTGAGGGGGCAGGAGTTTTTGCCCCAGGTTTGAGCCTTAATACAACTGCATTGGTTAAGAAAGCTTTCTTGGTCCCATCTAAGTTTGACGATTGTTTTTTCTACAAATTTGGTGATTTGGGAATTGAA
Organism: Plectranthus barbatus; assembly: GCA_026898455.1. Taxonomy (NCBI): domain Eukaryota; kingdom Viridiplantae; phylum Streptophyta; class Magnoliopsida; order Lamiales; family Lamiaceae; genus Plectranthus; species Plectranthus barbatus. Next base: position 26,929 of record JAPKLW010001280.1, read on the forward strand.
CTGCCTAACCGTGCGTTGACTGAGATTGATGATCTGCATGACCATTCCAACTGGTTGATGAATTCCAAAGCTCATCTAGATATGACTCGATTACTTGTTGCTCGGTGTGAAAAGGTGATTCCGATGCCATGCCTGCATTGCTGTTGTATTCAGCTACCGCAGGATGAGGACTAACGGCAACCACCAGCAGATCAGGGGGAGTGCGAGCGCACCGGGTACCTTTTTACAAACTTAGTCTCACTTGACTAAGTTTGGGGGGAGTAGTTGGTATCCCGATGACCTCTTCTGGTTCACTCTCTCATCTCTTATCTCTATCTCTAGCTTAGTTTAGTTTAGTTTAGTTGAATTTGAATGATTTAGATATTCGATTTGGTTGTATAACAATGTTGAGTTACCTCTACTTTGGATTGTGGATCTTGGATGTTGAAATTGATTGGTTTTCGTTTCTATTGAATGTTTTGATGAATCATGGCGAGCTTGCATGTGTTTAATTCTTTCTATTTGGTTTTGGTATGTGGATGTATAATGGTATGGAATGAATGGTGGTGCTAGTGGATTAATGAGTTAATTTTTGTGGAAGTTTGGTTTGTGGTAAGATGGTGGACATGAGAACTTATTTGATTGTATTATGCTCAAATCGTTTGGTGGTGTTGTATTGATGTGTAATAGGTTCAAATAAGGAATGGAGAGCGGTTTGATCATGTCTACCGATGGGTAACGCTTTCTATCGTTCTTCCTACCATTTAGTTTCAAATTGAATTGTGTTGGCATGTAGAATGTTAGTTAGGTTGTTGTGTGCTTGTTGTGTGTGCATGATGAAACCAAATGAGAATTGGATATTGGAATCATGATTTACTTTGTAAGGCTAAATTTGCTTTAACCAATGATAAGGCATAATCTAGTTGTTAAGGCATGCTCGAATTGAACTTTTGAATTGACGAATTTTGTGCGGGATTAATGTTTAGGACTTGACAAAAGCCGTGAGTATTTGAGCTTTGATATTGACATATTCTTTTTTATTGTGAGTGGCAAGTTTGAGAGCACAAAATCTAGAACTTGAACATATTCTCTATCTATTGGACATGAGTTTGGTAACTAAAAAATGATCTTAGGCCATCGATTCTTAGTTCCTCCTTTCACTTTGGAAGTATAAGGTGGTTGATATCATAATTTTACCATTCATACCCTTGTTTCCCGTGATTGTGTTTAAATGGAGAATTTTCTTCGAAAATATTAGGACAAAATTTGGGGGGAATGAGCGTATGAGGGTGAATACGGAGATGAGAGTTGGGATGGGAATCAATTGGTATCTTGAGTTGTAATTATTGAGGCAATGGAAGTATTGATTGTGGGATTGATTTGAATCCTAGAAAAATTGGTACCAACAAAAATTTGGGTACTTAGAAAAAAAGAAAGAAAGAAAAGAGAAAAAAAAAGAACCATGAGAAGAAAGAAAAGTGTTGGTGCTAGAAAAAATGAGAAAAAGAAAGAAAAGAAAAAATATATAATTGAGAATTGTGATTGGAAAAGCCTCAAGGTTAGAAGTGGATTGAAGAGAATAAGTTTGGGGGTTTTGGGATATAGAGAAGTTCGTCACTTTAGCCCAAAACCACCTACCTTTTAGTAAGCCACGTTATAACCAAAAATAAAGACCTTTTTGATTTTAGGAGCCAACTCATTGTTGTATAGTGGTGAGAATTGTTTCAAGCTTATGGAAATTGTGCTCAACATCTTGTGAATGAGTGAATTCATCAATCTCTAAACACGTAAGGGAGTGCTTTCATTTCTTTATCCAATGTTGATGAGTGGTTTGAGTCATTCGCATTAACCATGTCACAAAGTTAGGTGATAATCTCGTTCGATAAGAGCATGCCAAGATGACTATGATGAGCTATGAGGTTGTTTGATTAGGTTTATTGATTGCTTTACTTTGTTTTGATTGAGGACAATCAAAGGTTCAAGTTTGGGGGATTATGATATGTGTGTAAAATGACCTATTTTTCGATGTGTGAACGTGCATGTTTGTGGCCATTTTACCCTCATATCATATGCTTTCGTTGTTCTTTTGTCTTGTTTTCGTGTTTTCGTGTTTGAAATGATGTAGGATACGTTTTGGGCATAATACAGCGTGTTTTGGGAAGTTTTGGAGGAAAATCGCCCGAGTTTGGAGTCCGATGAGGTTAGGCTCGCCCGAACGGAACGAAAGGATGATTTCGGAAGCTTGGAGGACCCGCTCGGCCGAGCAAAGCCGGGCAGAGGCCTCGCTCGGCCGAGCAGTGCAGGCTCGACCAAGCCTGGCTGGCAGAGAGCAGGCTCGGTTGAGCGGTTCTGGCTCGGCCGAGCCAGAACGTGTTTTCCAGATTACTGTGGTTCCCAGGATGGCTCGGGCGAGCCTTGTTTGGCTCGGGCGATCTGAGGCCCTGTTTGCTCGTCTATAAAAGGGGGAAAATCAATTAAATGAAGAACTTTTTGCCAAATTGAAGAATAACCGTCACTAACTTCCCTCTAGATTCATCTCTGCACCTCCTTCTCCACTTGAATCAAGGAGAACCAAGGATCATTCCATCAACTTGGTGACATTTAAGGAGGAAGATTAGGTGGATTGGATTCAACGAAGGCAATCATAGAAGATCAATTTTGACCTTGAAGCTTTGTAATGTCAATTCTTATCTTTCAACTTGTATTGCTTCTAATTCAAGGTATGAGGAGCTAAATTCCTAAGTGAGTGTTGTAATATGGATATTGAGATGGATTGAACCTTCTATGCTTGTTTACTTTTCTATGAAGAATTGATTTGCACTTGAGCTTGTTCATACCTAATAGATGTAGGTAATAGCCAATCTATAGGTAGTTGATGTGTCCGTTGCAGCCAATATGCGGACGGAAACGTCGTGATAAGTGCATAATCATATAGTTTTAGTTCCAATCTATGTGCGGAGCTAGCATTATAGGGCAATAATCGACGGTCGATTTGGAGTAAGTTAGGGATCGATAATGTAGCTGTTTGAGATTTCTAATTTCATCTACGGACAATTCACCAGTACAAAGGGGATTGACTAGGATAGTTTCGATTGCTCAACTTCATAGGAATTAAAATCGTTTACAACATAGCTCAGTTTAATTTGGCTCAATTGAAGTTTACAAACACTCACTTCATTATACGATTGTTGGACTTGTTACTCTAATCTACCCAAACATTTGATAGAAGTAATTGATTGGTGAATTTAGCAAATTGTTGAATGTTTGAATATATGCAATTTGTAGTTTAGTTTACAATTCATAGCTAGATAGATAAAGAAAACCAATGACTATTGTATTATCTAGCTATTGATGCATCTTCTTATGAGTAAATAGTTTCCACGAGAGCGAATAGAAAAGATCTTGGATTGATAATTTGACGTGAGAATTGTGTGTCACTTCACACGACGGTCACTTGGCTGACCGGATTAGATTGCAGCAAGATCCGATCATGGGAGGAACTGCGAGCTGAGTTCCTCTCAAATTTCTTCCCACCCTCTGTCATTATTAAGAGGAAGATGGAGGATGAGTCATTATTTGAAACCTCCAGCAGATTAAATGAAATGCACAGGAGCTGTCCCAACCATGGATTCAATACTGAAGAGCAGACTCACATTTTCTACCGGGGTATGACTGAAAGGACTCAAGAGTTCGTGGACAACACAGTTGGGGGGGGTCCATTATGAGCAAGTCCGCGGAGAAAGCTCTGAAGCTTTTTAAGAAGATGGCGCTGCACAATCAAAAGTGGGCAAACCCAAGGAGGCCACTGATAAAGGGTGTGGATAAAGTGGAGATTGAAGATCCTCTCAAAACTAAGGTTAAGAAGCTGAGAGAGGATTTGGATAAGTTGTCTGTGGGGGCTTCTACTGCCACAGTTGCACAGATGCAACCCGAAGTCCCTGCGAATGTGAGTTATATGAGCAGAGGGAGCTACCCTAACCAGCATCAGCAAAGGAATGGGGGATTTCAATATCCGCTGAGAAACCACCACGGTTTCTCCTATTCTCACCCGGAGACAGCCGAGCTACCACCACCAGGATTTGAAGTTCAGAATGGAGAAGTGGTGGAAAAGAAGAAAGATAGCATGGATGAGGTTTTGGCCAGATACATCAAGGCCTCTGACCACCGGGTTGGAAAACTAGAGCAAGAGGTATTCGGACTACATACTAAGGTGGATCGGATGAGAAAACACCTGCAGATGGTTGAAACGCAGGTAAGTCAGATCGCCAACACTATTGGGGCTCACCACAAGCAAGGGCAGCTGCCGAGAACAACCGAGGTGAACCCAAGGGCTTAAAAAGATTGCAAAGCTATCATACTGAGATTCGGGATGAGTTACAAGGGTCCCGAGATGGTTCAGGATGAGTCCAAAGCTGAAGAGGCACAAAATCACGCCACTGGAGGCTCGATTTTGATCAACACACATCCCACGTGGATCGAAGTCGAGGGGAATGGAGAAGAATCGAGCAATGATGAAGGCTTGATTTTGATCGATGCATCTGGCATCGATCGATGTGTGCGAAAATCAACGTCGACCGAGGCACCCCTGTATCGGTCAAAGTCGAGGCCCACCTCGGGCAAAATTCCAGCAAAAACTGAAGATCCTGTTCCACCTATGTCATTCCATCAGTGGTTCGCGAAACAAAAGGAGGACTCCAAGTTCTCCAAATTTATGAAGAATTTGAGGAAGGTCAGCATAAATATTCCGCTAATCGAGGCGCTGAAGGAAATCCCAGGATACATGAAGTACCTCCGAAAACTGATGAGTGGGAAGAAATAGTTCATGGAGAACGAAACTGTGAAGATCCACGAGCAGTGCAGCGTGCTACTGCAAAAGCAGGTTCCCATCAAGAAAAGCGACCCTGGATGCTTCTCTATCCTGGTGGAGATTGTAGGACATACATTCGAGATAGTACTGTGTGATACTATGTCAGTATCAATCTGATGTCGTACTCTATTTACTAGCGCCTCAACATTGGAGAGATGAGGCCCACTACTATTATGCTACAGATGGCGGATCGTATTGTATCCCACCCCAAGGGAATTTTGGAAGATGTGCTCATTTGAGTGGACCATCTGATCTTCCCTGCAAATTTTGTGGTGCACGAAATGAAGGAGGACGAGAACATGCCCATGCTACTGGGGTGTGAGTTTCTTGATACTAGTGTCGTGCTCTTTGACTGCCGAGGCAGCGAGATAACACTTCGGGCCAATGACGAGAAGATCACCTTCGTGATCGACAAAAGCAAGAGAAAGACAGAGTGCAACCGGATCACCACCACTGAAGATGATGAGTCTGAGGAAGAAGAAGCCGCTACTATAGAGTGGGAGCGCGGGAACAAGGGGGTGAAAATATCAACTAAGCCTCCTCAATCTGAGCTCACCACCATCATCAAAGATCAGAAGGTGTACATGGTGGACGCCAAAGGTCGGAAAGTCTAGACCCGACCCCCTGGTTTTGATCCGAGGTATCATCGAGCTAAGATATTAAATAAAGCACTTGTTGGGGGGTAACCCAACATTTTAAGTAATTTTCCTCTTTAATTTTCATTTTTCATTTTTTGTTTTATTTTCGAATTTTGTCTGCACTAACTTTGTTTTGCAGCATAAAAAAAGGAGGATTGCTCGGCTTCGATCGACGCAGCCTAGCGTTGATCGAAGTCGAGATCGGCGACGTGTTACACTTCGACCCATGGATGGAGTTGATGAGAAGGCTTCACGTCGACCGGCGGGAACCCGCATCGGCCGATGCGAACCCGCGTCGGCCGATGCGAAGTGCAAAATGCCCTAAATTCACGCCGCGCGAGTTCCAAAGCCTCCAGGGATAAAAATTTGATATCTGAGATCAACTACTAGGTATATTTCTTCCCTTTGTCTGATTCTCAAAAATTTTCCCACTCTTGAGTTGGAAATAAGTTTGGGAGGATGTGGACAAAATGAGGAATATTTTATCTTTTTATTCGCTTTCAGTATTTTTGCATTTGCATGTTTTTAAGTTTTATTCTATTTTGTGGGAAATTTTTTTAGCTTTGACATAACCTAAATGAGATTGTGAGATTAGAATTGATTTAGTTTGAATTGCTAGGGATTGTGAATGTAGAATACCGCATATTAAGGTTAGTTTGAAACTTATACTTGCATGCTGATTGAGCTTATTTGAAGTTAATTATGGAAGAAATTTTTAAACCCTTGTGTGAGAGTTGAGCCTAATTTCGTTTAATGTTAGATTCTCATGTGTGTTTTAATTTCTCTAGGACTTGCTTAATTTCTGTATTGAGACTGAATAGTGTGCACAAGTTTAGGAAATGATCTTAGTCCATCTTTGTTAACCTAATTCCCTAAACGCTGTCCCTTCACATGAAAATTTTCCCTGGTTAGCCACTTTGAGCCTGTACAAATTTCTTTCCTTGTTTATGAGATTAAGAAAGTATTGTCTCACTCATGTCTTGAGTTGTGGTATATGGGTTGGATCGAAAGTGAATTGGAGATAAGAAATGAAAAACTAGTGATTAGAAAGATGTGTGAAAAAAGAGCTCAAATAATAATTAGAATTCTCATAAGCTCTATGAAAGGAAAAGAAAAAAAAGTAGTGTGAAAGAGCATAAGAGATTCAAATAAGCTAGAAAAAAATTGTGTGTTGTTGATATATATGAGGAAATGAGGTGGATGAAGTTAGATGGTGGGTTGAGACTTACTGAGAGTAATTAACTTAGTTTATTTTTAGTCACTTGGCCAAATTTTCCTACCCCTCAAAAAAAGCCTACGTTGCAACCTATTGAAAGTCCTTTTTGATTCTAGACTTGTGTGCACATTCTAGCAGTGGAGATAGTAGAAAATTTGCAAGCCTATGGTAGAAATTCATTCATACATGTGTTGAGTGCTTTCTTCTTTATCCTATACACTTGTGAGTTGAGCGATAGACTTCCTGTGAGTTCTTCCACTAATTAATGGATTTTCTGTCTCTTTCAAACTGCTCGTAGATAGTGGATTTTTTACCCTTAACTGTGATGAATCGTGTGAGGCATTGTACTCTAATTACCTAATTTTTCGATTTTTTCTTGCCTATTGATTGAGGACAATCAAGCGTTCAAGTATGGGGGTTCGATAAGTTCATTATTTTACTCACTTATCTATATTATTTTCTATTATTTTATGTACTTTTCTTAAGTTTATATATCTAATTCATACATGAGCCTATATTATGTGGTGTTACGCTTGTCATGGTGTGTTCTTGCAGTTTTAGGCTTAAATTCACTGGAAAACCGTTCCGAAAGCAGTAACATGCAAGAGTAGCAGTGAAGGGTTCTTCCATATAATGAATTCGGGCTATTAGCGCATGGCAGTGGATAGAGCTTCGAGTTAGCTTTCCTACGCAACTAGAATCGGGTCAATCGGAGTTCGGGAGTGAAAGTTATGGCCAAAACCGTGAGACCGCGCAGACGGGTCGACGCAAGAAAACGCGTGTCCATCGAAGTAAGTCCACGTCGATCGAAGTGCGGGAAAATTTTGCAAAATTTGATTAAATTCGAATCAAATCGGATTTCCAGCCCTAGACTTGATAGGATACACGCCCACTCCTATAAATAGTCCTTAAATTCGAGTTCTATTCACCTTTTATCACCTTTTCATATATTATTCAGCCTTGGACCCTTGAAGCATTCAACATACTTTATTTTCCAACACGAACCTTTATTTTCTTGTAAGTTATTTTTATGCACTTTAATAATATGTTTTTTTTTGTTTTTTATCTGCTATATGTGGCTAGAAATCCAAGCAGGTTCTAGAGCAACGAATATCAATTGAATGCATATTTAATCGATTAACATTGAATTGCTTGGTTTTGAATTCCTGTTTGAATTATTAGGATTTAGAATTTATCAGATCGAAAGATAAAATTGATTCTAAGTTTATAGTTGTTAATTGAAGGACTGAATAGAGAAAATTAATAACAGGAAAAGGAATTCGAATACAATTAGAATATCTGTCCTATAGGAAGATAGTAATTGTAGGGTTAGTCCGTGGATTTATGAAAGGTTGATTAGTATTGTGTTTTTTAGGCCGACAAAGCATATAAATTCACATGCTAGTAACGTAGGCTACTATTTTCTGACCAAGAAGTTATAGTATAATATGATTTCCCACCAATGCAAGTTAATTAATTGATATGTATTTTGATCGATAATTCACCCTGGGATCTTTGCCCCTTTAATTTGCTTTCCAAAACTCTTTAATTTTCAGTTCTGTTTTCTTCATTTTCCAAAACCCAAAACCCCTGATTTTTTGTTTACTCAAACAATAGATCTTAGGATTATAGCTAGTACATAAAATAATTTCGTTACACAATTCCTCTGGGTTCGACAACCTTAGGGTACTCTTATAAATTTATTTGCCACTGTGTTTGCAATTAATCTGTAGAATTTTACAGTGATCAGAGGACATACCTAAGAGAGAGTATTGTGCGATACTGAGGCCAGTATCAATCTAATGTCATACTCTATTTACAAGCACCTCAACATAGGAGAGATGAGGCCCACTACTATTACGCTGCAGATGGCGGATCGGACTGTATCCTGCCCAAAGGGAATTCTGGATGATGTGTTCATTCAAGTGGGCCATCTGATCTTCCCAGCAGATTTTGTAGTACACGAAATGAAGGAGGACGAGAACATGCCCATGATACTGGGGCATAAGTTTCTCGATATTAGTGCCGCACTTATTGACTGCCAAGGCGGTGAAATTACACTATGGGCCAACGACGAGAAGATCACCTTTGTGATCGACAAAAGCAAGAGAAAGGCGGAGTGAAACTAGATTACCACCATTGAAGAAGAAGATGAGACCGAGGAAGAGGAAGCCGATGCTATAGAGTGGGAGCGCGGGAACGAGGGGGTGAAATTATCGACTAAGCCTCCTCAGTCCGAGCTCACCACCATCATCAAAGATAGGAAGGTGTACATGGTGGACGCCAAAGGTCGGCCAGTCTGGACCCGGCCTCCCTGGTTTTGATCCGAGGTATCGTCGAGCTACGATGTTAAACAAAGCACTTGTTGGGAGGTAACCCAACCTATTCAATAGTTTTCTTTTTTAATTTTTGTTTTTCATTTAATTTAATTTTATTTTATTTTGAATTTTGTTTGCACTAATTTTGTTTTGCAGCATAAAAAAAAGAGAGGGATTGCTTGACTTTGATTGCCGCCAAGACGAGACCGGCGATGTGTTACACTTTGACCCGTGGAAGGAGTCGACGAGAAGGCTTACATCGACCAATGCAAGCCTGCATCAGTTGATGCAAAGTGCCAGCCGCCCAAAATTCACGCCGCGCGAGTTCTAAAGCCTGCAGGGATAAAAAGTTGATGTCTGAGATCAACTACCAGGTTTATTCCTTCCCTTTGTCTGATTCTCAAAATTTTTCCCACTCTAGAGTTGGAAATAAGTTTGGGGGGATGTGCACAAAAGGAGGAATATTTTATCTTTGCTTTCAGTAATTTAATTTTTGCATCTGCATTTTTTAAAATTTTATTCTATTTTGTTTGGAAATTTTTGAATCTTGATATAACCTGAATGAGAACTAAGATTAGATTTGATTGAGGGCTGAGTTTGAATTGATAGGGATTCTGATTAGAAGCCTATGAATGTAGAATACTGCGTGATAGGGTTAGTTTGAAACTTATACTTGAATGCTGATTGAGTTGATTTGAAGTTAATTGTGGAAGAAATTTTTAAACCCTTGTGTGAGACTTGAGCCTAACTTCGTTTGATGTGAGATTCTCGTGTGTTTTTTAATTTCTCTAGAACTTGCGTACTTTCTTTGTTAAGACTGCATTAGTGTGCACAAGTTTAGGAAATGATCTTAGGCCGTCTTTGTTAGCCCAATTCCCTAAGCACTGTCCCTTCACATAAATTTTTCCCTAGTTAGCCACTTTGACTCTTTACAATTTTCTTTCCTTGTCTATGAGATTAAGAAAGTATTGTCTCACTCGTTTCTAGAGTTGTGGTATATGGGGTGGATTAGAATTCTCATAAGCTCTATGAAATAAAAAGAAAAAAATTAGTGTGGAAGAGCATAAGAGATTCAAAATGAGCTAGAGATTTTTGTGTGTTGTTGATATATATGAGGAGATGAGGTGGATGAAGTTAGATGGTGGGTTGAGACTTACTGAGAGTAATTAATTCAGTTTATTTTTAGTCACTTGGCCAAATTTTCCTACCCCTAAAAAAAAGCCTACGATACAACCTATTGAAAGTTCTTTTGATTCTAGACTTGTGTGCACATTCTAGCAGTGGAGATAGTACAAAATTTGCAAGCCTATGGTAGAAATTTATTCGTACATGTGTTGAGTGCTATCATCTTTGTCCTATACATTTGTTTATATATATATTTTATGCATGAGTCTATTATATGTGGTGTTACGCTTGTCATCGTGTGTTTTCGCAATTTTTAGGCTTACATGAAGGGTTCCTCCACATAAGGAATTCAGGCTATTGGCGCATGGATACACATCCACTCCTATAAATAGTCCTTATTTTCGAGTTTAATTCACTTTTGTCATCCCTTTTCATATATTATTCAGCTTTGGACCTTTGAAGCATTCAACATACTTTATTTTCCAGCAGGAACCTTTATTTTCTTGTAAATTATTTTTATGCACTTTAATAATATGTTTTGTTTTGGTTTTCTATCTGCTATGAGTGGCTAGAAACCCTAGTGGGTTCTAGGGCAACGAATATCAATCAAATGCATGTTTTGTTGATTAACATTGAATTGCTTGGTTTTGAATTCCTATTTGAATTATTAGGATTTAGAATTCATCAGATTGAAAGATAGAATTAATTATCGGTTTATAGTTGTTAATTGAAGGACTGAATAGAGAAAATTAATAACAGGAAAAGGAATTCAAATAAAATTGAGAATTTGTCCTAGGGGAAGATAGTAATTGTAGGGTTAATTCGTGGATTTATAAAATGTTGATTAGCACTGTGTTATTGAAGCCGAAAAAGCATATACATTCACATGGTAGTAACCTACGCTATAATTGTCCAACCAAGAAGTTATAGTATATTATGATTTCTCACCAATGCAAGTTAATTGATATGTATTTTGATTGATAGTTCGCCCTAGATTATGTGTCCCTTTATTTTGATTTCCTAAAATCCTTTAAATTTTCGTTTTGTTATCTTTACTTTCAAATCAAAATCCCAATTTTCTGTTTACTCAAACAATAGATCTTAGGATTATTAGCTAGTACTTGAAATGATTTCGTTAGACAATTCCTCTAGGTTCGACAACTTTAGGGTACTCTTATAAATTTATTTGCCACTTTTCTGCAATTAATCTGTAAAATTTTTCAATGATCAATTGGACATCATTCTAATTGTCTCTACCGGCTACTTTCAGAGATTCAACTATAAATAGCGAAAGGACCAAAGAGATACTTTACAGACCTAACCGAACATCTAAATTAAAAGCGCAATTACTCTGCCGAATTAAAAGCTCAAAGCATTTAAAGCTCTCAAGCGAACGACATTTACTCCGTGTGTCATTACTTGATCACGAGGCTCTATAGCTTACTGATTCTTTTATGATTCACCGTGTGATCTGTACACGAGGATTAAGTCAAATCGACTTAGTCTTTCTTGTTAGTGTTCTTACTTTTCTAAGGAAGAACACAACAGCCTGGTTCTCTGAAGAGGAACAGGTTATTACGGGCTGCTGTCGACTCTCAAGTATTCTGGGAAGAACTCAACCATCCATCTACCGGAGAAGGAGAAGGGAGGTCTTTCCTCAATCCATTTCTGACGACCACCTGTTCTGCGAAGACTTCGAGGTGCTACCTGGCTTCGAGGAACTGAAGAAGGAGTGAAGATCATCTACCTGGGCGAGTGATCCAGTTTTCTGCGGACGATGATTTTCGCAGTGATTGGATATAGATCGTGAGGAGTGTATACTTCATTACTTAGTGAATTACCGGATTAATTTCCAAATAGTGGACGTAGGACATACAGATCCAAACCATTATAATATCTTGTCTCGTTTACAACTTTCGTTATTTTTCTTACTACACAGCTTTCAACTGAGTTTTGAAACCTTCAACACTTCTCTAAAGTGTTGAAGTGTATAACTATAAACTTACTACTTAAAATTTTGGCTAACACTATTTTTATAAGCCATTAACTGGGAGACTGACCCCCCCAGTTTTATAGTGCAACTGCTTAGAAAAATCCCGCTGCACAATTATTCAAATTCTGATCAGGGACCAACAAGTGGTATCAGAGCAGGTCGGTTTTTCCAGACTGTCCGTTTTAAGTCGCTTGGGACCGGATCCATATTTCCTTCCACTCTCATTTTTTTGTGATTAGCGAGCAGATTATCTAAAGATGAATTATCCAAGTCTTCCAAAGTACAACCCAGAGAAGTTCGCAGTATGGAAGAAGAGATGCCTCATCCAACTGAGGAGCCAACATCCAGAGATGGATGAGTATTAAAGAATGGACCTCTAAAGATTTAGAAGATCAATGTCCGGCTTGGAGGAGAGGATCAAGGTGTTCAAATGGTAGACAAGCCTCCTGAAGAGTGGACACTTGAAGATAAGAAACGTGCTCAGCTTGACCCTGTTGCACAAGAAATGATCCTGCAGTCTCTTCCAGAATCTCTCATGGAAGATGCCATAGAGAACAATAGTGCCAAAGAGCTATGTGATTGGATCAATGAGCTTACAAAAGAAACCAAAGCTATGAAACACAACAAGAAACATGTCGGCGTTGATAAATATGAATCCTTCCAAATGTTACCTGGTGAAACTATCAAATCAATGGATGCAAGGTTCAACGCTATTGTTAGTGAGCTGAAGGGTCTTGGAAGAGAAGACAATGTGGCTGACATGAATGGCAAAATTCTCTCTAGAATGCCAAAGGAAGACTGGTTCATTAAAACCACCAGTTTTAAAACCATGGATCTTTCAAAAATGACAATCAAGGAATTGTTCGCCGAAATCCGAGCTCATGAGTGGGATATACAGACGGTGAACAAGAACGAAGCTACCAGAACCCCGAACTCAGCAACAATTGATGATGCTGCATTCTTCCTAAAGAGAGACTTCTAGAGACCTCAAAAGAAGCCAACGTAGTTCAATAAAACCGCCTATCAATCTACTCCAGCAAAGAATACCTCCACCTCAAACCAGAAGAAAGAAACTGAGCAGTCAGTTGCCAAATTGGAGGAACAAATGAGGAACTTGGCCATACTCCTCGAGAAGGCCAATGCTAAAAGAAAAGAAGCTCAGATTAGTGAGCAAAGATTTACAAAAAAGGGAGCCACGCACATGCTATGAATGCAACTCTCCTGATCACCTAAAGTACGAATGCCCTCTACTCTCTCAAGAAGAGAGATAGACTGAGGAAGGTATTTGAGAGGAGAGCTTCAAAAGTTGTGGCCAAAGCAATGTTGTCCAGAACTGAAGTGCTAGACATCCAAGACCATGATGACGGCTACAACACTTCAGAGGATGAAAATGACAAGGAAGCACTACCGACCTTCATGGTAGCTATTGATGGAGATGTTACTGATGAACAAGACGACGCATCAAACCTCGAGATAGTGGTAACAACTCCTCTACCCTTGTCTCTAGCATCTACATGCATAGAAGAGAGCTCCGAATTTTGTCGCTCTAATTCAAAAGATATTTCTCTCGAAAACATTGTGAAAGAAGTTGAAAAATTTCATGAAATTAAAAATGCTTTAGCCAGTGAAAATGCCTCACTAAAATTAGAAATTTTAGTTTTGACCGATGAAG
>JAPKLW010001280.1:40746-160367 GCA_026898455.1 Plectranthus barbatus
AGAAAGTTACGAAAATTTAAAGACAGAAAGATAAAATAGAAAGTTACAAAAATTTAAAGACAGAAAGCAGAATAAATAAAAGGTATGAGAAAGCAGAATAAATAAAAGGTAGGACGTTCCATCTCTTGTCCACATCCCCCCCCCAAACTTATTTCCAACTCGAAGAGTGGAATAAGTTTGAAAATCAGACAAAAGAGGGAACGATACCTGGTAGTTGATCTCAGACATCAACTTTTTTATCCCCCGGAATCTTCAATCACCATCAGGGAGGTCGGGTCCATGCAAGTCCTTTCGCGACCTCCTTTCCATCTTTGTTCTTGACAACTTGCATCCTCCATTTCTTGGAGTCTTTAAATGTCCCCCAATGGCGGACTTGTACTTCCGTAGAACTCGTAGTAATTTTTCCAACTTCCCATACCTGAGGTGTGCCGAAAGCATCTTGAGTTTCAGAACCAGCGGATCAGAGTTAGATTGCAGCTTTCCCCGAAGCCTGGCTGAAAGAAGAAATAGATCCCTCAAAGAAGCAGTGAGGACCATGCTGTCCGAGACCAATCTTGGAAAGATATTTTGGGGAGAAGCATTGATGACAGCCTGCTATACGCAAAATCGAAGTGCATTCAACACACGGCTGCACAAAACTCCATACGAAATATACAATGGTCATAAGCCTTCTATAGCTCATCTTCGTGCATTCGGTTCTCCATGTTATATCCACAACAACGGGAAGTCTAAATTGGACACCTTTAGTCCTAAGGCTGATGAAGGTGTGTTCCTTGGTTATGGACACCCTTCATACAAGGGATATAAGGTATTAAATAAGACCACCGAACATGTGGAGATAACATGTCATGTTGTTTTTGATGAAGCTACTTTAGTGCGAAGGACACTTCTAGAACTGGGTCTGGAAAATCATGAGATCAAGAATGTCAATGAGGAGCAAAAAACCGATCTTGATCATAATCCTACAATTCCTCAAACTAGATCTATGAATGATAATTCTAAGACTCCAGTTGCAAAATGAAGAAAAGCCCCCGGATACCAATGCAGCAGCCTTGGAAGTAGAGTAGCATGAAGCCAAGGAGGTCAACCCTGAAGTAGTTGAGGAAGCAACTCCAGCTGACAATGCAGTTGTTGTGCAGGATCTAGTTCCAGAGCATGGAGATGAACCACCTCACCAAGACCCCCCAACAGTTCAAACTGAGGTTACAGAAACTCTTGTCGAGACCAAAACTATGAAGAAACCCAACTGGCTAAAGGATCATCCAATAGAAGCTGTTCTGGATGATGTTGGAAATCCCGTTCAAACGAGGCAAGGCAGTACATTGATGTCCTGCTTCATATCCCAAATTGGACCTGTGAAGATTGGTGAAGCTCTTCAGTCGACGGATTGGATTAAAGCGATGCAAGAAGAGTTAGGAGAATTCACTCGCAACAACGTATGGTACCTGGTGGATAGACCAACACATCAGTCCATAATTGGCACCAAATGGGTCTTCAAGAATAAAAGAGATTCGATCGGAACCATCATAAGAAATAAAGCTAGATTGGTAGCCAAAGGATATGCTCAGTGCGAAGGAATAGATTTTGACAAAACGTTCGCTCCAGTTGCCAGATTAGAGGCCATTCATCTATTCTTGGCATATGCAGCCTATCATAACTTCACAGTTCTTCAAATGGATGTGAAGAGTACCTTTCTCAATGTAGAATTGTAGGAAAAAGTCCACGTTGAACAACACCCAAGTTTCGAGCAAGGAAACCAGGTCTATAAACTGAGGAAAGCCTTGTATGGTTTAAAACAGGCTCCTAGAGCATGGTATGAGACTTTATCTTAGTTTTTGCTCAAGAACGGATTTGAAAAGGGGACGATCGACAGAATGCTATTCAAAATAAGAGATGGAGAGGACATCTTTCTAGTCCAGATCTATGTAGATGACATCATCTTTGGCAGCATGAACATAAGTCTATGTAAGAAGTTTGCCCAACTGATGCAGAATAAATTTCAAATGAGCATGATGGGCAAAATGACATACTTTCTTGTACTGCAAGTAGATCAGTCGATTGAGGGTATTTTCATCAATCAGAAGAAATATACGCTAGATTTGATAAATAAGTTCTGTCCTGAATAGACGAAGTCTCTGAGGATCCTGATAAGCCCCAGTTCTCAAATCACTCTCGATGAAGAAGGTGAAGCAGTTGATCCAACTGCCTATCGAGGGTTTATTGGGTTGTTGCTATATCTATCTGCAAGCAGAACTGTTATTTCCTATGTTGTGGGAGTTTGCGCAAGATTCCAGGCAAATCCTAAGAAGTCCCCCATGGAAGCAGCTAAAAGGATTGTGAGATACCTTAAGAAGACTGAGTCTTTGGGTATATGGTATCCCAAATCTGATGGAATCATGCTAAATGGATTCTCGAATTCAGATTTTGGAGGTTGCAGAATTGATAGGAAGAGCACAAGTGGAACATGTCAGTTCCTAGGCCATAAGCTGATTAGCTGGTTTAGCAAAAAGCAGCATTCAATGGCTACTTCAACCACGGAGGCCGAATATGTTGCAGTCGCTAGCTGCTCTGCTCAGATGCTATGGATAAAGCAACAGCTCAAGAATTATGGAATAGAATCTGGATGCATCACGATATACTGCGACAACAACAGTGTAGTTTGCATAACGAAAAATCTAGTTCTCCATTCCAGGACAAAGCATATAAACATTCGTCATCACTTCATTTGAGATCACGTTGAAAAGAAGGATATATCGGTTGAATACATGAGGACGGAGGATCAGCTAGCGGATATATTCACCAAGCTGCTACCAGAGGCTCGATTTAAAGAGTTATGTATCAAACTGAGTCTACTAGAGTTTGATGAAATCTCAAGGGAACGAGATGAAAATTGAGCTGTACAAAACTAATTGGATGTATAGTTAAGTCAGTTGTGTTAGAATCGTTTGCTCGACATTAAAACAAATGATTTCATTGACACTGGAGAGAGAGTACATCATACAGAAACAGAAAATGAAAATACAAAAAATTAGAAAAGATGCTCAAATACAATTCATGGGGTGGGGACAAATTTTGGAGGATAGAAGTCGGAGTCATCCAAGTTCGACTGGCCTTCGGTGAAGTAAGGGATCTGCCGCTCTATCAGCCATTTCAACTGCATTCCTAATGGAACTGTGGCATCAGGCAGATTCTGAAAGGCCATCTTCAAGCGGTCGAAGATGAAAGATGCCCAATCCACCACAGCCTCATCCTCAAATGCCATCATCGCCTTCCATACAGGAGGAGAAAAACTATAATCCAGAGGGGAGTTGCCAACAACCATCTGGTTCACGATGTCAAAGGACAATCGGTAGCGGGGCATTAGGAATCCTGTAGTTACTCTGGGATGGAAGCCGATGTCCACAAACCTCCAACGCTGCCATGCTGACCACTAAGGTGTCGTTTCTTCTTTCAGATAATCCATGACAAGCGTCCCATTGTGGCTAAGCCCAAAGTCAACAGCAAAAGAGTCAGCCGACCAACAGATCTCCTCCCCACCAAGATTATAGTAGATCTCGTCATCCTTAGTGATAGTAGAGTTGTGAGCAAGCACTTTCAACACATCCGCTTAAAAGGTGTGAGGCTCTGTGGTCACAAAAGGTTCAAACCTAGTCCTCCGCAGGCTCCCCACCACAGACTCATAAATGTTCGAATTTCTCCAGTGCTAAACATAAAGACCACCTTCATTCAAGATTTTGTTACGTTGAATGTAGATTCTTGAGATATCATTCGGTGAAGACATTTTTTTTTGTCAGAGGTGATATTTGAATCTAAGAAGCAAGGGTTATATGATATCCCATGTTCATTAAAGGGGTATTTATAGACGATCTCGTGTGACGATCGAGAGGATGCCAAGATACTTAAATGCAAGACACGACTCTTCATGGTTCATATTCAGAAGCTGATAAATCAACATTGAATGCTTGAAAACTACATCGAAAAATCCATGAGTGGACATGTGGCCAATAGGTCAGAAGGCTAATGGGTGCAGAGTCAGTGAATGGTCAATTGGTGGAAGTATTGTTACTCAGACTTTGCATAAAATTCTAAGGATGGATTTACGGAACTGAGTGCTTACGAAAACTACATGAAGAAACTGCGTAAGGCCAAAACTTTTAAGAATCAAGAAAACTGTGAGGCCTTGGAATTCTTAAAGGATATGCTAAAAGAAGGGCAGTTTCTAACTGGCAACTCAGGTTGACGCAGTTGCTCAGTTTTTTCTATCAGGACAGTTGTAAACTGTCCCACGTAGTTTGATGAAGCAGTTGAAAAGGAAAAAACTGCAATTGGAAGTGGGCACGGATTTTGAATTTGTCTAAGTCTTCGGTTGCATGTCGCATTTAATGCTGCTAGAAAAACGGCGTATTACTGGGTGCCACGTCACTCGTCCCATATGCTCCTGAACGGCATGACAGAATGTGATTCAGTCATTGATCGCACAAAGGGGTTTCAATCTTAGCCATGGATCTTTTTTAACAATTGATCTTAAAACTCTTTTCTTCATCATCGTCTACACTTTTACTCTCGACACCTTACTCTCTGCAAACTCTCTCTCCGAAAATTCCAAGCCTTCAACATTTGAATCCCACCATTTACGCACATTACATATAATCATCATACCAAAGAAGCAGACACATCAGACCGAAGGTCCCAGTACCTCCAACAACCCCGAGCGATATATTGTCACGGAGAAAACTTCTCATGCCGATTTAGTCCTCTTTGCAAAAGATGATGTATACTCTTACGGACTCTCCAGCAAATAAATTCGGGAAGCACAAGTCGTGAAGGAAAAGATCCTAAATTAGATAGATATTGGAATCTTTGTTACAGATGATAAACTTACTATGAAGCTCTCAGCAGAAAAATTGACAATTTTTAACCGCATTCCCTCGTAGATTCAAACCCTACCGCGTAGCAGAATTCTACGAATATACAATAATAGCCAAGGATCAACAATCATTTAAAATGAAAGTTGAGAAGATAGAGATCCGAGTTGATGCTGATCTCATTGCTCTGAATCGCTATCTACCCAACAAAGGGATCAACATCACCAGTTATCTTGATCAAGACAAGAAGGCCATGGAAAGACATTGGACTTACTGGAAAAAGCCCGATCACAAGGAGGAATGGAAACCTACCACCAAGATATCAGAACTGAAGCCCTTCTACAAGACACTCAGTGAGGTTGCACTGAGAATGCTATATTGTGGCGTTGGATCTTTTTCAGAACTGAGCCAACCCAAGTATGCAGTCATGATGGTAATTGATGATGGTCCAGGGGGAAACTGGGCAGAATACATCTATGGAAGACTGCTTGAGAATGCCAAGAAGAATAAAGGCATAAGAAAAGATAAGAAATTTACAACAAGTGTCAGCTTCGGTCTCAAGGTCAGTTATCTCATAGAAAAATTGACCGGTCTCCACCGAGAGGGAGAAGACCTTCTCCCATCTGATTTCATTCCTCCGAGGAACCCCATCTACCGATCAGTAGAAGGAAACAATGGAGACGATGGAGACAATGGAGATGATGATACGCGGGACAGTTTTGATGACAAAGTGGTCGAACCTGAGACAACTGCCAGTCTCGCAGCGATACCTCCAGTTCAAACTGCCCAAAGTGCTAAAAAGCCTAAGGGAACTGCTACCTCAGTTCCTGACAAGAAGAAAACTCTTCTGTTGCAGACCCATGAAGAAATTGAAAAGAAGAAAAAGAAGAAAAGGAGGCAGATTGAAAATATCTTGGAAGGAGAATTGCATAAGGCAAAGAAAGGCAAACAAACAGTTGTTGACCAACCAAAGAAATGGAAAGGTGCCGATTTTGATGTATCAATGATGAACGTTGCTAGGAAGCTGCAATTCCTTGATCCAGTTTGTGAAGCTGGACAATCCTCATTTTCACATGAGTCAGTTCAGAACATTGACCTCGTGTCTGTTGAAGCTTTCAACCGCCTACATCTTGAGGTGCTTGGATTCAATCCGACAGATGAAGCGGTGGATATTGTTGATACGAGGAGCTCAACAAACTCTGAAGAAACCATGTCTCAAAGGCAGGAACAATGCCAATATACCCCCAAAGACGACCGAACTGCATCGGGCTCCAATCAGCAAGAAGCATCAAGTCATACAGATGAACAAGGTGAAACTTCCCGTCACATTGAAAGAGAAGTGCCAATTTCTCAGTCCCTCACAGAAACAGGTGGAATTAATCAGGATGATGTCATTCAAGAAGCTGCCATTGAAGAGAAAGAAGAATATACTCTGGAGCTTATTCAAAGAATGATTGATGAAAACAATGCATCTCTCAAAACACTGCATGTTCTTCAAATCAAAATGACTGCAAAGGCTGAAGAGGTCAAGATGAATTTATCTCAGCTTGAAGAAGAAAAAGAAAGGGAAATTGAAAGGTTGACAAAGGAGGAAGAGGAGAGACAGAATAAGGAAGAGGAAGCCGCTCTGGCACAAGCTATCCAACTCTCTCACACCCTGACCATTCAAGCAACTGTCGAAAGAGTCCTTGAAATCATTCGTGAGCGCATACTACATAATCTTGTCCTGCAACAACTTCAGATTTTATATCGATGCAAGTCTACTGAGGAGTACTATACAAAGAAGGCACAGAAAATCCGAGAAGAGGAGGAAGAGATGCTAAGGCTAGAACGAGCAGCTGAGCAGAGGAGAATAGAAGCAGCTGAGCAGAAAAAGAAAGAAGAAGAAGAAGAAGTTGCAACAGCCGCAGAAAAAGAAAGGCAGGAGGTCGAGGCAGCATAACAGAAGAGAAAAGAAGAAGTAGCTGCAGCCGCCACAGAAAAGCAAAGGCAGGAGGCCAAGGCAGCAGTTGAACAGAGAACAAGAGAAGAAGAGACATAAGCCCAAACTGCTCAATCACAGGAATTGGAGATGGCAGAGGAAACTGCCACTGAGGGAGACACAAGGGAAATCGTTCCTCATGCTGAACGGACAAATTTCCCGGAGGAAACACTGTCTCCAAATCCTATCTCAATTAGAGTATCAACCTTTACCATGGATGCTGTTACAGTACGTGATGTGATCAGACAAGAAGTAAGTCAACAGGTCCAGACATCCATGGCTTCTGTTTTTTATATTGTCAAAAAGGGGAAAGAGATGAGGGATGAGCGGATGAGGATGCAATTGCAGATGTTGGAAAAAGCCAGAGAAGAGCAAATAATGGGAGAAGAGATAAGGAATGAGTAGATGAAAATGCAGATGCAGATGATGAAAGAAGCTAGAGAGGAGCAGATGAAATTGATGATGGAAATGGCCAAGAATCTGGCCATGCAAACAGGAACTTCATCCTCCTCCACTCAAGACAAATCAAAGGACAAAGAAAAATCCAAGGAGTGAATTGGCTGAACTGAAATCCTTTTAATATCTTTTGTTGCAGTTTTTCATTTTTCATGTACTTGTAACGATCACAAATAATGAAAGGTTAAAAATTGTTGGTTTGAAGACAACTTCTCATTGTCTCTTACCTTAGATACTTAATATTTAGCTGAATTCACATATTCCAGTGTGATCAACACATTTTTTTCGCTCTAATTTGATTTATGATAATCGAGTAATATCTCTCCGATTCAGGGGGAAGAACAATTAGAGTAGGTTGAGCTTAGAGGAAGCACAGTTCTGAGTAGTGTTAGAATTTCATACTTTGAAAACTCAAAGCAACTGCATCCTCTTTCCGACTTATATGGTATAGTTTTGACAACATCAAAAAGGGGGAAATTGTTAGATATTGATGTAAAATCCCACCTTTAATTTGATGTTTTGATGTGTCAAAACTTTATACCAAGGTTTTTGACTTATAGTTATTACTTCATGTAATCCTTGTATAGGATAATCGAGTTGTAATAGTTCGGGAGAAGCAAACTGCCAAAAACTGAGGAACTATTTTCAAAGATGAAGTTGTCCGAACAAAAAGATTGAAGGAAACAGTAAAGAAAGTTCAAGAAGTAATAAGCGAGGAAACTGCGCATGCAGTTTTAAACTGCCAAGGATGAAATAGTGATGAAAACTGTGGACACAGTTTTCATAGAGAAACTATCGAGAGCAGCTCATAGTTTCAAACAAGCTTAGTTTCACACCAAAAGAAACACGTGAAAAGTAAGGAGCCAAGCAGTCATAAAAAGCATTGAAGACTCAATGATAAGGAACAAAGATACACACAGTTATGACTATAGTACAACATTGTTCAAAATCTGACACAAATAAGACAAAACTGCCTCTGCAAAAGTATGGCAGTGTTCAGAAAAGGCAGTGCAGTAGGTTTGCAACATCAGAAAAGAATGGCCAGTGATTGGACATCATTCCAATTGTCTCTACCGGCTACTTTCAGAGATTCAACTATAAATAGCGGAAGGACCGGAGAGATACTTTACAGAATCTAACCGCACATCTGAATTAAAAGCACCATTATTCTACCGAATTAAAAACTCAAAGCATTTAAAGCTCTCAAGCGAACGACATTTGCTCCGTGTGTCATTACTTGATCACAAGGCTCTATAGCTTACTGAATCCTTTGTGATTCACCGTGTGATCTGTACACGAGGATTAAGTCTAATCGACTTAGTCTTTCTTGTTGGTGTTCTTATTTTTCTAAGGAAGAACACAACATCCTGGTTCTTTGAAGAGAAATAAGTTATTACGGGCTACTACTGACTCTCGAGTGTTCTGGGAAGAACTCAACCATCCATCTACCGGAGAAGGAGAAGGGAGGTCTGTCCTCAATCCATTTTCGACGACCACCAGTTCTGCAAAGACTTCGAGGTGCTACCTGGTTTTGAGGAACTGAAGGAGTGAAGATCAACTACCTGGGCGAGTGATCCAGTTTTCTGCGGATGGAGGTTTTCGTAGTGATTGGATATAGATCGTGAGGAGTGTATACTTCATTACGTAGTGAATTACCAGATTAATTTCCGAAGAGTGGACGAAGGACTTAAGGATCCGAACCACTATAATATCCTATCTTGTTTACAACTTTCGTTATTTTTCTTACTACACAGTTTTCAACTGTGTTTTGAAACCTTCGACACTTCTGTAAAGTGTATAACTGTAAACTGACTACTTAAACTTTCGACGAACACAGTTTTTATAAACCATAAATTGGGAAACCGACCCCCCCAATTTTAGAATGCAACTGCTTAGTAAAATTTCCGCTGCTCAATTATTTAAACTCTGATCAGGGACCAACATTGTGTATAAGAAATATTGAGAGTTATAAGAGCTTTAGAGCTTAAATATTCGTAGAGATGTGCGTGCGTTTTCGAAGCAAAGATAATCCTTATAACCTGAGTGTTGAGTGTATGTTCCAGTTGTGTGTAGATTAATGGTTTTTGTAACCATTGAAGGGATTTTCGCTAGCAATCTGAATTGCATAATCCGGTTGCCAAGGACCGATTATTGGATATTAAAATTTAATTTTTATGCCTATGATCAAAACCTAGCATGCTCCTATTGAATGCATAAGAAAGTTTACAAAATACATGGATGAATTTATTCTCTGAACAGTTGCGCAGGGATTTTATCTCTAATCCTTCTTGGGCAATAAGATTCAATCACGAAAAAATCAGAATTAAATCTTTAGTTTATCTAAATAAAATCGTACAATATGAAGATGAGAGAGAAAAAAGATCCTCTAGATCTGATCTTCTGGTCTGTATCAATTGCTCCGATCCGAATATCTGGTGAAGATTCCTTCCGGATTCCATGTCTATCGAGAAGCAGAATTTTTTTCCCTGATCTCAGATCCAGTCGACTTCCACAGTTCCCAAATATCTGGTTTGCTGCTTATCAACTTATGGTCTTGTGGTTCATTGAGATCTGAGAACTAGGGGGATTTAAGGAAATTCTTATCCCTATTGGGCTTGAGCTTTTCCATGGGCCAGACCAGGGATCAGTTTGCAAATAGAAAAAAAGGCCTATCAATTAATTAATTCACATATTCAACCTAGAATATAATTAATTAATTAATATTGATTCATGTCACTAGAGAATCAATATTGTCCTACATTTTTGCTATTACGTTATGAGGAATAGGTTGCACGGGTTTGGTATATTCCCATATTTAAGGTTACAAATATTTATTAATTAATTTAGGCTCTGACAAGCCTACAATTTAATTAATATCTTTTATTCCTAAGTAATACCACTCAATACTTTTTCACTTATGCTTGAACTTAATCAGCCTGCAGAACTTCCGTATAGTGAACCTTTTTGAGCTTCTCAGGGAATGTCTCCATCCTATACTGGATATGGTTACCTAACCAAAGAACTAGAAGTCATACACAAGCTGCTACCACCCAAGATACAGATATACAAGTACATGTAAGAATCTCCACAATAGTATCTAAAAGTGATACACAAACTTGTGTATACCTCTTGAACCTTCATTAGGATTTAGACTTCATCAAGCCATCGAAATCAAGATTCTTTTAATGCTAGAAAAAAGAATCAATCTCGGTTAGGTCCTATCAATACGTACCAAAGGCACCAGCAAAACCGATAGTCTATTCTAGCATTGTCTCAGCTATGATAACCTTTATATCTCACTAGGTCGACTGATCTATACGATCTTCCGTGATCTAATACACATCGTATGATCTCACTATCGACATGATAAGAGAATAGAGTCGCTTGTGATATATGTTTTAATTCAGACAGGAGATGATTATACAACAATAATGATTTCCAGTATATTAACCATAAACCATGTACATAATATACCATTCACAATGCTTTCACTATATAAATCCATCAATCTCTCACTTATACTCAAAGCATTATACAAGTGTTTTCCAGATTATACATCGCGTCTTTACTAATCTAGATATTACGAAGACCATCATGTTGTTGTCTTCAACCGTAGTCCACGATTACGAACATGCACCTTGTAAACCTTCTGTGGTAAGGCATTTGTGAATGGATCTGTTAGATTTTTCTTAGTGTCAATCTTCTCAATTAGCACATCACCTATCGCTATGATTTCTCGTATGATATGATACTTCCTCTCAATGTATTTAGTTACCTTGTGAGTTCGTGGTTCCTTCAAATTTGCCACTATCAAAATACACTGTGATATTCTTGGGGAAATGAGGAATCACGTCCAACTCCAAGATGAAGCTCCAGAGCCATACTGCTTCTTTCAAAGCCTTTAAAGCTGCAACGTACTCAACTTCCATGGTGGAGTTTGCAATGAATTTTTGCTTTGCACTCCTCCATGATATGGCTCCACCTTCTAAAGTAAACACATACCCAGAGGTAGATTTTTTTCGTCCCGATTAGCTTTGAAATCCGAATCTGTATAACCCACATGGCATAAATTCTCAAACTAAAAAATTAGACAATAATCTATTGTCCTTTACAGATACTTGAGAATGTGCTTTATAGCAGTCCAGTGCACATGTCCAGGGATAGACTGATATCTCGCTACCATGCCAACGACAAAGCAGATATCTGGTCTCGTGCATAGCATGACATACATGAGACTTCCGACTGCTGATGCATACAGAACCTTACTCATTTCATATTTATCATATTGTGTCTTAGGACACTGATCCTTAGAAAGATGAACGCCACGTCTGAAAGGTAACAAACCTTTCTTAGCGGTTTGCATGCTGAAACGAGCAATCACAGCATCCACATATGAAGTTTGAGACAACGCCAACATCCTACGCTTGCAATCATGAAAGACTTTAATACCTAGGATGTATCCGGCTTCTCTAAGATCCTTCATATGAAACTATTTGGATAACAACCCTTTTATGTTTGATAATATCTCTACATTGTCGCCAAATAGGAGAATACCATCTACATAAACTGCAAGGAATACCACGCTTCCAATGACACAAAGAGGTACACAGAACTCTCATTCGAACATTGTGAGAATTTATAGGACTTAATCACTTCGTCAAAACATAAGTTCCATGACCGTGAAGCTTGCTTAAGTCCATACAAAGACCTCTTGAGCTTCCAGACCAAATTCTCTTCGCCATCCTGCACATAACCTTCTGGCTGTTTCATATAGATGTCACGACCTTATTCAAAGTACCTATTTCGAAATGCAATTTTGACATCCATCTGTCAGATTTCTAGGTCCATATGTGTTGCTATGGCAAGGAGTATCCGAATAGACTTGAGCATGGCTACCGGGGAGAAGGTTTCATCATAGACTATGCCTTCTTTCCGACTATAACCCTTTGCAACCAGCTTGGCTTTATAAGTCGTAATTTCTCCACTCGCTCATTTCTTTCTCTTGTATACCCACTTGCAACCTATGGCTCGAGAGTAATTAATCCATAGTTTTTATGGATTCTATCTCAGAATCCATGGCGACACACCATTTGTCTGCGTCTTTATCAAATATCGCCTCATCGTACATCGGGGTCATCCAATCCATTTTTTGGGATCAAGTCAGAAGACTCTCCCACAAACATGTACCTTCTGGTTGTCGAACAACCATCCCATTGCTACGAGGCATCTGAACTGCGCCAGTAGTTGACACAGTACACTGTGGTCCCATGCCTTGTATTGGTGGCCGTGTTGGTAGTCCTTCACCAAAACTAGGTGAATCTACCACAACACGGGGCCTTCTTGATGGAATCGCTTCGTCATCTCCAAGTTCATGGAGAATGACTTCACTTTTGGACTTTTGGTTTCTTACATATTCGTCCTCCAAGAATCCCGCGTGGGTACTGACAATGACTTTCTGATCCTTAGGGCAATAGAAGTAACCATCTTTCATTTGTTTGGGATAACCTATAAACAACATTAGCTTACACCTACTTTCTGACAAATCAGGTTCCTTTGTCGGCACGTATGTTGGACAACCCCAAACCCTCATTCTAGCTAACTTGGGCTTTTTCCCATTCCAGAGTTCCAGAGGAGTTTTAGGAACTGATTTAGAAGGTACCAGGTCAAGCAAATAGGTTGTTGTTTCCAAGGCATATCACCAAAACGAAATTGGCAAGTTTGTATAACTCATCATAGACCTTACCATTTCCAAAAGAGTTCTATTTCTTCTTTCAGCTACACCATTTTGTTGAGGGGTTCATGGTGCAGTCCACTGGGATGAAATCCCATTCTCTGACAAGTACTGCAAGAACTCATTAGTCATTACTGAGGTATTCTCCACCACGATCTGATTGTAGTGTCTTGATAGTCTTACATGGCTTCTTTTCTACTTCCATATTGAATTCTTTTGAGTTTCTCAAAGAAATCAAACTTTTAGCGAAGTAAATAGACATATTCAAATCTTGAGTAATCATCAATAAAGGTGACGAAGTACTCATAACCTCCATGAGCTTGTGTGGACATCGGTCCACATAAATCAAAGTGGATCGATTTCAACACATCCACTGCTCGAGCCTCACATGCCTTAAAAGGCATGGTTGTCATCTTTCCCTCTATACAGGATTCACAGACTTGATGAGGGACCACTTGGAAAGAATCTAAGACAACATCATTTGCTAGTCTCTTAATCCTCTTTCGACTGATGTGACCGAGTCTCAAGTGTCAAAAATATGTTTGATCCTCGTCAAAAAAAGAAAAATTTATCTTTAAATGATTATTATTAGATGAGTTTGATGCAATGCTCATGGAAGATTTATGCAAACAATTTATGATATCGAGAGAGTCAATCAGTTTACCATGATAGATAATATCGTTATTACTAATAATAGAAACACCACTATAAAAAATAACTGAATATCCATCGATAAATAACTTGGAAACTGATATTAAGTTTTGCCGAAAAACCGACACAAATAAAACATCTCTCAAAACCAAAACATTGTTTTCAAAGCATAAAGTAAAATCTCTAATGGCTACTGTTGAGACTTGTTCTTTGCTGCCCATGGAGATGGTAACCTCGTCATGCTTCAGATGCCTTGTCGGCACGAACCCCTACAAAGTATAACAAACATCATCACTAGCTCTAGCATCCACTACCCACGAATGGGTAGAAACCAATGCTAAACATGTTTATATTATAAATGCACATGACATACCTTGTCCTTCCGTGCCTAGCATTGGACAATTTACTTTCCAATGACCACTCTCGCTATACTTGAGACACTTGTTTGTCTTACTCCCACTACTTGCATTGTTCTTGTCTCGTCCACCTCTCCTCCTACGTTTCCATTGGATAGAGGGGACGCTGGAAGACAATGCATGCTCTGTTGAGACAAGACCTTCGAGTAAACTTTGTACCAAATACTCAGTCTTGTTTTCTATTGCTCTAAAGTTATCAAAAGCTTTATGCAACGTGTTGAGAATCAAGTCAATCTTGGCAGAAGTGTCAAGCTGAACTCCCAACGCCACGTATTTACCCACGAGAAGAATAAGAGATTCCACATGTATACGCACTGGACTGCTTTCCTCAATTTTCTGTCCCACAATTTCCTTGATGAGACTAGAGGCAGCTCCTTTGAGATTGTCATATGTCACATCGAGATGTTGAAGCATCTCATGTGCATATGTCATTTCTTCATATTGAGGTCGCAATTTATTTGACAAATTACTAAGGATATAATAACTGACCATTTTATTTGACCATATCCATTTATCGTAATAAATGCATTCCTCACATGAAGAACTGACAATGGGCAAACTTGGACTGTCGGACAGGGAGTTTTGAGAACAAATAAATCCTCAGTAGTGTCCAATAGCTGTGTTAAATTGCTTTTCCATACGGGATAATGTGGACCAGTTAATGGGTCGGAATTGAGAGTAGATATTAAAGACTCAATAGATATAGACATATCTGAAAATAATAAATTAAAACACAATAGCAAACTATTGAGACAGTTAAGTATTGTAACACTATGATAAAACAATACAAATGTTTACTCCAATAGCCCAAGTAATTTATTGCAAGCCACACATGTGGACGTTTACAACAAAACACTCAACCAAACTGCATCTTTCAATTCCTGTTCCTTAATTCCAATCCATGTCAAGTACCTTAGACAAATGGAATTAATAATTGGAGATCAATGATAAGTTAGGATTTTCACCAACTTATCTGGTTGTTCTTTGACTAATTGTGTGGTGTTCAGATTGTTTTCAGTGTCTTTTTCGTGCATGAATTGGCTTTTGTACTTGTAATGTCGTGTTTGATGAATCATGCAGGTTTTTGGTCAAAAACAACGAAGAATATGTTCCCAGTTCAGGACCACGTCGATCGACGGGGATGTCTCGTCGATCGACGCGATGATTGGAAAAGAAGTGTTCGACAAAGGAGAAGGAGAAGGTCGACGGAAGCAGCAAGCCCACGTCGATCGATGCCATTCCATGTCGATCGATGAGGGTACTTCATCAGCGTTGATTGACGTTGTTCTGCAGCGATCGATGTGCTTACGGGATTCCTTATCTGAGTCTGATTCGAAGATAAACACATATCTACTCCTAGATACTGTTTGATACATCCTTCACTATTATAAATAGCCATGTGTAAATTCGTTTTTAGGGTGGAAAATCATTAGAGCAAATTAGAGATTTTAGTATTGAAGATTTTTAGAAGATTTCCAAAGTTTTAGAGTTTTATGTTTGAAGACAAAGTTTTGTGGGAAGACAATCGGATCCACGTTTTTAAGCAATTCAGGTTTTATTTTTCTATGATGAATATTTCTCTGAATATGTGTTACTAAATTCTTCCTCAGGTTCTAGGGTTTCAAATTATTAATGTATACATGTTTTGATTAATTGAGTTATTTTTCCTTTCCCTTCGCAGTTTGTGAAATCTGTGTTTATTCATAATCTTGAGTTTGTTGGCCACATCTTAGGATTAACTAGTTGATTACTTGAGACTTAACTATAATAGTTTTCAATGGAAAGAGATTTTCACAATATAATCTAATTTCTTGTCGTAACTGAAGGAGATTGGTTGTAGGGTAAATCTGTAGATCTTTGGAGTTAGTTAATTTATCTTGAGACCGAGCGGAGATAGGTAATTAATCAACCTACTTTTTGAATTGTCCAACAAAGAAGTTCATAATACCTTTTTGATGTTTCACTACGAAGAGGAATTAAATTGGGAAATAATCAATTCATTCATCCATGTCATACTTGATAGGTAGATATCCCTGGAATCTGTACTCTCGCAATCGTTTTCATCAAAAGTAATTTAGTTTTCTGTCTTAAGTTTAATTCGCAAGTATTGAGAATTTCGAAATAATCACAACCAAAATTTGATTTCTTCCCTAACTAGTGTTTTGAGAACTAATGTTTTAGTACTTAGGATTCTTCGTCACTTCTTTCCCTGTGGGATCGATAATTTTTATTTGCCGCTTTATTATTAGCTTTGCTAAGTCGCTGTTAAATAATTTAGCGATCAATCAACTAAGATCATGTTATCCTATTGAGTAAGGACTTCACATATGAGTTATGCTCTGGATAGCATCTAAGCATACGAACCACAAGGCCAACTTTTTATTATAGAAATCAATTGTTATACACACACCTGATCTATGATGCTTGATTTTTATAATAAAGTTTATGCAAAGGCTCCAACTACTCACATGAATTAAATTTTTGTTTTAAGAAATCTCATCTATTATAACTTATGTATAATTTAATAAGCAAGCTACACATGTAGACGTTTACTTACTGAACTATTCACTTCCAATAAGAGATCGCTTTGTGGAGGTCTTAAATAACTTGCTTAGTAAATTAAATTCATAAGGTTTAACACTTTCATCGTTTGCAGACATATTATTTCATGTTACTATAAATTATAACACTGCTAAAATTCTATCATGCAGAGCATGGATACCGAATTTATAGTTATAATTTAATTCATAAAATAAATCACATAGAATGCTTGAAAGTTGTAAATATTAAAGAGATAATCCATTAGCAACACATGCTTGGATGAGCGCAAATAATAAAAGAAACAATTATATAATACGAGAATGCATAAAACAAATAAGAACAGTCCTCGTGGCCCCATGATACAATTACATCAAAAATAAGAACGCATCCGCCGCTGCCTTTGCCGCCTCCTCCATTGTGCGTGCTTTTTGCTGGAGTGGTGTGTGGTCTTGCTGCTCCATGAGGCGACACTGGCGCGAACCCGTGAGGGTTCCACCACACCCACCACCACTGCTGCTGCTCGTTGGCTTCCACCGAGTGTGGAGACGCAGCATGCTCTGCTTGCTGTGTGCGCAAACCCGCGAGGGTTTTGCCACACATGCCCATTTGTCATTGCCTTGCACTGCGAGTCTGCTGCCATTGATTTCGTCGTGATGTTGCGTTCTTCGTTCTTCACCTTCTCGTTCTTTGTTCTTCGATTTTGTAGATTAAATTACAAAATAAATTCATCCTACTATATTTGGAATTTAAATCTAACTACGGATTTATCTCGTGGGTAAAAAATGAATCCATGTAAAGGGGCGGATTAAACCCGAGAAGCCACGAGGAACAAAAAACTATATCCATCCACATCAATTCAATAAAAATAATCATGCATATGATCATATACAATTAATTTTATTGATAGAGCCAATAATTGAAACCTGGCTCTGATACCAATTGAAAGGATCTTTGCTAGCAAATTGAATTGCATAATCCTAATGCCAATAATGGATTATTAGATATCACCAATTAATTGCTATGCCTATGATCAAAACCTCGCATGCTCCTATTGAATGCATAAGAAAGTTTACGGTATACCTGGATGAGTTTAATCTCTGAGCAGTTGTGCAAGAATTAGATCTCTAATCCTTCTTGCGCAATAAGGTTCAATCCTGAAAAGATCAGAATTAAATATTTTATTTTATCTAAATAAAATCGAAAAAGATGAGGAAGAGAGACAAAGAAGATCCTCCAGATCTGATTTTCTGATCTGTATTCCTTGCTCCGGTACAGATATCTGGTTAAGATCTCCTCCAGATTTTATGCCTTTCAAGAAGCAGAATTTTCTTCCCTTATCTCAGACCCAATCAACTTCCAAATCTCCCAAATATCTGGTTTGTTGTTTATCAACTTATGATCTTTTGGTGTATTGAAATCTGAGAACTATGAGGTATTTATAGGAAATACATATCCTATTGGGCTTGAGCTTTTCTGTGGACCAGACCAGGGACCAGTATGCAAATAGAAAAGAAGGTCTATCCATTAATTAATTCCCATCTTATCGGACAATTGATTGGTTTGACACATCAAAATAAAATCAAAAAGGAGAATTACAATGTAACTCCTAACAGGACCATATATATATATATATATATATATATAGGGAGTGGATCCCATGTGTTTGTGTTAAATAGGAATGAATCTACACCATTCATCTAAAAAAATCAATGGTTGAGATTAAAACTTTTTCAAGATTTCATGCTTAATTGATTGAGCATGATTTATAAAACAATTAAACACGAATGAAAATTATGCTTAATTTTTCAATCTTTGATGCTGTTAGGAAATTTGATAGAATTTTTGTACTTTTTATGTTTTGGTGGTTCAAAGCTCATGTTTAGATCTAACCAGTATATCTCTAGATTAGTTCTAGTACGGTCTTAAAATGTAAAGTCCTGTATAGGTCTTTTTATCGAGTTGTAAGCTGGAGTTGAATTAAAGGCAGACTGAAGGATCAATCTATAGATGTGCATGACTCAACAAAGTAAGGTTCAAACCAAACTTACAAGTCTGGGATACATGAGTTCGGGACTAACAAGTTTGAACCACACAGTATGGAACCGACTACTTCAGAACTCACAAGTCCGAATACAAAACCTACCAGTCTGGGGACCAAGCTTAAACCGATTGATGATGTCACCAACATGGGCTTGCAAGTATGTCGGCTTCAGTATTGAGTCCTAAGTTCCAATCCCCACGCATAGAGACAAAGAGAATCGTCTGAGGAACGTACTGACAAATACAGACTTTAAGGATTGGAGATAGTCGCAATCCATGTCACAAAAGCGGGAAAAGAGAATGAGGAACGTACTGACAAATACAGACTTCAGTCTAGGATTACTTGTACTGGCTAGTTTGGATTCCTCAGACTGGCAAACTGTCATTCTAACAAAAGGTGAATAGTCGCAATCCATGTCACAAAAGCGGGAAAAGTACTGTAGTTTCTGAAAAAACACCTACATGCCCGCTGATCTCTACAGTAAACAGAAGGTTATGATTGAACGTAATCCTTTTTGTCTCTAACGGCTATGGAGATTCAAACCTACCATTCCTCATCTATAAATACCGGAGGACTTCAACAGAAGAAGGTTAACCAAACACGAACCAAGCTTACATTTTTCAAAGAGCAAAAACTCTGTCAAACTCACGACTGTTCAAGGATTTCAAGCTATTTTGTGTGTCACTGATGGGAACACGAGACTTAGAACTTCTGAGTTCTTGAGTTATCTTGGTAATCTTTCTCTCCATGAACGATTACAACAGTCAAGTACGTCTAGTTCTTTGACTCTCGCGGGCATTATTGCCGCAAGCTGATAGTTTCGGGGAAACTTTAAGCATCTCATTCCAGCAACGAGGAGGTTGTGTGGTGTGCCCACACTCTGAGGAGCTGGGAAATGAAGGACGAGCAAGCACCAGGCGAGTGAGCTTTTGGATTGATGGACAAGGCAATCACCAACAAGTAATAGATCGTTGGAGTACCTGTGTAATCCTGAACTTGGTGGATTTTCAGACCACGAGTCTGAAGAATGGACATAGGACCTTTAGTGTCCGAACCACTTTAAAACTTCCTTGTCCTAAAACTTAACACTCAAGTATTACAGTATAAAACTGAAGCTAACTCTAAGCATACTCGGACTTAAGTATTAAACTAAGATTCGACAAACCAAACTGACAAACAACCGTCAGTTTGGATAAGTGCGAGTTTATCAAACAAATATTTCCCTATGCTAACAATCCAATGGCTGAGATTCATTCTTATTCAGAATAAATTTTAATTTTAGCACTTGATCAGAACTCTCTCTCTCTCTCTCTCTATATATATATATATATATATATATATATATATATATGCACAGGGCTGCATTATTTGGTTACGCATCCCTCTACATAGGCCAAGATCTGATTATCATATTTGAATTTGGACGATCTTGATTTCATTTAAAAATGAAAAAAATTTAGTGCATTATCTAATAAAACATGCTACATTATTTGGGTATAATAGTAATTTTGATACTCATGGTTTTGTAATTACGTGAAACATGGAGTACATCCCTAAAAATTTGGATTAAAGTTAGATAAATTCATTTACTGCTCATTGAACTAATTTTTACCATTGAGAGAACTTGCAAGAACCACACTTCACTCGATTTCTTCCGCCGCTCGCAGTGAAAACCACTAGGTAAAAATGCGAGAAAATTTCGACGATAAAGATGATTCCGACAACAAAAAATGGGTAAGTCGATGTTCATATTGCAATATACTTTATTTTATATTTCATTAATTAAAAAATGCACATATTTTAATTCAAGGTTCTCGCGGCGCAGAAGAACTTCTTTGCGATTAGGGTTTGTCGGCAAAATCAAACTTCCAACAAAAAATACGGTAAGGAACTGTTC
Organism: Plectranthus barbatus; assembly: GCA_026898455.1. NCBI lineage: Eukaryota > Viridiplantae > Streptophyta > Magnoliopsida > Lamiales > Lamiaceae > Plectranthus > Plectranthus barbatus. The sequence continues at coordinate 61,326 of JAPKLW010001280.1, forward strand.
AACACTACATTTATCGATTATTACTCACTGAATTTTTTATTTTGGGAATTCTTCTTCTCCTCTTTCAATCGATGTTATGTAAGCGTTGAATCGGTTTTTAGCGACGTCGTCTTTAAATTGAGAGAAAATAAATAGGTAATTTTGATGTTACTACATACAATATAATCAAATATTGTTCAATTTTGTATGTAATGTATCATCTAAATAATATAATATGCTAATTTGATTACGGTCAACATCGTTGATTACCCAAATTGAATTTGCTTTGTTGTAATATACAAATATAAGTAAATGGTACATTTATTAAGTTGTAATACTACATTATGTATCGTAGTATAGTTAGATTTATTTGATTTAGTTTTTGGAATATGTATATTGTTATTAGTATTACATTATGTATGGTATGTTTAGTACATGATATATTTTTATAGTTACTGTTGAGCCCAAGAAATAATACAATATTTCTTATCCATTTTCAAATCTTAAAAGTCAATAACTCGGTCATGTGGTTTGATCTCTAGCTCGAACCATGGATGCGGTCGAACTGCTTCTATTCAATCTTCGACTCAAAGAATATTAAATGGATTGAACAGTCAGCAAACCTGCATGAATCATGGAAGCAACTCTGAAAGAGCCAATCCCCATCAAATTAGACTCAATCAGATGAATAGAAGGCCCAATTATAGGAAAGGTTTGAAAATAGACGAAAGAAATAATGAATAAAGGGTTGGACAACAAATCTTAAGATCTAATTTGGAGTATTCTTCTCTTTAAGTATTTTCTACCCTTAACAATTGGTGTTGTCTGTAGGTAGGAGAAGAAAGAAAAAGATGGAAAATTTTCAACTAAATCTAGGCGAGAAAGTGTGGATGTTGTTAGTTCAATGCGGAATAGAGAAAGGTTTGAAAAGGATCTGCAACAAATGTAGGAGGAAATGGAACTCTTGTGTGAACAAAATCGTCGGACAACGCTCGACGCAGAGCGGTTAAGGGAACAGTTAGCCATATTCTAAAATCAAAATCGGCATACAACGGAAAGTACAAATTCTGAGTGGCAGAAGTCTCGGAACAGAAGGGAATTATAATGATTCCCCTTTTGAGCGAAGGATTGCAAGTGTCCAAATTCCTGTGAAATTCGTTGTTCCTGCTATGAAGGCGTATTAAGGGACAACAAATCTAGGCGAATTTGTAACCCTGTACAAATTTAAAATGCAAACAGTTTCGATTCATAAAGGGGTGAGAGAAGTATGTATGTATTAAGGTTTTAGGGCTTGTCTGGAGGGACTTGCGATGCAATGGTTTATGTATCTAAAGATTGGGGGAATTGCATCCTTTACTGAGTTGCATAGGCAATTCTTTCAACAATTTTCCAGTAGTCGCCGGATAACTAAGCGATCGGATGACTTTTATTTGATTGTAAAAAAGGAAGAAGAATCTCTTCAAAACTTCATGAAGCGGTTTAATAAGGTGAAGGTTTACATTCCCAATTGTTCAGAGGAGATGGCGGGCTCAGCTTTCAGAAAGGGATTGAGGAGGAATTCGAGTCTATTTTAGATGTTAGTCAAATACGCCTCCTTGACTTACTCCAAAGTCATGGCAAGAGCGGAGGTGCAAATACTCCAAGAGACAGAAGAGGAAAACTTCGGCGAAAGGGATAAGCGAAAGCAAACATTGTGGACGGAATTCAGTGGCGGTCGGACAAATCAATTCCAACCTTATTCAACTCGAATTAAATGTAAGCCAGTTGGGGTTCAGCTTGTCGTTCGAGCGACTGCCCCTCTCTACAACTGGCATGCAAATCCAATGATAGTACTGGGAAATCTAGTTAGGTGGCCAATCAAAGCTCAAGGGGGTGTAAGGCTGAGCACATCAAAAAATCACTCTACCTTTCATCAAAGACATGGACATAAAATGATCGAGTGTAGAGATTTCTTGCGACAAATTTAAAGGTTGCTTGATCGCGGGTATCTTCAAAATTCGAAGAATGAGCCGGGGAAAACAACACTTGGAAAATAAATAAAAAAAGGAACTCCAGGAGATAAACCACAAGTCTCGGGTGCAAATCGAATCCCATTACCCGAAGAGCCCAAAATTGAAAAGACAATTCACATGATTTCAGGAGGGCCATTTCTGGCAGAAACATCACGTATTGCATATAAACATAATCATCGAGAGGCAAGAAGTGTAAATTCAATAAGATCAGATTGGTTGTCGAAAGAAGAAATGACTTTTGGACCAAAGGATTCCGAGGGAGTCCGACATCCCCATGACGATGCATTGGTGATTAAACTGTTGATAGCAAATTGTTGGGTCAAATGAATATTAGTCGATAGTGGGTTATCATCGAACCTAATATTCTTGAAGACTTTTAGAGGAATAGGAATATCTGAAAAGAATTTGAGATCGAGTACAAGTCAATTGGAGGGGTTCACTGGCGAACAACTCACCCCAATTGGAGAACAGTATTTTCCAGTTTATTCCAATGGGATAAATTTATCGGTACGATTTCAAGTTGTTGATGCAGACTCATGCTACAATACAATAATGGGGCAACCATGGGTTCTTGAGTTACAGGCTATGCTGTCTTTTTTCCATCAGGTCATCAAATTTCCAACTCTATGGGGAATACAATCGATAAAGAGGGAACAACATACCGCAAGAGATTGTTATGTGGTCACTCTCCGTATAATTGGAGCACTCAAAGAGCAAGAAATAAAAAGGTGATATTAGATGAAGAGGACGATTTGAAGTTTACCATCATTGGTATAAATTTGCAACCAGCTAGCTGTCTGCAAGAAGCTGGTATCTTTTTTGAAGAAAAGATGAAGTTATTTTGCGTTGGCTCATTCAAACATGTCGGGGATGGACTCAACAGTCATTTCACATTGGTTGAAAGTCAATCTTGCCTTCGAACCGGTGTATAAGAGGAGAAGGCATTATGCCCTAGAGAAAAGTACTGCACTCGCTGAAGAAGTGCAAAACTTGCTAGCAATTGGGTTTATCAAAGAAGTTAAATACCCAGAATGGTTAGCAAATGTTGTTGAAGTAAATAAGAAGAATGGGAAAAATAGGGTATGTGTGGATTACACAGACCTAAATAGGGTTTGCCCCAAGGATCCATTCCCACTGCCTCATATCGATCAACTAGTAGATTTGATGGCGGGACATGGTGCTATGTCATTTATGGATGCCTTTTTAGGGTATAATCAAATTCGAATGTACCCGCCAGATCAAGAAAAAACAACATTTATGGCTGATCATGGAATATACTGCTACAAAGTGATGTCATTTGGTTTGAAAAATGTTGGGTCAACATACCAGCGACTAATGAACAGGATGTTTGCATCATTAATTCAGAAGTCGATGGAGGTGTATATCGATGACATGATTGTTAAGTCGATCAAGGTGGTGGAGCATCTTCTCCATCTATCAGAAGCATTTAAAATTTTGGAGAACTTTGATATGAAGTTGAATCCAACCATGTATCGGTTTAGGGTAAACTTAGGGAGATTTTTGGGGTACATAGTGAGTAGGAGGGGAATCGAGGCTGACCCTGTCCAAATTAGGGCAATCCAAAGTATCCAGCCCCCGAAAATCGATCAAGGAATTATAGAGAATGATTCGAAAATTAGCGGCTCTGAGCATATTCATAGCTTGATATTCTGATTGAATCTCTCGATTTTTTGAGCTTCTCAAAAAGGCAAAGCGGTACGAGTGGACCAAAGAATTTGAAGAAGCATTAACCATGATTAAGAGGTATTTATCGACCGCACCAGTAATGGAGAAACCTTACCCGGGTGAAATTTTGCAACTTTACCTAGTGGTATCAAAACGGGCAGTTATTACGGTCTTGATCAAGGAGCATGAGAAATCATAACACCCTATATACTACGTTAGCCAAACATTAATCAGTGCGGAGATTAGGTATTTTACTCTTGGAAAATTGATTCTAGCATTGGTCATGGCATCGAATCGCACGAAATAATAGTTGTTTCGAGCTTTCCACTTTGCTTGCTTTCCAACTAAGACAACAGGGACAAAACTGGATAAGGAGCATTTGCTCAAAACTAGATTTGGCAGGGTGTATGATTAAATGGGCAATTGAACTAGGGGGCTACGGACTGAAATTCGGTCCTTGGACTTTAATAAAATCACAAATTCTTGCAGACTTCATTGTAGAATACACGCCCAAATTACACATACAGGAAGAAATCGAATCATCACCAAATTGCAGTGTTGTAGATTTCTGGAACCTTCAGGTTGATGGTTCTAGTAATTCTAAGGGGGATGGAGCTAGAGTATGCCTCATATCCCCAGAAAGAATACTCTAGGAAAGAGCAATTAAATTTGTTTTTTGGGCTACTAATAACGAGGTGGAGTACGAGGCCTTGATTGCAGTACTGCAGCTTGCAATTGGTTTGATGGTGAAGAAAATTCTAGTACAATTGGATTCACAGCTGATTCTCAACCAATTCACAGGTGACTTCCAAGCAAAGGATTGTAGAATGGTGGCATATCATGGGATTAAGAAGAAACTCGAATTAGGATTTGAAGAAATTCATGTGGAGCATGTTCCATGGGAATTGAACATCGAAGCTAATGCATTGTCCAATTTTGCAGCGGTAATGGAATCTGATGCGTCACGGTTAATCCTAGTGTAGCTTTGTGGCTAGCAACCAAAGACAAAGATGAAATCGAACAAATCGATGTTCATTTCACCAGGAGTTCAAGCTCATGGATGGATGCGATCATATCATATCTTGAAGGAAAGATACCAGATCAAAGGGTTGAAGCGGCGAAGTTGGCTCGAAGAGCCTCTAGATTTTCCATATTCAATGGAGAGTTGTATAAAAAGTCTTTCGAGGATGTGGCTGAAGTGCATTCGAGAATGTGATGTGAAACGATATTGATGGAAGTTCATTCGGGAAGTTACAGAAATCATTATGGGCAAAGAAGTCCCGTCCATCGAATCATATCAGCTAGGTTTTACCGGCCCACGCTTACTGTGGATTCGAAAGAGTTTACAAGAAAATGTGCAAGTTGTCAGAGATTCTCAAGATTAAGTCACATGAAGGTAGAGCCATTACATTCTGTTGGGAAATTATTCCTGAATCTCCCTTAGGATCACATTGTAAAAGGTTTTGTTGCATCAAACCTTACTAGATTGGTCGATGAATTGCGGAATTCTAGTATAGTCTAGCATATCTTGTAATGTCCTGTATAGGTCAAGCATTGAGTTGTAATAGACTAGTTTGCTAGGAGTTCTCTCTGCTGACACCGAAGTATCTCTAGCAGATTGCTAGAGAAGACTAACACTTGCTAGAAGACAAAAAGATAGCAGAATGCTGAGGAGTCAGCATTCGCTAGCACATAGCAGATTGATAAAGGATTAACAATCCGGAGTCAAAGGAATCAGAAATAAAAAGAGCAACTGCTGGGAATTCAGCAGTCCGATATCTATCTAGCAGATTGCAAATGAAAGCCTAGCAGATCGTTCCAAAGGAGCTTAGCAAAGAAAGACAGCTAGAAACGAACGCTATACCAACGTTCTGACAACCGTACAAGCAAGGACAGGACTTTTCAGAAGCAGGTCAAAAAGTACTGTACGAAGCCAGAAAGCAAGCTGATAAACGAGCCACTCTCGGACAAAGAGACCATTGTGTCTAATGGATACAAAGATTCAAAGTTTGAATCTTCGAGTATATAAAGACAAGTCCAGAAGAGTGAGAAGGCACTGCTCATTCAATACTCTAACTCACTTTCAAGAGATTCCTAAGACAAAAGCGAAAAGCACAAGAGCAGTCAGTTGAAAAGCAAATATTCGAAACATATTCAAAGCCTTTCAACTACCAGAGTGTCCCCATTGAATTACTGACACTCCATTGAAGAGATTCTAGACTGCATTCAAGATTCTTCAATCATTGGGATACCTTTCTTTACTGAAAGAATCCAACAGTCGAACACCTAAAAAGGTCTAGACTAAGACGGGCGTTTAGCCACATCTGAAGAAAAGTTAGGAAGAAACTATAAAACTTCCAAAGTAGGAAAGGCAAGTTTTACGAAGGTGTGCCCTTGACTCAGCTAGACCTACACCTGAGAAGTTCAGAATATCGGAGGATAGCTGTCAAGTAGCCAGGCCGAAAGTTCACTGCCTACTTAACGTCCAAGGTGAATCCTTGTACTCTGTATACTTACTTAGTGAATTCTTAGTGTTTCGGCTAAGGAGTGGACATAGATCTATTTGGATCGAACCACTATAAACATCGTGTTCTTTTACTGTTTTATTATGCACGAGACTTTAAACCTAGCAATCATATTGCTAGTGTATAACTGTGAAGAAACCTTAATATATACCTGAGTTTAAATAATCTTCAAGGGAAAACATAAGTGTAAGTGACAATTAATCATTCCGCTGCATTTCGTGTTCTTGTTTAAGCACGACAACTCTGATATATCAGGACCAACACATTCCAACATTCCTATTTTGTCGTTCCATCGTAGGGGAATTGATATAGTTAGAAAATCACGTACAGCCAAATGAGGAAAGGAATATGTTGTCATCGCAATAGACTCGTTTACAAAACCGGTCAAAACGGAACCTTTGTCAAATATCCGAGGTGTAGATATGATTAATTTCATTTGGAGGTATATTGTGTGTTGATTTGGCTTGCCTCGTGAAATTATCACTGATAACGGAAGGCAATTTTCCAGCAAATTCAAGGAATATTGTGAAAACTTGGGAATTAGGCTGTTATTTTCTACTCCGAGATGTCCGGAAGCGAATGGGTTGGCAGATTTGACCAACAAGTCAATCTTAAACACAGTGAAGAGGAAATTGGGAGCTTCAAAGGGAGCTTAGGTTAAGGAGTTGCCAGCTATTTTGTGGTCGTATCAAACTACCCATCGAACCGCTACTAGAGAAACTCCTTTCTCATTAGCTTATCGAGTCAAGGCGGTCACACCAGTGGAAGTCGTGCAAATTAGCCCACGGGTCAAATTTTTATGAACTGTTGAACAATGGAGGGATGTTAGAAAACTTAGGATTTACTTGATGAAAAGAGAGACAAGGCGGCAAGGAAAATGGAAAGCAGGCAAAGGGCAGTCGACTGTTATTATAACGAGTCCATTTGGCTAAGGACTTTAAAGGTTGGTGCTTGGGTGTTGAGGCAAGTATTTCAGAATACTCAAGAGGTTAACGCTGGAAAACTGGGTCCGACGACCTTACATAGTTTCAGAGATTGTGAAAAAATGGCATATATCGCATCAGTACGCTAGAAGGAAAGGCAGACCCCAACACGTGGAACATCAAATACCTAAAGAAATTTTATTTTTGAATGTATTTATGAACCGAGTGATAGTTTGAAAATGAATATTCGAACTGAATTCATTAGTGATCATCATTATTTGATTTTATTTTGTTTCAATTCAACTCTTGTTCATTGTTTGCTAATTGAGCATCTTGTGAATCACGGAATTGTTTCTCGTATTTCATTTCTTCGATGATGGTTTGCTTCTCAAGGGTCAGCTAATCGATAAGTCTCTTAGCCGAACCCAGTTTCGTTGAAGCAACAGACAATGTTTTAATGGCTTCATCTCTCTCTTTTTCGACCTGACCGACTGACCTGCCGATGGTGACTCGATCCATTTTTTCCTCAGCAATCGCCTTCATGACTCCATATAAAACGGCCCGCATCCCTTCAAGATTCTTAAATAACAATATAGCAAACACATGAGTTATGCAATAGTTTGAGTAGAATTTGAAAAATTATTGGTCGAACCCTCAAATTGTTGTGCGCATAATCCATGAACTTCTTAAGAGCGACAATAAGGGTTGACCATGGTGGACCCTCCCTAGCGATTTGAAGGAATGTCACGAAATCACCTCCCCCATTGGTTGTGATTCATCGCTCTCTAGTCACCCTAATGGGATCAGAGGCATCCATCTCAGTGGGTTGAGAGCCCCTGGTAGATATGATAGCATCAATATCACCTTCATCATGAGAAGTTAAGACAAAGATGTCATGCTCCTCAAGAGCTGGGTTCTTTTGGCTTTCCCTTTTCTTCTTTCTGATTTGCCATCTCTCGAGGGTCTCATTATCATCACACTCTTCTTCAATCTGTTCGAGCATGGGGTTTTTTTCTTGGTGACGTTCCAATTCATAAGTTTCTTGGGAATCTGACTCTCTGTTAGTATCACTGCCATTCATCTCCATTCTCTTCAACTCTTTTTTCTTCCTAGCACCAGCTTTTTGTTGGGCCATTTGAATGAGCTCTTCGAAAGTAAGTTTTGTCATATCTTTAATTCCACTAATGTCTGCCTAACGAGTGTCGGTGAGTCAATCGATATCTTGAATAGGATACAAATTGCCTTAGCGATCCGAGTATGTTCTTTGTTCGAGAGACCGAATTGAGGACATTATACGGAAAACTGAAGTTCGTGAGAACAACTAAAATATAGCAAAAAAATGAGAACTTACTCGTGGATTTTTTAAGAACTCCTGATAGCGTAGGTTGTTCAGTTGGGATTCCAACAAAAAGAACTCTTCGACCCATCTTGCATTGTTCTAGGAACTCCATTTCACCAAATATTTATTTGGACTACTGGAGTGCTTGGGAAAAAATAATAACTCTCATTGGCTTGATTATGGAGGTTATATATGTTGAGTTTGTATACAGAACGAATTTATTACGATGAGTATACATTCAACGGTATTTCGTATCTGTTAAACAAACTTACATGTGAGTAACAATGGTATCCTCTTATCTCACCGATAGGGCCGATCATACTGCGTGTTGTAGATCGCAGAAGACAGTATGATCACTTGACCTAGTGATTAATAAACATTATCACAACTGAGACAACGTATGAGGATAAGTCTGTCGGTGTAAGTTGCAGCATAGTCGGAAACAAGTAATCTATCTTGGTTACTTGATATGCTGGTACGTGCGGTTTCGTATTGATTAGACCACAGTGAGATGTATTCTGCTGTCTGACATTAGAGAATACAAGATCTCGATCTTGATTGAGTCCAAACCCTAATGAAGGTTTATGGGTATGCACGGGTTGACTGTTCTTTTGACTTGCCATGGTGGAGAGCCTGAGTAACGTGCTCGTATACCCGCATCTTGGGTAACAACAGTTCGTGTATTACAGCCTGAGACTGGAGTTAGATTACCATATCCAAGTAATAGGATGTGGACATTCCCTGAGGAGCTCAATAACGTTCATCGTGCTAAAGTCCTGCAGGCTGATTAAGTTCAAGCAAGAGTGATAACGTTTGAGTGGTACTATTTAGGAAATAAAGAGACTAATTAATTAAGGATAGAGCTTGTCAGAAGCTCCGATTAATTAATGAATGTCCAGTAACCTTGAATATGGGGATTCTCAAGTAAATGCAGCCCGTTCTCATAACGTGGTAATAAAGGGGTAAGTCAGTATTAACTCTGTGGTGAAAAAGAATTAATATTAATTGTGTCCTGGGTTGTGGATATGGGAATTAATTAATTGTTAGGCCTACTTTATTATTTGCATTAGGTCCCAGGTCTGACCCATTTAAATATGTTGAATGGAGCCCAGTAGCCCATTAGGGTCTGCAACACTAGATCTATAAATCGACAGTCCTCTCTCAGAAACCTTAGTTCAGTTCAAAAATCACAGAAACCCTAGGTGGAGAGAGAGAAGGGCGGCGCCTCCTGTGTGTTTGGGAGACGAAGTTTTTGACTCTGGCCTACACATTCACAGTCCTGTGGAATCCTCACTAGTAGCAGGATTGAACAGCATTGGGATACAAATCTGAAGATCTAATCTGGAGAACAGATTTTCTTTCCCTTTTTCTCTTTCTCATTAACTAAATCTAGAAATTGGATTTGTCTAATTTCTGTTTCCGCAGATTTAATTAATTCGCGTGGTTGAATCGAGGGATTGGAATTCAAACGCAAAAGATCTGATCTGACACTACGAAGTTATGGTAAACTCGATAAGCCACTGCATTTAATTCATAGCAACATGCTAAGGTTAGTCGTATGTTTTAATTGTTCTCAACATCCATGAACGATCCAGCTTATTTGGATTTGGCGGTTCGGTTCGCTTGTAAATCCCTATAATTGGTATTAGATCCTGGTCTCATATTCATGGCTCTGTTGGATGAGCAATTTTTCGATTATGCATGTATGAATTATTGAATTGTTGTGGATTGGTTTGGTTTTTGTTCCTCATGGTAACCCATACGATTTAATCAATGGTGCTTTATTCGTGTTTGGATTAAATCATTATTTTGTAAAATCACGAGAAAATTCGTGATTAGATTTGATAGGGAAATTGTAATAGAATAGTCTATTGTAATTTTTTATTTTCAAATTTGTAATTTGTACGTGTTGAAGAACGAAGATGGAGACCGGCGAGGCAACGGCGGCGGTAGGAGGTCGCAACGTCATGCAGCCGCGGTGGCGCATGGCTGCAGGCAGGCGGCCTGCCGCGATGTGCGGCCGCGGGTGTGGGTGGCACCGGCAACAGCAAGCGAGTAACGCGCGCGCGTGCGGCTGGCCAGTCAACGGCGTTGGCGCTGGATGTCGGCGGCGGCTGCTACTGCTGCTGCTGCGGTGGTGTTTCATGGTTTGACGGCTGGTGCAATTCGGTTGTAAACCCTAGGGTTTGCAGTTGGATTGTGGGATCAATTTTAAAATCACAAAACCCTAGATCCAAAAAGATTTGGTGGTTGCGGATATCAAGGCCCTGGAAGATTTGTGGAAGATTTTAAAATATTTGGAGTTATCCAAATTCAAATTTCAAATTTCAAATTTTTTAATAGATAGGATTGTTTTATTTTCCTATTTTGGGGCCGCGATGAATTTTTGTTTGTCTTAATTGGCCTCGTATGATATGTGATTTATTATTTGTGCAATAAGCATGTGTAGATAATGGGAAAGCATGTTTTACTGCTTTATTATTTACTTCTTTATAAGCATGCTTATGTGATTAATTTCTTGTTGGATTATATTTTTGGATTTTTGGGCTTGTTTAATTACATGAAAAAACTTGGAAAAATAGAATGACAAAGAAATTATTTATGTGCGCATTTAAGAAACCTTTTGAATAAAAAATACTAAGCGGATTTTTTATTTAAAATCAATAGACCTCCACAAAGGGATCCTAGGTTGTAAGTGTATCTCCCGTCTTAGTAAATGTCTACGAGTGTATCTTGCTAATTCCCGGAGGTACATGGGCTGCAGTTGTTAGGATTTCTAGACAAACAATTTAAATCAAGTGAATAGTGGGAGGGTTTTGCATAAACATCTACGAGTGTAGCTTGTATAATTCTATTCTCATAAGTATTCTAGGATTAATTTAAATTATCAATAACGAAGGCTTTAAGGGTCGTGTGGTATGGTTACATGTCATGCCAAACTGTCTCTTTTGGCTGGAGTTAAATTTGTGGTTAAGTGCTTAGAAGCATCTTAGAATATAATGCAGTTGTTGCTTCCATGTTCTTGAGAGATGGCTTGGTCTAAGGTTTTTACACTAAATATTAGTTTCATGTATCTAAGGATTCGTGACATGGTATGAAATTAAAGGATTGGGGCTTAAAACCCGCAGTTCTGGTTGAGGGTGACATCATAAACGTCTACGAGTGTAGCTTGTATTTTATTTATCAAGAGGTTTTCAATGCATTTGTTTTTTAATGTTGTGCGTGTTTCTTCTTATTTAAGATTATTTATTTGTTTCAGATATGTCTATGTCTACTGTTGATCATATTCTTGCTCTCAATCCCTTAACTGGTCCAAACTTTCCTGAGTGGAGATACTGCATTGAGTATATTCTCCTGTCTAAGCAACATATGTTTGTTCTCACTATGAAGCCACTAGCTCCGCGTTACCATAGAGTCTCTAGACGTGAGAAGCAATTCTATGATAGATGGGTGGCATCTGAAGATTTTACTTTCAAGTTAATCTCAGATAACCTGTCTAGAGAGTTGAAGCTCAAGTACATGGGCTATTGTAGCTCTGTTGAAATATAGAAGGACTTGGTGGCTACGTATGGCAAGGTGGAGCGAACTATCAGCTATGATCTTGTGAAAGATCTTGTTTTCAAGAGAATGGTTGAGGTTAGTTCGGTGACAATACATGTGATGATGATGGATAAAACCATAAATCGGTTCACATGTAGAGGTGGATGTATCAGCGATCGGGACAAGATCGATATAATCCAGAACTCATTACCACTTTCTTTCTATGACTTTAAGAAAGATGTAGCTAGGAGAAGTGAGTATACTTTTAAAGAGTTGCTTACTGATCTCTTGGCAGAATAGTCTTTCGTACCTTCATGGCATTTTGAGCTATCAATTTTGTGCATAGTTTGAACACATTGAAAAATGTGGTCAATGACCAATACAGAAATCTGATTGATCGAAGAAGGTGTGAAAGGAGGTCTGATGAAGGTGGTTGTTGTCACTTTAAGCGAGAATGCATGTGGAAGTAAAGGACACGATACGTCATTTGCATTTGTAACAGAAACATGTTTAGCATCTATTTCTACTCATTCGTTGGTAGTGGATACGGGAGCTACTGATCATCTTTGTTACACTTTGCAGGGGTTCACAACGAGGAGGGTGTTGAAGAATGACGAGATTACCATCTAATTGGGGAATGCAGCACGAGTGTGTGCAGCTACCATTGGAGATGTGACCTTGTACTTTGATGATTCTAGTTTGACTTTGAGAGATGTTTTATATATGCCGGATTTTCGGCGGAACCTTATTTCAGTTTCCAAACTTTTTGTTGATGGATATTCAGTTATTTTTTATAGTGGTGTTTCTATCATTGGTAATAACGTTTTTATCTGTCGTGGAATGCTGAATAACTCTCTCTATGTCGTTAACTATCATCATAACACTTTCCCGAATGCTGCATGTAATTCATCTAAAATTGATAATCCTAGAAAGAGAAAGCTTACTTCTTCTGATGAGGGTCTTACATATCTCTGGCACTTGAGACTGGGTCACATCAACTTGAAGCGGATTAAACAACTTGTAGATGACGGTATATTGGACTTAGTCCGGCCTGTACCTTATCAAGTCTGCGAATCCTGCATTGAAGCAAAGATGTCTTCTAGGCCTTTTAAGGCTAGTCAGTCTCAAGCAGAGGATGTGTTGGAATTGATCCATTTTGACTTATGTGGGCCCATATCCACACAGGCTCGTGGAGGGTACGATTACTTTGTCACTTTCATTGATGACTACTCGAGATACGGATACGTTTACCTACTTCGCTACAAGTCTGAATGATTTGAGAAATTCAAAGAGTACAAGGCTGAGGTAGAAAAGAAGGTCGGGAAAACTATCAAGTCATTGCGATCTGACCGCGGTGACGAATACCTCGGGAACGAGTTCCTGCAATATTTGTCAGAATATGGGATTACATCCCAATGGACTGCAACGGGTACTCCCCAGCAAAATGGTGTATTCGAGAGAAGAAATAGAACTCTTTTGGAGATGGTGAGATCAATGATGAGCTATGCAAGCTTACCCATTTCGTTTTAGGGATACGCATTGGAAACAACGGCCTATGTCTTGAACTTGGTGCCTTCTAAATCGGTTCCTAAGACACCTTGTGAACTCTTCCTTGGGCGCAAACCCAGTTTGTGTAAGTTTAGAGTATGGGGTTGTCTGGAACACGTGCCGACGAAGGAACCTGATAAGTTAGAAAGCAGGTCCAAGGTAATGTTGTTTATAGGGTATCCTAGGCAAACGAAAAGTGGTTACTTTTACTGTCCTGAGAGTCAGAGAATCGTTGTTAGCAGCAACGATAGATTCTTGGAGGACGAGTATGTGAGAAACCACAAGATAAGGAGTGATATAGTTCTTCAAGAAATTGAAGATGATAATGCGATTCCACAGGAAGGGGAACGTGTGAACGTGAGTGCACCTGTGAAAGGTACAACACCATCGGCACGTTCTTCAGTGCAAGGTGTTGAACCACAAGTTGTTGCACCAACTGCTAACACGGAACCAATGCCTCATCGCAGTGGGAGAGTTATTTTCTAGCCGGAAAGGTACATGTTCGTGGTTGAGTCTTCAGACTTGGGCCCTGAAGATGGACATGAAGACTCTGATCCACTAACCTACGCGGAGGTAGTGCAGAAGAAGGATGTTGAAAAATGACGTATCACCATGGATTCTAAGATTGACCTAATAACCGTTATGGATGTATACCAGAAAGCTGAGCTGTCTGATGGCTTTAGGGCAATAGGGTGCAAGTGGGTATACAAGAGAAAGAAGGGAGCAGATGGAGAAATTACTGCTTTCAAAGCCAGGCTGGTGGCAAAGGGTTATAGTCAGAAAGAGGGCATAGACTATGATGAAACCTTTTCACCCATAGCCATGCTCAAATCCATCCGGATACTTCTTGCCATAGTAGTGCATTTGGACCTCGAGATTTGGCAGATGGATGTCTAAATCGCTTTTCTAAACGGTTACCTTGAAGAAGGTAGGGACATCTATATGCAGCAACCCAAGTGTTGCATGCGCAAGGGCAAAGAACATCTTGTCTGGAAGCTTAAGAAGTCCTTGTATGGACTTAAGCAAGCTTCAAGGTCGTGGAACTTACGTTTCAACGATGTGATCAAATCCTATAGATTTTCACAGTTGGAGAACAAAAGTTGTGTATACCGAATTTGTGTCAGAGGGAGCATGGTTTTCCTTGCACTATACGTGGACAAAATACTCTTATTTGGAAACAACGAGGGAGTGATGTCAGGGATTAAATGTTGGTTATCCGAACAGTTCCAAATGAAGGATTTGGGAGAAGCTGGGTACATCCTTGGGATTAAGTTCTTACGGGATTGTAAGAGAATGATGTTAAACTTATCCCAGGCATCATATGTGGATACTGTGATAGCCCGGTTCAGCATGCAACTGGCGTAGAAAGGCTTGCTACCTTTCAGACCTGGCGTACATGTTTCTACAGTAAAGTCCTGTGACACATAGTGAGAAAGATGAGATGAATTTTGTACCATACGCATCTGCGGTGGGTAACCTCATGTATGCAATGCTGTGTACCAAGCCAGATATCTGTTATGTCTTTTGCATGGTAGCAAGATATCAGTCTAACCCTGGACAGGCGCATTGGAATGCGGTAAAGCACATCTTCAAGTATTTGAAGAGAACTAGGAATTACTGGCTAGTTTGTCAAATTGAGGATTTGTGCCCTATGGGTTATACAGATTCGGATTTCCAAGGGGACCATGATGAGAAGAAATCGACCTCAGGTTATGTGTTTACCTTGGGAGGTGTGGTTGTATCTTAGAGGAGCGCAAAGCAAAAATGCATTGCTAACTCCACTATGGAGGCGGAGTATGTCGCTGCCTCCGAAGCTTCGAAAGAAGGGGTATTGCTCTTACCTCTTGGAGTTGGATGTGATTTCGAGTTTGCCTAAGAGTATCACAATTTATTATGACAACTCTGGTGCAGTGGCAAACTCGAAGGAACCACGGACTCACAAGGCGAGCAAACACATATAGAGAAAGTACCACATCATGCGAGAAATCGTATTGAGGGGCGATGTGTAGATCAAGAAGATTGACACTAGCGACAACCAAGCCGATCCATTCACAAAGTGCTTGCCACAGAAGGTTTACGAAAGACATATTCGTGGACTAGGTCTGAGGTGGATGCCTACCACTAGCAGTGGTTGATGTAATAGCTAGGCTAGATAGACGCACTGTAAACTCTGTAATAGAGAGTGTAATGCTTTGAGTATAAGTGGGAGATTGTTGGGTTTTGTATACATAAAGCATTTATTACGATGAGTATATATTCGATGGTATTTCATATTTGTTAAACAAACTTACATGCGAGTAACAATGGTATCCTCTTATCTCACCGATAGGGACGATCATACTGCGTGTTGTAGATCGCAAAAGACAGTATGATCACTTGACCTAGTGAGATATAAACATTATCACAGCCGAGACAGCGTACGAGGATAAGTTTGTCGGTGTAGGTTGCAGCATAGTCGGAAAGAAGTAATCTATCTTGGTTACATGATATGCTGGTACGTGCAGTTTTGTATTGATTGGACCATAGTGAGATGTATTGTGTTGTCTGAAATTAGAGAATACAAGATCTCGATCTTGATTGAGTCCAAACTCTAACGAAGGTTCAGGGGTATGCACGGGTTGACTATTGCTTTGACTTGCCATGGTGGAGAGCCTGAGTAACGTGCTCGTATACTCGCATCTTTGGTAACAGCAGTTCGTGTATTACAGTCTGAGACTGGAGTTAGGTTACCATATCCAAGTAATAGGATGGGAACATTCCCTGAGGAGCTCAATAACGTTCATCGTGCTAAAGTCCTGCAGGCTGATTAAGTTCAAGCACGAGTGATAAGGTTTGAGTGGTACTGCTAAGGAAATAAAGAGATTAATTAATTGTGGATAGAGCTTGTTAGAAGCTCCGATTAATTAATAAAAGTCCAGTAACCTTAAATATGGGGATTCTCAAGTAAATACAGTCCGTTCTCATAACGTGGTAGTAAAGGGGTAAGTGGGTATTAATTATGTGGTGAAAAAGAATTAATATTAATTAATTAATTGTGTCCTAGGTTGTGGACATGGGAATTAATTAATTGTTAGGCCCACTTTATTAGTTGCATTAGGTCCCAGGTCTCGCCCATTTAAATATGATGAATGGAGCCCAGTAGCCCATTAGGGTCTGCAACCCTAGGTCTACAAATAGATAGTCCTCTCTCAAAAACCTTAGTTCAGTTCAAAAATCACAGAAACCCTAGGTGGAGAGAGAGAAGGGAGGCGCCTCCTGTGTGTTTGGGAGACGAAGTTTTCGACTCTGGCCTACACATTCACAGTCCTGTGGAATCCTCACCAGTAGGAGGATTAAACTGCATTGGGATACAGATCTTAAGATCTAATCTAGAGAACAGATTTTCTTTCCCTTTTCTCTTTCTCATTAATTAGATCTAGAAATTGGATTTGTTTAATTTCTATTTCCGCAGATTTAATTAATTCGCGTGGTTGAATCGAGGGATTAGAATTTAAATGTGAAAGACCAGATCTAACACTATAGAGTTAAGGTAAACCCGATAATCCACTGATTTAATTCTTAGGAGCATGCTATGGTTAAGCGTATGTTTTAATTGTTCTCAACATCCATGAACGGTCCGTCTTATTTAGATTTGGCGGTTTGGTTTGCCTGTAAATCCCTACAATATAATTCTGACCACTCTCGCATTGAGAGAACGCCAAGGTCAAGGTCATGAAAAATCAAAAGTGTACCCATCATATGTCTCCATGCCATTGGAGCTAATTGAATCGGAGCACTATTATAATGGTTTAAAACAGAAACAAAGAAGGTATGCAATGGAAGTCAAATCCCAAACTTAAACAGACAAACGGAGAAAGACATGTATCCTAAGGGAGGTCGATGAGGATGCTGATCGAAACGAGGTACAATAGGATTCATATGGAATGAAATATAATGCTGGCGAGAATGAGTCCTTAACAGATCAAAGTCTAATTTGGTTTAATCACTAACCAGGGCTCCAGTAAAATCTTGATCGTAATTATTTGGGAATATTCCTGGAGCGAAGTCATCGTGAAGAGGGGATTGCAGAGGAGATTGATTTGAAGAACCCAGCATGTACGATATCGACGGATTTTCCATTGGGGCTTCAAGGTGTTGATCGTCAACCATGTCGGAAACCAAATGAATCTTTTTTTCTAAAAGGAAAAAGGAACTCACCGGAATAATGTGGTTGCAGATTGAAGAGAGTTGCGAGCAAGATTGGGAACCACAATGAAGATGGTTCTTCAAACTCAAATCGCAGTAAAGAGGTATCCTGTAAGTAGGGCTAACAGGCTAAGGACGATGAAGGAATATCTTATATATATATATATATATATATATATATATATATATATAAGATGCAATGAAAACGGTGTCGCTTTCAAAGCATGCGTCAATCGCTGATCAACATTTGTCCAATTGTACGGAGAGTAGAATTCAAAAAGCCCGCCCGGGATATTTTTTATTTGAGTAACATCTACGAAAGAAGTAGTGGTACGGTGGTATATGATCCGAAGACCATTTCTGTCTCTCATTTATATCTCGGACCACCCCATGTTAAGCAATTTCACAAGTGTATCGTATATTAAAACAAAGAGTTTCAACGATTTATGCGTATCTTTAAACGAATGATGAATTAAAGGTTATTCTTTTCAAGAGTCAACCTTAAACAACTTAATAATTTATTAATCACGATGGAGTATCACCATTACTCACCGGATTTCGGACGGGATCCTTCAGGCCCAATCGAATCTGCCCACGAGCAGTAATAATTATTTGGCCCAGTGCCACAAAGATTCAGGGTTGCAACCTGCAATCTCTCTTGGGGACATTCTCGACGCAACATGCTCAGAACCCCACCTTGATAAGCATAATCATTTGTTTCAAGATGACTATTGATTGATACGAGAAAGGGTGGCAGTCGCACCTTTCTCTTTCACGTCGAGGGGCTGGTTGAAGAGAGGAAGGAGAATCCTTCATACTAGCTCCCAAAAAATTAATTCGAAGGGAAAAATTAATCATGCAATACGATTATAAAAAGCAATTCACATTGGTTAACAAGAATACATCTTCATCAAGACAAGTAACTTTAATGAAGCTAGGGGATTGTTGTTGAACTTAAGAAATAATACGATATTTCTTGCCCATTTAAAAATCTTAAAAGTCAACAGGTGGGTCATGTGGTTCAATCTCTAGCTCAAACTGTGGATGCAGTCAAACCGCTTTCGTTCAATCTTAGACTCCAAAAATATTAAATGGATTGAACAGTCAACAAAGTCAAGAAAGTCAACCCGCATGAATCATGGAAGCAGTGCTGAAAGAGCTAATCCCCATCAAACTAGACTCAATCAGATGAATAGAAGGCCCAATTCTAGGAACCTTCTTATATTGTAAAATCGATTGTTTATAAATAGATGAAAGAAATAATGAATGAAGGGTTGGACAACAAATCTTAAGATTTGATCTTGAGTATTCCTCTCTATAAATATTTCTACCCTCAAGAGTTACATTAAGTTTATATTGTATTTGGAAGATGTATCATGTTAGTTGTATTACACTATATATGTTATTTTTACTACATTATTCATGCAACTTTTTTTTAGTTTTGTGTCAGAGCTGTCGGCATTGATTACCACAAATTGAATTTCATGTTTTGTAATATTCTAACTTTACGAAAGTGGTACATTTACTTAGTTGTAAATACTACATTATCTAAGATAAGCTAGTTACATTTACTTGATTTAGTTTCTAGAAGGAAACTCTTGTTAGTAATATTACATTATGTATGCTATATCTTGTACATTATGGATGGTAATTTGTTATATTACTTTGATACTTTCTAACATATAGAGCTGGAGAACAGCTACAAATTTTGTGGATTGCGGTGTTTATGACATGCGCCACATGGAGACCTAATGGGTGATAAATCGAAGGACTGGGAATACAAAGATCTAAGAAAACTATGAAACGGCTCCGAGTTAAATATTGTTGGGCTTTGCTTGAATCGGAGGAAAATATCTAAGCTTGGACTAACATGGAGTAAGCGAACAACCATTACAAGGAGAATGTGAAATCCAAAAGTTTTGATTTGTTTAAATTCGTAGAGAACTTCAAATGGGAAGCTTATTTTGGATTTTGATTTGCTAATTTGTAATTTGAATATTTAGAACTGCTCGACGTGAAGTACAATGATACAATGTTATTTTAATTTAAATGCATATGCTATTATAAAACAGGTATTATAATGAATAAACGAAGGATATATTGCATTTTTTGGTTAAAAAATTACATTATCTTTTGAAAATGAGGTGCATTATATTGTTTCAAATATCAAACATTATAATCAAATATTATGTTACTAAAAGCAATTATTAGAATAGAATCAATAATTAATAGAATGGCCATTGTTTAAGTTGTAAATGATTCATTTTCTGATCTATTTTAATACTTTATGTTTATTTTGTTATTAATATGAAAACAAACAGACGCATGACATTCACTACAAAAAAAAAAATTGAAAATTTGCGACGGATTCGCGACAAAAAAAGGCTCGTGAATTAGCGACGGACTAACGACGGAATAAAATTTTAAATTTTGCGATCGAATTGCGACCGAATTTTTTGTCGCAAATTTTAGCGACGAAAAATTCCGTCGCAAATTCTTTGTTTTTAAATATATATATATTTTTAGTACATATATTAATTTAGATGTATGTTTGGTTCAACGGTAATGCGCGCAGCACTCATACTAGAGCTGCCGAGTTCGAATCCCCTTGAATGCAGACCACCAAAATTAACTTTTTAAGGGAAATTAATTTGTGACGAATTTGCGACTAAAAAATTCGGCCGCAAAATTTTTGCACGGAAAATTTCGTCGCAAATCCTTCGCAAAAGTTTGCGACGGATTGGTCGCAAGTTTTTTAGCGACCAAGGTTTTTGCGACGGACAAAATCGGTCGCAAATCAGTTGCAAAATAGCAGTTTGTGACGGATTTTTCCGTCGCAAAAACTCAAATTTTTGGTAGTGATTATTTATGATATAAATGGTACTTATCGTACATATGATTATATATTATGTCCATTTTGTGATTTATAAGAAAACAAAATAGAATGTGACATTGTTTTATTACAAACTTATCGTATCCATTTTAAAAATATTATATTTGTTTTAATGTTTAAATAAAACAAAACAGAATGGTACATTATTTCGCGACAAAATGGTACATTATCTATCATATTCTTTTACATTGTGTCAGTTCTGATTATATTTTAAATTAGTTGTAAAAAACTTAGCATGTTAATGTTTGGTTAAATGTTCCATTAAAAAATAATTTGTGAAAATGGTCAAATGACTGTAATTATATCAAACCCTATACTAAAAAGTCCTAATAAAAAAAAACAACAGTTGCTTAATCAACATAATAAAAAGAAGCAAAAATAATGTTAAAAAAATTAAAACATTTGTCACTTGTGTTCATGATTACAAGATAACCGAAGGTTTGATTCGGCAAACTACTCTGAAACAGCCGACGAACTACCACGGGTAACAACCAATAATTGCGACGATGGTGAATCAGGGTGAATTATAAACTAATTATAGCAATGCGGGCGAATAAACCGTGGACAATAACAGATGAATGAGACGACGTGAACTACAGTGGATAATTACCGATGAATGCAACGAGGCGAGCCACCGTGAGTAATGTGCGATGAATGCAAAGACGTAGATGAAATATATACAAACTATTTTAATTGGATTGATTAAAAATATGATAGATTTTCCTAAAATATAATAATTACAAAAATACTAAATGGCCCTTAATGAACGGGAATTAAGGAAATATAAATTTAAAATCCATAATTTGATAAAATATCATGACCACAAGATCAAAAAAATAAATGGTTGATGTTAGGATTTTTGTTAGAGAAATCCTTCCTTACTATTGATGTTTTGGTGGGTCAAAGAATGTAAGCCATCTTAGTCAGTTTTTCCAGTTTCTAGAGTTCTAAACTGTAATCCTTGTATAGGATCGATCGAGTTGTAATAGAATTTAGGTTGAAGATCGAGCAATGGAGAATGCTCGAGAACTGACTATCACCACGCCTAGCCTTAATCAAAAACTAAGTTGGAGCACTCGGTTTTAGGTCTATCCATACTAACAAAGAGAAGTCAGTATGAGGGCTTTCCCGAACTTACTAAGGAGAAGTCAGTTTAAGGGATTACCATACTGATCCGGAGAAATCAGTATGAGGGCGTTTCCCATACTGACTATGGAAAGTCGGCATGAGGATTTACCATACTGACCGTAGGAATTCAGTATGAGGGCTAAGCTGTATTGACTCTCAGAAGTCAGTATAAGAAGCCTCAGTCAGACTCAGACATTTGTAAAATGCCTAAGTCAATACGAGGTTATCCAAACTGGGTTCATCGGGCTATAAAGGAGTCTGACATAAAGTTAGGGTATAGTACACTGACAATAGGCAGAGCAGAATGGAGACCTAAGGCATGGGCTACGATTGGACCATATAATCCATGAGTCTAACGTTTAGATTTATGTGTCTAACTGATAGAAATTCAAATTGTCATAGGCTCTCCTCTCTATATAAAGACCTGCCCTCTCAACCTTAACAGGTTACCTGAACAGAATTCAAAATCTACTAGTCTAAAGAGATAAAGGGCATATTCAGGTCATCTCTCCCACTAAAACTCTCTTGGAGTTTTTCGTGTTCTAAACACGAGACTTGAGTGTCCGAACTCAAGTTACCCACCATGCTATCTTCTCCTAGCACGAGGCTGAAGCTTTAAGCTGAGGCTCTGTTTGGTGAATATATCTTTCTAAGATATATTATTAGCTATCAGTTTCCTAGTTTGGGAATATGATTATCACGGGAGTATGTCGGTCACCTGAGTTCTAGGAAGAACCTTTAAGCATCCAACCATTCTAGGAAGAATTAGTAAACATCCACCCACCAGGAAGGAGGCAGCGGGGTGCGTCCCCACTTCAACCTGAAGACTGAGTCTACAACGAGTTCCTAGGCGAGTGCCACAGCTGACCGGAGGACGGAGGTGCCACGGACTGTGTATAGATCGTAAGGAGGCTTGTATTGAATTGGTAAATTATCCAAACCTTGGGTCTGAAGAGTGGATGTAGGATATTGAAATCTGAACCACTCTAAATCTCTGTGTGGTGCTTTACTGTTTTCCTTATACTTGCTCCGTTTTTCTGTTTCACAAATTGACTATTTAAACCTTGAATACTTGTCCAAGTATTGAAGAGTATAAACTGTGAAACTGACTTAAGAAGGAACAAAGACTTAAGCTTAAACTGACTACACACAAAACTGATTTTGCCCTGTTTGAACGAACCACTGCTTATCTTTACTTCCTCTGCATACACAAAACCTTCCGCTGCACATAATGCACTCTAATTTCAGGACCAACAAGTGGTATCACACGCCAAGGTTCTTACAGACTACGGTTGTGTTGACTCGCTTAGGACAAGATCTCTATTTTTCTGCGCTTGGTTCTGTTTTTCTGCACCTGGTTTCTATTTTGTGTGTTTAAGCTTAGGTACATAGAGATGGCTCAGATCACAAAGCTTCCAAAGTACTCATCAGAAGATTTTGAGATATGGAAGAAATGCTCGTTGATCATGCTGAAGAATGTCCATCCAAAAATGGCAGAGGTTCTATCTACCGGACCAATAAAGATCACTAAGGTGAATACTCAACTCGGAGGAGCAGAAGGTTAGGAGATAGTGGAGAAGCCTTATGCAGAATGGACAAACGATGACAGAGTTCATTTTCAGCTGGATGCAGTGGCCACGGAGCTCATCTTATAATCCTTACCAGTGCCACTGGTTGTTGAAGCCTTAGAGCACAACAACGCCAAATACATGTGGGAATGTCTTGGCTCACTTAGCCAAGAAACAGCTCAGATGAAGCGAAATAAGCTTCAAAACTATGTGGATAAGTATGAATCTTTCCAAATGATTCCTGATGAAAATGTCAAATCACTGGAAGCAAGATTCAATACTATTATCTGAGAGCTGAAAAACATGGGGAAAACATATGAAATTGCTGATATGAATGCAAAAATTCTCTCAAAGATGCCCAAGGAGGATTGGCTTGTCAAAGCTACCAGCTTGAAGGAGAAGGATCTCTCCCAGATGATGACCAAGGATGTGTTCGCCCAGCTTCAAGCCCATGAATGGGATATTCAAATGGCGAACAGAAATGAAGCAGTGCGAAGTGTCAGCACACATCCAGAAGGAGATGCTGTCTTTTTTGCAAAAAGGGAGTTCAAGAGAAGGCCTCAAAATCCTTACCAAGCTGACAGATCTTTCGGACAGACGTCCACATCTAAGTCAGCATCAACACCTTCCTATTAGAAAAAAGAGGAAGAGAGCTCAGTTGAAGAGCTTGAAGAGCAAATGAGGAAGCTGACTAGACTTCTTAAGATAGCCAAATCCAAGAAGGAAGGTTCACAGTCAAGTGAAATGAAGTTCAGCGGCAGACCTCCCAGAGGTTGCTTTGAATGCAACTCTCCAGATCACCTCAAGTACGAGTGCCCATTAGTTTCCAAGGAGGAAAGGGAGCGCTTGAAAAGGGAGTTCAAAAAGAAAGCCTCCAGAGCAATTGCTAAGGACATGTTTACCAGAACTGAGGTGCGTGACATCTCAGACAATGACGATGGCTACTACACATCAGACGATGAGGCGGTGGAAGAAGCCTTCCTGGTGCTGATGGCAAAGCTTGGAGAAGAGTCTAATACTCTGGTACACATTTCTAACTCAGTTTCTATTCCTATAGCATGCATATAAGATAACTCTGAATCCTATTGCTCAGATTTAGAGGATGTTACTCTTGAAACTTTGAATAGAGAATTTGCTAAGTTTTTTGAGTTAAAAAATGTCTTGGCATGTGAAAATGCTTCATTGAAACTGAAAGTTTCAAAACTGACTGAAGAGATACAAGGATCAGAAAGTGAAGACTTAGCTAAACGTAGAGAAGAGCATTCTGTGTTACTTGAATCGTTTAAATCCATTTCTGAAGAATGTGCATCTCATACACTAAAAATTGCTAGTGATCAAAAACTTATCTGTTCACTCTACTCTAGTACTAGCAAAGTTTCAGAAGCTCTGAGTTTACAAAGACATTCCTCTGATAGGTCAGGATTAGGATTTACAAAGAATAACTTGAGCAATCAGACTTCTACTTCCGAAACTGGGAATGTCTTGAATCATCACTTTAGGAAGAATTCCAGTTTAGAAGTCAAGTTGTTAGGTAAAGGAGTAGTTAGTATGGACAAAAACTCCTCTGAGGCTAATCAGGAAAGAAGGGGACAGTCAGTTTCAAAACTGACCTCAACACCCAAGCTTAGAAAAGATTTGACTTTTAAGTCAAACAAACCTGAGATGAAGCCCATCATACCTAGGAAGTAGGGTAAGAAATATGCTCATAATTTTAGAAAACCCACTTTAACAGCTAAAATTGAACTTTACAGAAAGTCAGTTTCGTTACCGGACTCTAGGAATCCGAGGTTCTCAACTCATGAGAACAGAACTTATTCGTATAGAAAGAACATCTATACGAGGTCTCAGTCCAACCTACACTCTAACTTCAGGACTAGAGAGACTACACACTTCGGACTAAGTTTCTGAGAACCCAACCGAAACTCAGTTTCAAGGAAGTCAGTTCCTAGATACTCATTTTTAAGAAACTCAGTTTTAGGTCAGGTTTCATACACTCACCTTCTCTCACCAAACATGCATAGAAATAGCTTAAATCATTTGAAAGAAAGAGAAAGGTAGAGGACTGTGCAACTCCTACATATAAAGTGAAGCAAGTATGGATTCCTAAAGAATGGATCCATAACACTAACCCTGTAGGACCCACCAAAACACGGGTACCTTTTGTCAACCTAATATGTTATGCAGGTACAAAGTCACCAAGGTCAATCTAAAAAGAAGAAAAGAGCATAGATCTTGGACAGTGGATGTTCAGCTCACATGACCGGTGACAGCAATCTTCTCTCAAAACTGAGAATGACAAGAGGACCACTTGTCAGTTTTGGAGATGATTCAAAAGGCAAAGTAATCGGCAAAGGATGCTTGAAGAGAAATGGAATCATCATCAACTATTTTTCCTTAGTCACCAACCTCAACTACAATTTGTTGAGTGTGAGTCAGCTTATCCAGTCTGGATATGAGGTGACTTTTGTCGAAGAAGACTGTTGGATCAATGACAAAGACTCCAAAGAGACTGTGCTGAAAGGTGTAAAGAAAGGAAGTCTCTATTATGTGGATTGGGAGAGCGGAAAGCCAGACACATGCCTTGTGGCAACGAGCTCATCCCAAGAATGAGTCAACTGGCTATGGCATAAGAGGCTTAGCCACCTGAATTTCCAGTCAATCAGACAACTTGCCAAACACAAACTTGTGGAAGGCCTACCACAAGTCAGTTTCAAGAAAGAAGAAGGTGTCTGCCGAGCATGCAAGATAGGAAAGTAAACCAAAGCTTCATTCAAGAATCAAACCATCAAAGCAAGCACAGGCAGGATCCTTGAACTTCTTCATGTGGATCTGTTTGGACCAGTCAAGCCGCCTACCATTGGAGGAAAGAGGTTTACTCTGGTTTTAGTAGATGACTACTCCAGCTACACTTGGGTAAGGCTATTGACAAGAAAGGATGAAGTGAAGATCTAACTTCCAGTGCTCATCCTTCAAGTGCAAAATAGCAAAGGAGTCAATGTCAAAAGAATCAGATCTGACAATGGAACTGAGTTTTGCAACGGTGCACTAATGGATTTATGTGCTGATGTTGGCATTCCTCATGAGAAGTCAGCTCCAAGGACGCCTCAACAAAATGGCCTTGCTGAACGAAGAAACAGGACACTCAAGGAGGCAGTCAGGACAATGCTCGCTGAAGCTGACTTGAAAGAAGGTTACTGGGGAGAAGCCTTGGTGATGGCATGCCATACTCAGAACAGAAGCGCCATCAACAGTCGCCGTCACAAAATCCCATATGAAGTCTTCAATGGTCGCAAGCTTTCTATAGCTCATCTCCGTGCTTTTGGTTCACCATATTACATCCATAACAATGGAAAGTCAAAACTGAATACTTTCAGTCCCAAAGCTGATGAAGGAGTGTTCCTTGGATATGGACATCCTTCATACAAGAGATACAGAGTACTCAACAAGACAACCAGACTTGTGGAAGTAACATGCTCTGTTGTTTTTCATGAGTCTATTTTAGTGCGCAGAACCTTGAAAGAACTGGAACTTGGTGATCCTATTATCAACAATCGGAATGAGAAACTGTGTACTGATAAGGAAGATCAAAGTCAAGTTTCTCAAACCAAATCTGTATATGATCACACAAGTGCTCCAGATGATGAGGTCAGAGCATCAATCGACCTTGCAAAAGCCTATGGCTCATTAATGATGCTCCCAAGCATCAATCAAGGGGGAACTTCAGAAGATCAAAACAGAGCTTAGTTTGAGGGTCCAACTGGAACAGAGTCGCCAACTCAAACTAACCTCACTGAAGGAGAAAATGCTCACTATGAAGCTGCCCAACCATGTACGACCAAAGAAAATCAAGGAATCCAAGACATGGAAGTCATCACCAGAGAAGGAAACTCCAGCCAAACTGACTTGTTTGGAGTTCCAATATCTGGAGCAGATGGTACTAAGTACCCTAAAGATTTCATCCAAACCATTGAAGTTACCCAGCTCCAAAAGCTGGAATGGTTGAGAAACCATCCTAAAGAAGTTGTGCTCGACAGTGTTGCCAATTCAGTTCGCACAAGACAAGGAAGTGTGTTACTGGCCTGCTTCATATCTCAGGAGTCAGAGCCGATGAAAATTGGAGATGCTCTGGAGTCAACTGACTGGATCAATGCAATGCAAGAAGAGCTTGATGAATTCAAGAGAAATGAGGTCCGGAACTTAGTAGACAGACCTACTCATCAGTCAGTTATTGGCACAAAGTGGGTCTTCAAGAATAAGAGAGACGAAACTGGGAACATTGTAAGGAATAAAGCAAGATTGGTAGCAAAATGATATGCTCAATGTGAAGGAATTGATTTCGACGAAACTTTTGCTCCAGTGGTCAGACTTGAAGCAATCCGTTTATTCCTTGCTTATGTTGTGCACAACAACTTCACAGTTTTCCAGATGGATGTGAAGAGTGTCTTTCGAAATGGGGAGCTCAAAGAAGAAGTATATGTGGAACGGCCCCCTGGCTTTGAGAAGGAGACCAAGTTTACAAACTGAGGTAGGCTCTTTATGGGTTGAAGCAAGCACCCAGAGCCTGGTATGAGACACTGTCTCAGTTTCTCCTTAAGAATGGTTTCCAAAAAGGCAAAATCGACACAACACTATTCAGAATCAAGGATGGAGCAGACATCCTTCTGGTACAGATATATGTCGATGACATCATATTTGGATGCAAAAACTTGGATATGTGCGAAAAGATTGCCAAACTAATGCAAAGCAACTTTCAAGATGAGCATGATGGGAAAACTGACCTAATTCTTGGGTCTCCAAGTTATTCAGTCCGAATGAGGAATCTTCATCAATCAGAAGAAATATATAAAGGACTTGATAAGTTTTGTCTTGAAAAGACTAAGACCTTGAGGATTCTGATGAGCCCAAGTGCTCAGATCAGTTTAGATGAAGATGGCGAGGCAGTCAACCCAATAGCATACAGAGGCATTATTGGGTCACTCATGTACCTAACTGCAAGTAGGCCAGATATCTCCTACTCAGTTGGGGTCTGTGCGAGGTTCCAAACAAATCCAAAGAAGTCGCACATGGAGGCTGCCGAAAGAATAGTCAAATACCTAAAAGGAACTGAGTCATTAGGTATTTGGTATCCAAAACCTGACTCTCAATGCTTATTCAGATTCAGATTTTGGAGGATGCAGAATTGACAGGAAGAGCACAAGTGGAACATGTCAGATCCTAGGTCATAAGCTTGCAAGTTGGTTCAGCAAGAAGCAACACTCAGTTTCCACGTCTACGTCGGAAGCTGAGTATGTTGCTGCTGCAAGCTGTTGTGCTCAAGTGTTTTGGATCAAGCAACAACTGCGTGACTATGATGTAGAAACTGCGTGTGTGCCAATCTATTGAGATAACAGTAGTGTTATGTGCATCACAAAGAACCCAGTTCATCACTCCCAAACAAAGCACATCGACATAAGGCATCACTTCATCAGAGATCATGTCGAAAAGAAAGATGTTTCAGTAGAGTATATTTGAACTAAAGATCAACTGGCTGACATCTTCACCAAATCACTCCCAGAGACCAGATACAAGGAGCTCTGAATAAAACTGGCTCTACTGGAAGTTGATGAAGTCCTTATTTGAGAAGAGAAATGGCAAATAAAACTGAGTCCAAGCTCTCAGTTTTCAAAACTCGATGCTCCACTCAGTATGCAAAAGGGACTCATCAACGCATCCGAAGAGCAGAAACTTATCTTCATTCAAACTGACTAATGAAGAGGCACTCAGTTTCTAGTTCGTACTTCCAAAGGCGATCATTGCAGTTACATCGCTATTAATGTGTATCTTGGATCGATGAATCAGATTTTGACACGTGGATAATGCTCCTTACCACGTCGCTCCAGTTAAATCTGAAATGCACATCGCGAGGCCACGAATCTCAATCGTCGCCGAATATCCAGAAATCGAAAGGTCACAAGGTAAACCTATCTCATTTAAATGACCTTTCTCTCTGCTATAAACAGGGTTCATCCTTTTTGTTTTCCTTGTGTGTGAAAAACTTTCTGAAAAGAAATCATAAGAAACAAAGACTTTTCTCCAAAATCTCCATTGTCGAACCCTTCCTTCCAAGTTTTACTTCGTCTTCACCAAAACCTCCCTCAGATCCAGGAAAATGGTGTTAGAACCCAAACCTCCAAACATAAACTCACCACCCTTTTTAGGTGCGGTCAAAGAGGGGGAAAAGAAGTATGGAAGGTGCAGAAAACATCAGAAGCCTGAGCAGAGCGGCAGCTCATTGTGCCCAAATGATGCAAAAATCACACGTAGAAATCAACTGTGAAGTCTTAAGCTGGGACGGACTGCTCTAGCTCATGGGAAACTCTCTGCGCTGCATATTGTGGGGATGCTCTCCTAGCCCATCTCAGCCCCCACATGTCTTGTCATAGCTGCTGGATTCGTTTTGCCGTCAGCATTTCCAGCCGATCTCCGAGTGCACAGCTGCAAAAAGTCGGCATGAGGGGATTTTTAAAAGGTTTCCCTCGGTGCACAGACTAATGCAGCAGCCAGTTTGAAGAAATCTTGAAGACCGGAAGCAGCCTAGTATAGACTTGAAAAATAGTTCTGTAATAGGTTTCTTTTTGTTGGTTTATCCATGTACTTGTAATGAAAACTATTAAAGGATAAATTGACTTGTTGATGACAATCTCTTTTTGTCCAACAAAGGTCTTCGTTCTTCAAATGCTGAACTTACACAATCCAATGTAATCAGCAGGCTTCTATATCTCCCCTTCTTAAGATTTAATTGCTCTAAACTGACTAGAAAAATCAATCGAGCAATATCTCTCCAAGTTTAAGGAGAAGATCTTAAGTAAAAAAGTTGACATTGAGGGGGAACTTTTCTGAGTTTATGCGACAAATTGTCAAAACTGTAAAAACACTAAAGTTATCCACACCTCATCAGCTTAGGTTCCAGATGGCTTTGACCACACCAAAAAGGGGGAAATTGTTAGGATTTTTGTTAGAAAAATCCTTCCTTACATTTGATGTTTTGGTGGGTCAAAGAATGTAAGTTATCTTAGTCAGTTTTTCCAGTTTCTAGAGTTCTAAATGGTAATCCTTGTATAGGATTGATCGAGTTGTAATAGAACTTAGGCTGAAGATTGAGCAATGGAGAATGTTCGAGAACTGACTATCACCACGCCTAGCCTTAACCAAAAATTGAGTTGGAGCACTCAGTTTTAGGTCTATTAATACTGACAAGGAGAATTCAGTATGAGGGCTTTCCCGAACTTACTAAGGAGAAGTTAGTTTAAGGAATTACCATACTAATCCAGAGAAATCAGTATAAGGGCGTTTCCCATACCGACTATGGAAAGTCAGTATGAGGATTTACCATACTGACCGTGGGAGGTCAATATGAGGGCTAAGCTGTAATGACTCTCAGAAGTCAGTATAAGAAGCCTCCGTCAGATTCAGGCATTTGTAAAATGCCTAAGTCAGTATGAGGTTATCCAAACTGGGTTTCTCGCGCTATAAAGGAGTCCGACATAAAGTTTAGGTATAGTACACTGACAATGGGCAGAGCAGAAAGGAGACCTAAGGCATGGGCTACGATTGGACAATATAATCCATGAGTCTAATGTCTGGATTTATGTGTCTAACGGATAAAATTCAAATTGTCATAGGCTCTCCTCTCTATATAAAGACATGCCCTCTCAACCTTAACAAGTTACCTGAACATAATTCAAAAATCTACTAGTCTAAAGAGACAAAGGGCATATTCAGGTCATCTCTCCCACTAAAACTCTCTTGGAGTTTTCCGTGTTCTAAACACGAAACTTGAGTCTCCGAACTCAAGTTACCCACCGTGATATCTTCTCCTAGCACGAGGCTGAAGCTTTAAGCTGAGGCTCTGTTTGGTGAATATATCTTTCTGAGATATATTATTAGCAGTCAGTTTCCTAGTATGGGATTCTGATTATCACGGGCGTATGCCGGCCACCTGAGTTCTAGGAAGAACCTTTAAGCATCTAACCATTCTAAGGAGAATTAGTAAACATCCACCCACCAGTCTTTATTTTTATGTTTCACAAACTGACTATTTAAACCTTCAATACTTGTCTAAGTATTGAAGAGTATAAACTGTGAAACTGACTTAAGAAAGAACAGAGACTTAAGCTTAAACTGACTACACACAAAACTGACTTTGCCCTATTTGAACGAACCAGTGCTTGTGCTTATCTTTACTTCCGCTACATACACAAAACCTTCCGCTGCACATATTGCACTCTGATTTCGGGACCAACGGTTGAGATTTGGCCTCATATAATATTTTAAAACAATTTATAGTTGAATACAAAAATATTTAACAAAAAATTTAAAAATCAAGAAAATGAGTCGGGTCTCAATAGCTTTTGTAATCGTTGTTTCGAAGAATAAATAATTAATTTTGGTCATCTCTTGTAGGGCTAGCAATTTTCGACCGACATAAATTCGCACGAAAATAATGAATATGAATTGAGGCTTATTGGATCAATACGATAAGGACATGAAAATTTTCGATTGAATTTGGATTGCATATGGATTAGATCGAATAATACATTAAATAGGTAGAATACGGATATCCATAAATAAATTGATGAAAATTATTTATTTATTTAATTATAATAATTAATAAATTGGTTTTATAGATTAGTTTTGATATATAATTCTTTTTAAAATTCAAATCTTTTGGTTCTTTATTGTCTTGTCCCTCTTTTTCATTCACCGCCAAAATAAAATTTATTTATTTATTTGTCTATTCATTATATTTTTTAAAATTTATTTTTTTCATAATAAAAGATGCAATCATTTTTTTTGGTTTATTTTTGTTCTCAATTTTAGGTCTCAATAAAGTTGTATAAACCAATGGAATATTGATTAAAGTACTCTAAATTTGATTGAATGCTCATTCATGATCTCAATTCTTGCAATTTTGTCATGATAAATAAAATATAATATTAGAATTTATTTTGTTTGTTATAAGTTTTAAAATTCTAATTAATATTCTTCTCCCTCAAATTTGTAAGTGAAGTGTTGGCAACTCAGGTGGAGGATTGCTCGATATTTGAAAATGAATAATTTGGCAACTAGTATTTAAATTTAAGATTTATGTATGTATTTTGGGATATACTTGATTGAAGATTTTAATTTCAAATGAAGTAGCAAATTTATTTATCACAAGATTTGAACAATCAAATATGAATATTTTGTTTTATCTTATCGAAATTTTATTAATTTCAATTGTGTTTGTTGAAACGAATTCTTATCGAATCAATTGTGGATCCGTATCAAATTGTTCTCGAAACGAATCCTTATCAAATCTTTAACAGATACATATCGAATTTGATCTTAATGGATCTAATACATTTATAAAATTTATTTTTTCTTAACAAATTAGATACGAATTAGGCCTTTAACGAATCAATAATGAATTAAAGATTTAATCTGCACAAATTGTCGTCCAAAATCTCTTGTGAACTTCTGTATATTAATTTTAAATTTAATTTGTTTCACTAACAATACACATAAGCATTTTTATAATTCAACTCCACAAGTCTGTGCAATTCGGAAGACAAAATAATAATTCGTCGTAACAAACGGATTATCCGAATTATCATTGTCTAAAATTCGAGAATGAAGAAACTGTTTGTTCATTTAGTTAATTTTAGTTTGAAAATATGTGTCATATTATTCAAAACACCCACAAAAACATATGCCTCGATCAAATTATACACAATTTGTCGCAATTAAGTATTTACTATTACATTATATATGTGATACAGAGACATCTACATCGGCTGCAACAACGTTAAAAGGCTCAAATAACAATCCATCCAGCTTTGGGGACAGTTTTCAAATGATGAAAAAATTGGCAAAGAATGAAGAAATGCTGCAATCCAAGAATCATGGGGGAAGAAAAAACTGACAGCTTGATGAAACTGAGTATACCTCAAGATCTATACCTACGTGTGGTAGGAATAGTGGTGGTGCAGCAGCTCGTCACGCCAGCCCACGGTTGCTTCCCCGGAGATGATCAGACCTGTGCTCCCACAAGCTTAAAAGAGAAGTGCATTAGTAGGGTTCTGCAGGTTAGGCTCAGAAGTCATAACTGTTGCATGACAATCATGAAAAATGAACTGAAAAATCTGAAGAGGGAAAAAGAAAATGAACCAAAATGATCGAATGATGAAGGTAGTTCATAATAATGATATTGTCATTCAGCTAGAATAAAGATAGAAATCAATCCAAGTATTCTAGGAAGTAGGATCCAAAGGCCAATGAAGGGGAATCCCATGGATCCAACTTCTATGAAGTATCATCATCATCTCTTGGCTGACCTTCTGGTTTATCTAACTCTTCGTTTAGCCATTTATCGAGTCCTGAACTTCCAGCTCGCTGTAGCGAACCGATGCCCCAAACCTCTGATAAACCGCCTAATTCTGGCACATCAAAGCTGTGAAAACTACCCCACAACTCAGTGGAACTAGACATACCGGTACTTGATCCAAAACCCATGCTGCAAAAACCTTCCTCCATGGCCATACTTTGAGTTCCTGACATTGAGGATTCAGGAACAGTCTTCCCCTTCCCAGTCTCCTCAGGAAATGAGATGAAATACTCGGGTGTCGACTGGGGTGGAGGACCGACAACACCCTTGCCTTTAAAAAGGGGATCACTGATTCCTAGGGTTGGAACTGCTTCAGCCTGCTCTGGGTTGCCAGGGAATCCATGCATCATTGTGTATTCACTTAGTGAGGTATCCTCCACCTGAAAAGGGACATTTTCAGTACCAAAAACTGGGTCGTCGTCCATACTTTGCAAGGGAAGGCCAGGATTCTGTTGGGCTGAGAATGGATCTCCATGCTCATGTTGGTACTTCACCATCTGCCCTTTGGGAGACAAATCAGAAGGACCGGACTCATGCAAATGTTTCACGAATTTTCGTGTTGTTCTAGGGGAGGTGATGCTCTTTTGCTGCCTCATTTGCTGAAAGCGAGTTATAAATGCTGGGTTCTGGAAGATTCTTCCCAAGAATGAGACCATCTGCTTCTGCCTTTTCTCTGCTATCTGGAGCTTATCATTAACCATTTCCATATGCTCAAACGTACCGCGCTGCTGCTGCTGCAACTCGACCACCTCCTGCATCATCAAGTCTTTCTCTTTCCTCAGGCGTTCGATTTCACCTTCCAGTTCAGCTTTACCTGCCTCATCAAATGATCCAGACGAGCTTCCAATATGCTGAGAATGAGGCGATTTGCGCCTTTGGATGTTTTTCAACAGATGCCTCTGCCCTCTCACAAATCCTTCATTCGCAAACTCCCACTTATCTGTATCAACTTTGCGAAATCCCTGAAAAATTATGTAAGCAAACAAATTACACTCAACTACATGAACAAATTCATTTTCTTGGTGAGTCACCCCACACAAATGTTGGATAACAGATGATGCACAGGCCATGTCCATATACACGCGCTGCATCACACTACAAGTGATAAGATCAGTACTAGCTCACATCCAAACATTAGTTGTACAAGAAATCAACCACATCCACAATACTTGTTTAATGTTGCACAAAAAGCTTGTCGTCTACCTGTGAAGGGATGGGCATTCCACACTCGTTCGGAAGAGGAGGTAGTTCATAAGGTGAAGTAGAGTTAATTCTCAGCATGATTGTACAAAAACAACATGTCTGTCGGATCCAATCATTCACAGAAACAACTTCACACAGTTTGAAAGAAAATCCCAACATAGAATATTCATCCAGAGGATATTACAGATGCACAAAATATGAAAAATGATTTGGGACAGACGTTATCACTACAAACCGTATTTGATTTATACAAAATTCTGTAGAAATCACATCACAAAGCAAAAACATTTATCAGCAGTCTAGTCTAGCAATATACATTTGGATAAACAGTATGGAAAAAGAGATCTACAAAATGAATATCCATGATAATTACATCGCATGGCCAAGGTCCAAAGAACTCACCATCTACTACTGCACATTAAGAGAGAATCAGAATATGAATATCATCCAGCTCAAGATATGAACATGAAGAATTATGAACATAAAATATACCCTGTTATATTTGATACAACACAGTGTCATATATCTACAAATTTCAGTACAGATTAGATCCAAGTACATTAAGTTTTACAAAACATCCAAACAGAAAAGCTTACAAAATACAAAAAACTGCATCCCCAAAAACAATACACAGGAAAAAGAAAATGTACATAGAAAATTTGCAGAACAAACAAAACCAGCTGAAAAACGAAAGCAAACAACCGTGAGATATACAAAGCAACAGCATCCCAGTAAAATGAAATCAATACCCACATATGTATTCAGCTGACGAACAAAACTCGAGAAATTATTGTGCTTGAAATTTCTTGGTAAGATCACCCTCGCAAATTCTACGGGATCCCACACCACAAAGCTGTTGCCTCTCGCACCCCAAGCAATTATAGCATCCAATGAAGGATCATCCACCAAATCAAATGTCTTGCTCAAAAAAGGTGGAACCGGAGTTTCATATAACGTCTCCAACGGCTGAGGGGCATTCAATAAGCTCTCACCGCCGCCTCCCTCATTCCCGGTCTCTGGCTTGGACTCATATTGGGCATCAAAGGACTCGAAACTTACGAAAGGGGAGAACGATGGGGGCTCTAGAAATGGAGACGCCATTGGCAAAGGAAAAGACGAGGGAGTTGGAAACGGTACCGTATTAGGTGGCACTATAGGAACGGTCTCCGGCTCGCCACCGGAAGAGAAAGACGGCGGCGGAGGAGAGGACGGACGGCGACGAGGATTTAGGCTTTGGCCGTCATCAGGGTCCATTACAGTTAGTGCTTAAACGGCGAGATTGAAATAAGAAGTAAAGATTATACGCAGCTGGTGGGTTTTGCGAAAATGTAAAAAATCTGGGAAACGCGAACATTGTCGGCGATATATAGGGTGGGGCTGATATATATTGCCGACCGAAACCCACCCAGAAAAAAAAAAAAATTTAAAAATCAAGAATTTTGCATAATAAGGCGGTGGAATGAAATCCGCGGTTTCGTCCCATCTTCCAGCCCTCCCAGCTCGCTGCAGAGGCAAGCACGAAAATAGATACAAATCGTGTGTGTGTGTATAGGAATGAGAGGGCAAGTGGGGTCGGGGAAGGCGAGATATTTTGGGGAATCCGGAGGGAGGGGTCAAAGATGGGGCTTCCATTGAAGGTTTGAATCTCCGAGTCGGCGTCACCTGCGGCTGATATTTGAGATTTCGCTGTGATCTTGCCCAATCAAAATTAGGTCATAATTGGGGAAAATCTTTGTCAGGATTTTGGTGGGGGTTACGGGCCCCACTGCGTGTAACTTCCTTATTAAGTAATTATTTATACTTTGCCGTGTCTCGACAGCGTGGGAACTCTTCTTACTGTCCAAACCCGCACGTGCGTGGAGACAAATCAAAAAAATGATTGTTGTCGCTTTACTATTTGAAAAGGTTTCAATGATTATAATTCTAATGATTTTTTGAATACTTTATAATCTCTCGAGTTTTTCGTATTGATCTTATAAGATTTTTCAAGTCTTGAGTTTAAAATGTGTATTTTGAATTTTAAATTAATAATTAACGTATTTTTAAGTTGAAATAATTATCACAAAAAAAAAAATCATTTTAGCTAAATGATTATGCTGCTCTAATTGAACCAACAAAGCTACTAACGTACTGTTTAATTTTGATTTATTTATTATTTTTATTTTGAATTTTATTATAAAATAATTTGATGTTCATAAATTTAATAGTTCTTTGTCA
Organism: Plectranthus barbatus; assembly: GCA_026898455.1. Taxonomy (NCBI): domain Eukaryota; kingdom Viridiplantae; phylum Streptophyta; class Magnoliopsida; order Lamiales; family Lamiaceae; genus Plectranthus; species Plectranthus barbatus. The sequence goes on from JAPKLW010001280.1 coordinate 98,477, forward strand.
AATTTTAGAAAAAAACATTATAAATATAAATTTAATTTTAAATAATTGTTACTTTAATTTTAATAGATTCATTTATTAGCCAAAGAGGTCATATTTATTTAAATGCATTTTTTTCTTAAACTATTAAAGATAATAAAAATCTTATTATAATTATTACAATAAGTAATAGTAATATAATGAGAGCTAAATTTATATACCCATTTTGGATAAGTCAACATGTTATATAGCCAAAAGTTTAAAAATGTATGTTTTTTAGTCACTTTCCAATGATTGGAGAGGGAATTTAACATTTGAAATTGTTAAACATTAATTGTATTTGTCTTTATTACCCCACCTACCCCACTTTCTCTCTCTCTCTCTACCGCCAATACACACCCACCACCGTCGACCGCCATATTCTCCGATTTGAAGCTCCAAACCACCGGATTGTGCACGCCCAACCCAAAAAGAAGCTACATTCCATCGATTATAATGTCTGGAGAAGAAGAAAACCCGAACGACGTAAGTTAATACATATTCGTCGAATTTGTATGCTTTTTAGGTTCAAATACATATTTAATTATGTATATAGTTGATTAAGTTCATATTTCGTCGATTTCTATGCTTAAATATGATTAGAAATAATGTAGAAAAGGTTTTTGCTGCGTTTTTACTGTGAAAAACTCTATTTATCGGGCCCTATGAGAGAGACGATGAGATCTCGTTTTGGCATGTCGAGATCTCGACATGCCAAATCAAAATCTCGACATCATTTGACAATTTTAATTTCAGAATTGAATCGAGATCTCGATTTTTTTAAAAAAATTTCTATTTTGAATTCTTTTGATTCTCCTTTTATTTAAATATTTTATTTTATTCAATTGCAGGTTTGGCAGTGGATCAGGCCCAGTTTGCAGGGCAAAGTCCTGCGGTCGATGAATTGTTACGATCGGGACATTCTTGAGGATATTCGCGTTAGACTTTTGAGTTTCGGAGAGGAAACTTTGGACTTATTTAGTGATGGACCGTTCGGTGAATTTCTCACATTTTGGTGGAAGAAGAGCACGGTACGTGCTACGTGGGCTCTTCTCACTCACGAGATTGAGGTGGAGGGAGCTGAGAATGAGTTGTGGTTTCGTGTTGGTGAAACCAACATTCGACTTAGTGCTGAGGAGTTCTGTTTGATGTCCGGGCTACGATTCGGTGATTCTGGTTTTGACCCTGCTGCGCTGAATGAGTTGTCGAAAGATGGATGTTTGTATACACACTACGAGACCTTGCCTAGTGTGGATCAGTTACACATTGATTTCAAGAGTACGAACGTCAATCTGAGCGATTCTGTTGATGATTATGTGAAGATCGCTCAGATTCTTTTTGTTTACCGGATGCTGATGTGCTTCGATGGGAAGCGACTCGTAGACCCCTGGGTGTATACATTGGTGGAGAGACCTCACGAGTGGAGGGCATTTCCTTGGGGCTCGTGGTCCTTCAGTATTTTGTTGCATCAGATATCTGTGGTGATCACATCTTCGAGGTCAGACAAGGTCCCCTTAGTGCATATCTACGACCCTGTTTGGTTATTGGAGGTAATTCTTTATAATTTTTATTTTTAATTTAATTTTTATTTAATTTGTAAAATACTAGAATTGTTAATTATTTACATAATTTCGCAGGCATGGTCGTACGAGGCGATCCCTGATCTGGAAGCCAGATGTGTGATATGCAGTATGCCAGTGGGGACTATGCCTCGATGCTTGATGTGGAGACCTCACTATGTTCGGGATGCTGACTTCACTACTTTTTTCACAAAAGAGGTAATTATTGTTTACAGTTTTGAATAATTATAATATAACTGAATATTGTGTATTTTATTTGATTTATATCTATTTTCAGCATGCTTGCAGTACTTCACTGCAGCCTACTACCGAGGAGGCCACTTCAGAGAGTTGGCTCAGTTTGATTAATGCTGAGAACCCGATAATGCGCAGATTTAAACCTTATAGGGCATCGAAGCCCCGACGGTCTTCTGCCACTACCTCCAGGTCTTCATCTAGGAGGATTCCGCAGGAGCGCCAGCCATCGCCGCCTCAGCGCAAGCCATCCCCTCAACGCGAGCCATCGCCAGTGTTTGATATGGGGAGCAGTTTTGAGATTCCCTTTCGTTCTTCTTTTCAGCATACTGAGCATCTTCATCGGCGGCGGGCTAAGAAGCGCTCGCGACGTTCTGCATCTGCAGAGCCTCTAGAGGTACTTGTGTTTAAATTTATTTGATTATATTATACTTATAATTTTATATTATCTTTTCCGACTGGACAACCTCCATGGTACGAGGTACACGAGATGCCCATGCATGACATGGTGCGATTTGCAGTGCCATTGGCTAATCTGCTCGTGCAGCCACTGGCAGATCGGCTCGTGCAGACACTAGCAGATCAAATGATTGTTCCAGTGGCAGATCGCATGATTGTTCCAGTAGCAGATCGCATGGTTGATCCAGTGGCGCAGCGAGATGTGCAACCATTGGCGGAGCAACTTATACAGCCATTAGCGAATTGCATCATTGATCCGGTGGCTCAGCGACTTATTAAGCCATTGGCAGATAGCCTGATGGATTCGGTGGCTCAGTGACTTATTCAGCCAGTCGCATATAGACTCATGGGGCCAGTAGCTGATCGTGTGGGTCATTATATTGTGGAGCCGGTGGCTTCCAGGGTTACTCAGAGGTTGAAGGTTTTCATACAGGACCTCGCAGATACACTTCTTTGCCGCCCTCGCCGGAGCCAGAGATGGGCCCCACCGTTCCCTTATTATTCTGGCCCCACTGTTGGCCAGACTGTTGGCCCCACCACCTCTTCCGATGCTCGCCCCACCACCCCCTTTCGTGCTCCCAATAATGCCAAGATGATGAAAGAATATCTATCTTACATGGAGGATTTCACACAACAAGTGAGGGTGCCTGAGCAAGGATTGGTTATGAGTAGGGAGCTCTATTTCCGGCCACTGAATGACCCGAAGGAGAATGTTTCAGAAGATGTAAGTGCATAACTATTAGTTGTGAATTTTTTTATTATTGGCTTTATATTAATTTTTTTTGTGTGTGATATCAGCTTTTGCAGATCTTCATGAGAATGGCATGAGACATGATTGCCAGAGCTGACAGCAGCTTCCTTGAGGACGGTGTTGACCCTGACAGCTTCCTTGAACGATCCATCTGACCCAATGCTCTACCATAAGCGGGACCAGGAGCTGCAACCACTTCTTATATTACTTCCCCGTGTCCTTGATGTTGCCGGGTACTGGGACAGGGTCGATCCTCCTCGTGTAAGGAGCAGTGGTCCTTTATCTCTGATCAAGGATGTTATTGAGATACCCAAGTAGGAGGATTCAAATAGCTGTGGGGTGTATTCTATGATTTTTGTTGATAGGTTACTTAGAAGAAGGAAGACTCCAATTAGTGATCTTACTTATCAGTTTACTGTTCATTATAGGCAGCTTGTAGGTGCTCGGATAGTACATTGGTGTAGAGAAGCAGAAGCTCGAGAAGCTGAACTCTTGTAGTACTATCATAAATTATGTTTTTATTAATATTGAATTTGCATTTTGGTGTATTTTGTGATTGATATGAACTGCACAGGTTATTCTACAGGATTAAATGGATTTTATTGAATAACAGATCAGGAAATTCGAGACGATGAAGCACATTTTGAGATCTCGATTTTGATTTAGAGATCTCGATATGATGATATCGAGATCTCGAAATCAAAATCGAGATCTCGAAATAATTTAATCAATTAAATTATTACTATTAATCATAAATTAAGACTATATACCGTGTAAACATATCGAGATCTCGAAATCCAAATCGAGATCTCGAAATGTTTTAATCAATTAATTAATTACTATTGATCGTAAATTAAGACATTAAATATAAACATATATTACTTGACATGTATTTAACAATTGAAACATCCTTTAACATAATACATTCTATATATTTGAATCAATTCATACATAAGATGTTTCTATTTCAAATGTTCATATCTTATTGATGTTTGAATAGGATGAAGTAGAAGTAGTAAAATACAAAGTAAACATCTTGCTAATGAATGAAATATTGCATGTTTCTTTGTTATTGAATAAAAAATGCTTAAATAAATGTTATATGAGTTGATTATCTTCGAAATTGAATGAATTAAACATCCAATTAGCCAATAATCACCCATTTCGAGATCTCGAAATTAATTTCAAGACAGTATCGAGATAATGAATTTAAATATCACGACTCAAACCCTAGAAATCTCGAAATGTGCAGATTGAGATCTCGGAATATAATATCGAGATCTTGATAAGTATATCGAGATCTCGATATTTAATATTAATCTTTTAGCTAATAATTTTTCCAAGGCATATTTCAAGTATATCGAGATCTCGATATAAAATTCCGAGAACTTATCGAGATCTCGGTATAATATTTTTGAGATGTCAATAAGCATAATTAAATTTTGTTAAATCCAGCTGAATGCGTGTGACACGTACTCTGATATCGGCTGCGAAGTATATCTGACAATCAAAAAATAAGACACACATGTTATAACACTACAAGATATGTGCAATAATGAAAGTACGAATTAACATATTACCTGAGGGCGGCAGCCGCATGATAACATGGAATCAGATTGAGATCGAACTGACGACACTCACATGTTCTGTGCTCTAAGTCGACATTGTAGCTCCTCTGTTGCCCTTCCACCTTGTATATGTGTGCCATGGTGGTGCCTCTGACTACAAGATGTCGCCCATATTTGGACGACTCTGTTAACTTCGTCATAGCTATGTGTGTCAGAGCATGATCTCTAGACAGTGCAGCCGCCCGTCGCTCGTGAAACCATCTCTCAACCATAGCTCTGTAAGTCTCAAGAAGGGCACATATAGGCAATCGCCTTGCCCATAACAAATGAGAGTTGAGGGATTCGGCTGCGTTGGATGTCATGAAGCTGAATCGGGTACCAGGGCACTGAGATCTCGACCAACGGTGGACTCCTATATCCAGAAGCCTCTTGTAAGCTCCATCTTTGCTCAGAATCTCCAAAGTAGACATGTGCTTTTGAAATGCATCGTGCCAATAACAGTAGGCTGCATCTCGTAAAACAGCACCAACTTGAGGACCGTACCTCGACATGTTATTCACCAAGTGGTAGTAGCAAATAGCATGTGTAGCATTCGAAAATGCTAACTCCACTGCATTTTTTATGCTCTTGTGCTGATCACTGACAATGATGAGTCCTTCGCGATCTCCAAAGCAAACATGCAAGCGATGCATGAACCACATCCACGACTCATCATCCTCTATGGGTCCGATCCCGATAGCAAGGGGAAATAATTGTTCATTGCCGTCTTTCGTCACCGCAACAAACAACATTCCCTTATTCTTGCCCTTCAGATGTGTGCCATCTACAACGATCACTGGGCGCATGAAGCTGTGAAATGCATCGATGCATGGAGCAACAACAGAAACATGTGCTTGAACAAACTCTCCGAAGAAGTAGATATATCATACATCGTGCCTGGGTTACGAGACTGTAGCATGTGTAAGTAGCCCGACAGCATCGCATAAGACTTCTCTCACTCGCTGAATACCATTGCAATGGCTATGTTTCTTGCCCGCGGGGCAAAACTGTAGTCAATCTTGATGCCGAATTAAATCAACAATTCAGACATCATCTCCTTCGACTTTAGAATAGTGCCCTCCGCCGCTAACTTACTAGAGAAATACTTACCCAACACTCTTGCGGGCGCTCTGCGGGGAGCAACACGATCAATATCTGTCTGGCAGCTGTGCATCAGATCACACTTGAATACTCTCCAAACAGTTCCAGATTGTCTTGCACGTAGCATAAAAGGACAACCATTCCCATGTTTGCATCGGAAGTTGAGCCGAGTAGTGCTGGACCTCTCCGTGGAGTATTTCAATCGGTGATGCAAGTGATGCAGTCCTACAGCAAGGTCAAGTTCATCCTTGCTGCTAAATGTCGCTCCAATGCATAGCTCAGTCGGGGCCCAATCTGCGGGAATAATCCACTCCAAACGCTCAGGAGCATCAACCTCTATAAAAGGAAGCACCCAACTCCTTACTGTTGGGATTATATACTGAAAGCATATATGATTAAGTGTTTTGTACATTGGTCTTCATATATGTTGCTACAACAATGCTCGATGTTTGATTAAACAAACATACAACGAACCATAATATCCTATTATCTCGCCTATAGGGATGATCATATGGTGTGTAGGAGATCACAGAGGATCATATGAATCGATTGACCTAACGAGATATAAACAGTATCACAGCTGAGATAGTCCCTGAATAGGCTGTCGGTCTTGTAGGAACTGAGTCTACAATAGGCGACATGAATCGCCATTTATTAAACTCCGGATTCGATTTATGGATATCAAAATAAATATCATGACAAACAGTGAATGCCCTATGCATGCTCCTATTTAATTTAATTCGTAGATTCAAAGGGATACCTTAAACTCCAAGGACTGATCTACAGATCTAGATCGATGACGGCAATGAAGATGGTGCAGATCTGGATCTGGAATCGATCAAAACGACGGTGTTCCTACAGATCTGATCTTCTGATCTGTTCCCTTGCTCGATCCGGAAATCTGGTGAGGATACGCTACCGGATCTACAGCCGCCCACTCTCTCACAATCTCTAGGGTTTCTGATTTTGAAAATCAAACTTAAAACATATGTGGGCTAGTGAGAGATCATCTATTTATATAGATGTGAGAATGGGCTATTAGGGTTTAATAAACCCTAATGGGCTCTGAGCAGTGTTGGGCCAGACCAGGGATCAAATGCAAATAATAAAGTGGGCCTCCTATTAATTAATTCCATGTTCAACCCAGAACATAATTAATTAATAAACATTAATTCATGCCACCAGAGAATTAATGCTGACCTACCCCTTTATTACCACGTTATTAGGAACGGGTTGCATTGACTTGGTTAATCCCCATATTTAAGGTTTCAGACATTCATTAATTAATTCAACGTATGACAATTAGCTGTAATTAATTAATCTCTTATTATTCCTGAGTAGTACCACTCAACCCTTATCGCTTATGCTTGAATCAATGATTCAGCCTGCAGGACTTAGCATAATGAACCTCGTGAGCTTCCCAGGGAATGTCACCATCCTGAAACGGATATGGTTATCTAAATCCAGCCTGAGGAAACCCCACACAAGCTACCATCACCCAAGATGCAGATATACGAGTACATGTAAGACTCTCCACCATAGCAAGTCAAAGTGATAGTCAACCCATGTGTGCCCCTCAGCTTTCAATAGACTTTAGATCCGACCAAGTTACCGAGATCTTTACTCATTCATATGTCAAGTAGAATGGTTCATCTCACTGTTGATCCTATCAATACATTGAGATGTACCGGTCACACAAAGCAGTCAAGATAAACCACTTATGGACTTGTGTGCCGCAGCCTAAACCGACAGCCAAACCAGAAACTGTCTCAGCTGTGATAACTGTTTATATCTCGCTAGGTCGAACGATCTATACGATCTTCTGTGATCTCTTACACACCGTATGATCTCCCTATCGACGAGATAACTGGATGTGTTTGTTCGCATCGTATGATTGTTAATTCAGACAGGAGTTGTTTATTGCAAGTCATTAATGATTACCAGTATATCAAACATAACGTTTCCTAATATACCAATCATAATGCTTTTATGTATACAATTCCAACAGGTCTAAGCTACGGCACATCAGTTCATAAGTGGGCTTATCCTAGCTACTTGATGTGTCGGTACATGGTTATGTATTGATGGGATCAACAGTGGGATGTGACATTCTCATTGACATATGAATGAGCCAGATCCCTAACATACTTCCTATAATATTAAACCTAACTGAAGGATAAGGGGCACACACAGATTGACCACACTTTGATTTACCATGGTGGCGAGTCTTACATGTACTCTTATACCCGTATTTTGGGTGTTGGCAATTTGTGTGTGGCCTGCTTAGGTTGGACGTTTAGGTAAGCATATCCGTTTAAGGACGGTGACATTCCCTGAGGAGCTCACAAGGTTCATTATGCTAAACCCTGCATGTTGAATTATTTAATTCAGGCATAAGTGAAAAGGAGTGAGTGGTATTACTCAGGAAATAAGAGATTAATTAATTGTGGTTCATTGTCATAAGCCAAATTAATTAATGAATGTCCAAAACCTTAAATATGTGGATCATGTTAGTTTGGTGCAACTCGTTCCTAATAACGTGGTAATAAAGGGGCGAGTTAGCATTGTTACCGTGGTGAAGGTTAAAACAATGTTTTATTAATTAATTATGTTCTAGGTTGAACAATGAATGATTAATTAATAAAGAGGGCCCACTTTATTATTTGCAACTGGTCCCTGGTCTGGCCCATGAACTGCTCAAGCCCATTAGGGTTAGGGTTTCTCAAAACCCTAACACTATATAAAGGCCTTCTCTCTATCAGATCAAAAGGAATTAGGGTTTTCAGTATATTGAGAGAGAACGGCGGCGCGGCTGATCCGGTGGGAGAAATTGATCGTCTTCTCCAGATCTCGGATCCAACTTGGTAGATAATCCTCACCAGATTTCCAAGGAGCAAAGGAACAGATCAGAAGATCAGATCTGTAGGAACAACTGTCCATCGCCGGTGTTTAATCTCAGATCTAAGTTTATTTCATCGTTATTAGATCCGATCTAGATCTGTAGATCAAACGGTGAAATCAGGTATTCCCTAAATCCATCCTCTGCAATTAATTTTGTAGGAGCATGCATAGGATCGCATGGTTTATTTAATTGAAATTTGTTCCTCGTATCCTAAGAACGATCCTTGGCAAGAAATTCATTAATGGCAACTCGTGTTGTCCATCGTAGACTCAAACCCTACACTTACTTCCTGATCATGTCGAGCTGCAGCCATGGACTGACTCAAGTTATTGTTAGATAGTTCGTACTGATCCATTCGCCCAGGAGCTAGAATCCATCTAGAAAAATCACTGACCAAGGACTCAAACAACCGACTCCGGCCCTCCTCCTCGTCCCTCTCCTCCTCGCTTGCCTCCTCCTCCTCCTCCTCGTCATCACAATAATCATCATCATCATCTGTAGATTCCACCTCATACTCATCTACGAAATAATCAACTAATGAGATGCTAGGACCACCCATTCGTGTTGATCGCTGTGACTGTGACTGAGGTGCCTGAAATACGGACTGATTTTGCTTCAATTTGGTGACCACATATATAATTGGATCAATGCTATTTTCATATAGCATCCGCATAATATCTTCATTGGTCTTTAGTCCAGCCTTCACATGCCTCGAGCCCCCAGATATACTGCTCATGTAAAACAAGCAGTAGCTAGTAGTGAGGAGATCACAGTGCATGATCTCGTGAATCTCGGACAAAATAACATTGTAGGAGATTCGTTCACGCCTCAAACATATCAATTGCTCGTCTTCGCCCATATACTCGGATCTGTCCCATGCACCACCATGACGTGTGATGAAACGTTGATACTACATCGGCGATAAATAAAACAAAAATATTAAAAAAAATCAAGAGCATGATCCAGCAGACAATTCGAGATCTCGATATTAATATTGAGATCTCGAAATTTCATTTTAAAAAAATTGAGATCTCGTGAGCAATTCGAGATCTCGACTTTGAAGTCGAGATCTCAAAATCTACTCGAGATCTCGAATTGCTCACGAGATCTCAATTTTTCTGGGTTTTTCCGAAGATTCTCTGCGTATTGTTTACGAAGAACAGTCCTAAAATCACTATATTTTCTAAAAAAACTAAGATATACACGTCGGTTTTGAACACATATCGTCATAATAACACAAAAAATAATCAAAAATAAGGAAAAATGGTTGAAATCAACATACCTTCGATTTTTTGCTCTCAAAACTCTCTCAACTATCTTCAAAAAAAATTTGGAATGTTACCTCGTACAAGAGAGAAAATAAGATTTGTTTGTAAAAGATTGTAATAAATTTACAACCACCTTGGTAGTTGAAAATAAATCATATAATAAATATATCCGAAAATGGAAATAACTTTAATAAAGTTGATTTTGTCTTGTAGCCGAAAATGGAAGAGAGAAAAAGACAAAAGTACAAAGTGGCTAGAAAACTTATATTTTTATCCTTGTGGCTATAAAACACACCCACTTATTCAAAGTGGCTAGTTATATGTATTCCCACTAATATAAATTACCATTATAAAATCTTGAGAAAATAGATACTAATTATTTCAGCACATAGATTTTAAATTAATAAACTCTCCAATTTAACAATTTTCTCTGGTTCCTTCCTGAATAGAAAATTAAAAATCATCAGTTAGATCATGACTAACCTAAAAACTTTTAGAGGCATTTAAATTATTATAAAACATTGATAAATATTAATATAAATACAGATTATGTTTCAAAATTATTATTATTATTATTATTATTAAGATTTATCAAAAAGTTTTAAGCCACAAAAAAAATCGAGATTTTTTTAACTTCAAAATTATGTGAATATTGAACCCATTTCTTAAAAAAATATAGCTGAAAATAATATCATGTAAATTAAAAATACAGAGCTGCCATAATTCCCCTAGTATTTTGAGAGAGAATCACTAATAATTCACAATCCATTAGAGTTTAATCATGAAATAAGATTTTTTATATTGCATAATTGACGTTAGCATTTTTTTTATATGAAATATTGAAGACCCCAGTCAGCCACAGAGTTTACTGAGATCTCCAGTCAAACTAATTTTTGTATAGATTTACTGGGATGAGATTGAATGTGTAATGTTTTATAATTCTAAAAGTTGTATTAATCTAAGATCTGATGAGAGCCGAAGACTTGAAGAGACATCCACAAAGATCAGTTATGCTCATCCATAATTTGTCACTCAGTTGATTGTTACGAGGCATTCAATTGGCATTAAGTAGAAAATTGACCAATTGAAAAGAACATCCAATAGCTAGCTGACAGTTCATGAGGAATTGGAAGCTAAATGCAGAAGGAGCTTAAAAGCCAAGCTCAGATGATTCTTTAAACATCTGACTCTATCAAATCAACAGTCTTTTCGTACTACTAATTCAAGGACAATAACTACAGGATTCCACATCTTCGTACATCAACATTCAGCTGCAAAAGTATATGTTTTCTCAAGCCTTTTTCAATGTGTACAATTCAAATTGAAAACTATAAATACTTCATTCAAGATGATACCAATGGACAATGGAAAATGAAAGAAGGAAGAATTAATGATGTTGATTATTTAATATATTATCAAATTTTAAATGATCTCTCTCGGAGTATTAAGTTCCGAGACACGTGTTCAAATACCATGGACAGCTAAATATACCTGGAGGAAGGGACTAGCATGCGCAATGTGCTAAAGCTCACTAACTACAGGTTCTTATGAGCAGAGAACATTTAAAGAAACTTGCCACATGGAATGTGGTAAAGTGTAGTCGGTGAAAGTCAACTATTTTCGATGCTTCAAAGTTGTAACCTTTGTTCAAACACCGTGGACTGCAGAAAAACTGTGATTACCTTCCATTGACGAAAGACAGTTGACTTCGAACTACTATTAAGATTGTTAGGTGTTGATGTAGAAATCCCACCTTTAATTAGATATTTTGATGTGTCAAGAACTGTATACCAAGGGTTAGTCCTTAGAGTTATTACGTCATGTAATCCTTGTATAGGATATTCGAGTTGTAATAGTTCGGGTAAGGCAAACCACCAAAAATTGTGGAATAGTTTTTAAGGACAAAACTGTCAGAGCAGAAGGACCAGAGAAAACTGTGAAGACAGTTCAAGAGGTCATATGTGAAGAAAACTGTGAAGATAGTTTCAAAGAGGTCCTATGCGAAGAAAACTATGAAGACAGTTTCAAAGAGCCTCATGCGAGAAAAACTGTGAAGACAGTTCAAGAAGCAAGAGAGCAAGAAAACTGTGAAAACTGTTTTATGAAGAAGCAAGTGAGAAAATTGTGCAGACAGTTTTAAACTGTCTAGAACCGTGTAGCGCAGAAACGACACAATTTTCACAGAGAAACTGTCGAGAGGCGTTCACAGTTTCAGACCAGCACAGTTTCATGCTAAAAAGAACACGTGAAAAGCAAGATGCCAAACAGTCATAAAGAGCATTGAAGACTTAATGATAAGGAACAAAGATACACTCAGTTATGACTGGAGTACAACGTTGTTTCAAGTCTGACACAAAGGACTGTCTCTGCAAAAGCATGCCAGTGTTCCGAAAAAGGCAGACAAGCATGTCTGCTTTTCAGAAAAGCATGAACATTAATTGGACATCATTCGAGTTGTCTCTACCGGCTATTTTCAAATATTCGACTATAAATAGCAGAAGATCAAAGAGATACATTACAAACTACGACCTACGAAACACAAACAACGAATAACGAACAACTACTTCCAAACCTTGCTGTTACTCTGCCGAATTGAAAGCTTAAGCATTAAAAGCTCTTAAGCGAGAAGGCATTAACTCTGTGGTTCATTTATTGAACACGAGGCATTATTGCCTAAGGAATCTTTTGAGATTCACCGTGTAACCTTTAAGTACACGAGGATTAAGTCTGTCGACTTATTCTATTCTCTTGGTGTTCATACTTTTCAAGTAAGAACACAACAGTCTGGTTCTCAGTCGAGGAACAGGTTCTTATGGGCTTTTTCCAACCTGCGTACATTCTGGGAAGAACTCAACCACCCATCCACCGGAGAAGGAGAATGGAGGTTTGTCCTCAATCTGATTCTGACAACTGCTAGTTCTGAGAAGACTTCAAGGTGCCACCTGGCTTCGAGGAACTGAAGAAGGAGTGAAGATCATCTACCTGGGCGAGTGATCAAGTTTGTTGCGAACGGTGGTTTTGGTGATTGGCTATAGATCGTGAGGAGTGTAAACTTCATCTTCTAGTGAATTACCGGATTAATTTTCGAAGAGTGGACGTAGGACTTAAGGCTCCGAACCACTATAAATATCATGTCTCATTTACAGTTTTCCGTACCTTTATCTTACACAGTTCTAAACTGAGTTTGAAACCTTCAACACTTCTCTGAAGTGTTGAAGTGTATATCTGAAAACTATCTAATTAGAAATGCTCGGCTAACACAGTTTTTATAATCCTAAACTGGGAAACTGAACCCCCTGTTTTAGAGTGCTACTGCTTGTAAAAACTTATGCTGCACATTTATACGTACTCTGATCTGGGACCAACAAGTGGTATCAAAGCAGGTCGGTCTTTCTAGACTGTCCTGTTTTGAGTCGCTTAGGACCGGATCCATATTTTCTTGCACTCTTATTTGTTTGTTAAGTGTGATTAGTGAGCAGATTATCTTAAGATAATGATGAATTATCCAAGCCTTCCCAAGTACAACCCAGAGAAGTTCGCGGTATGGAAGAAGAGGTGCCTCATCCAACTGAGGGCTCAGCATCCAGAAATGGATGAAGTCTTGAAGAATGGACCTCTGAAGATCCAGAAGATTAATATCCGACTCGGAGGAGCAGAAGATGACCAAGATGGTGTCCAAATGGTAGATAAACCACTGGAAGAATGGACACTTGAAGACAAGAAGCGTCATCAGCTTGATCCCATCGCTCAAGAAATGATCATGCAATCTCTCTCAGAATCTCTCATGGACGAAGCCATAGAGAACAAAAGTACTAAAGAGTTATGGGATTGGATCAACGAGCTTACTAAGGAAAGTGAAGCGATGAAATGCAATAAGAAACAAATGTGTGTTGACAAATACGAATCTTTCCAGATACTGCCTAGCGAAACGATCAAATCATTGGAAACAAGGTTCAACGCCATTGTCAGCTAGATGAAAGTTCTTGGAAAAGAAGAAAATGTGGCTGACATGAACGCCAAAATTCTTTCAAGAATGCCGAAGGAAGATTGGTTTGTCAAAACCACCAGTTTAAAGACCATGGATCTCTCAAAAATGTCCACCAAAGAGCTGTTCGCCGAACTTTAAGCCCATGAATGGGATACTCAGATGGTGAACAAGAATGAAGTTGCACCCCAGTTGAAGAAACTGTCAATCAGAGTCTGCAAGTGGAAGCTGTTGCTAATCAAGAGCCACTACCACAACAGGATTATTCCATTAGATGAGTCAGCTCTGGAAACTGCTGAAGCAACAGCTGAACGAATAGTCAAAAGACTGGCATTACCAGAACTTCTCACAAAAAGATTGGGTCTTTCGTTCACCACTGCACGGACGCCAAGTGAAACACATCTTGAGCATGTGCGTCGCAGGATAAATCATAGTCAAGAGAAGCTTGTGAAGGTACAAAATACTCAAAGATGGTTGAACTCACAAATTTATGAGATTCAACTAGAACTCCTAGACCTTGAAGATGAAGAAGCGTAGGAGATGGAACGGCTGCACAAAGAGGAAGAAGAGAGAATCAGAAGGGAAGTAGAGGCTGCTGAGCTAGAACGTAAGCAGCAAGAAGCAGTAGTAGAGCTAAAGCGAAAGCAAGAGACAGAAGCCGCTGAGCTCAAAAGGAGAGAGGCAGAAGCCGCTGAGCTCAAGAGGAAAGAGGCAGAAGTCGCTGAGCTCAAGCGAAAAGAGGAAGAAGCTGCTAAGCTCAAGAGATAGGAGACAAAAGTTGCTGAGCTGAAAAGAAAGGAAGAAGAAACTGCAACTGCTGAAGCACTTTGAAAGGAAGCAGAGGCCGCAGCTGAAAAAGCTAGACATGAGGTAGCAGCAGCCATCTCTATACAGAAGGAGAAAGAGGTGGCAACGATTCAAGCTCCACCTCAACCTGAGACTCCCTCTGCAACCTCTCAGAGTCAAACCCATGATGTCTCTAAAGCGCTGACTTCAGTTGAAAGAATCCTGTCTCCAAATGCTCTCTCTGTCGCTCTCTCTGTCGCCACAGACCTTCTACCCTATAATGCTCTGAGACAAGATAGAGATCACCGACTGGATCAACATCTAGCTCTTATGATTGATATTGTCAAAAAGGGGGAAGAGAGAAAGGATGAGTCGATGAAGCTGCAGTTGGCTGAAATAGAGAGCAAGCGAAAAGAGGAATACAGGATGCAGGAAGAAGAGCACAAGATGCGGGATGATCATGTTACAAGGAGGCTGGATGCACTATTACTTTCCAGAGAGCAAGACAGGAAATATCTCTCAGAATTAACCGCAGTTATCAAGGCGCAAGCTGAATTGCTTTCCTCATGCGTTGCAACATCCTCGAAGCCAAAAGACACAGATTCCTCTAATTAAGAAAAGGAGAAGGACAAGAATCAAGACGGGTAAGCAAAAGGTATGAGAGTCTATTTTGCTTGCATCTTTTTGAATGTCGTTTCTAGTACCACAGTTTTTTTAAGCTTTTCATGTACTTACAATTTATCAAATCTAGTGAAAAGTGAAAAACTGTTGGTTTGAAGACAACTACTCATTGTCTCTCACCTTGATTCTTGATTGGCTAAATTCACATTTTCCAGTGTGATCAGCAAACCTTCTTCTATTATTACTCTAAAAATGATTGATTTTAATCGAGAACTATTATCCCATTAAGGGGGAAGATCATTTAGAGTAGGTCGAGTGTAGAAGAAGCACAGTTCTGAGCAGTATTAGATAGATAAACCCTGTAAAACTCAGACCAACTGCATCTTCTCGTCGACATAGATAGACATAGAGGTATGGTTTTGACAACATCAAAAAGGGGGAGATTGTTAGGTATTACTGTTGTAATCCCACCTTAATTTGATGTTTTGATGTATCAAAACTATATACCAAAGTCTAGGCTTTAGAGTATTACCTCATGCAATCCTTGTATAGGATAATCAATTTGTAATAGTCTAGGAAGAAGGATATCATCAAAACTGTGGAACAGTATTGAAGAAGACATCATTCTGACGAGATAACTGTCGAGCATACAAGACGAACACAAGCAGAGCAGATCAAAGTCACAAAAACTGCGCAGACAGTTTTTCCTGCCAAAGTCTGGATACTCAAAGAAAACTGTTGAGAGGCGCTCACAGTTTCAGGTCAAGATAGTTTCGCGTCTAAGAATGCGTACGAGGCAAGTGACGAGCGGTCGCAGAAGATCCTTGAGGAAGCCAATAAGAAAAGACAGACACTACTCAGTTGCGGCTGGTGTACAACATTGTTTGAACGTCTGATACATCAAGTACAAGCTGCTCTGAAAAGCAAGTCGATGCAGCAGAGATATTAGAGAAGAAAATGACTTTTTACAGAGAAGAATGGACAATGATTGGACATTCTTCTCTATGTCTCTACCGGCTATTTTCTGGGTCTCCACCTATAAATAGCAGATTATACAGAGACATAAAAACCTTTTTATAAAAATCTTGTGCCAAACCTCTTAACAATCTCGCACATTTGAATCTCCGACACACCAGCCTCTCTACAGAAGTTAAAGCTCAAGGCACTAAACACTTTTAAGAGAGAAGGTATTAATATCGTGGTTTATTTATTGAACACGAAGCATTCATTGCTTATAAAATCTTTGGAGATTCACCGTGTTACCCTGGGTACACGAGGATTAAGTCAGCCGACTTGATCTACCTCTTTAATGTTCTTATTCTTCGAGTAAGAACATAGCAGCCTGCTCTTGCAAAGGAAGAGTAGGTTATTACGGGCAACTGCTAAACTGTGAAAGTTCTGGGAAGAAGTGAACCATCCAACCTACCGAATTAGGAAAAGGGAGGTTTGTCCCTAGTCCAACTTCGAGCTGGTCTACAGAGAAGATGCAGAGCATTCGATGAACTGAAGAAGGAGTGAAGTACAACTGCCTGGGTGAGTGATCCTTTGTGTTGTGGATGGAGGTTTCTACAGCAAATGGCTATAGATCGTGAGGAGTGTATTTTCATTGTTTAGTGAATTACCGGATCAGATATCTGAAGAGTGGACGTAGGACTTAAGGCTCCGAAACACTATAAATATCATCTGTCGTTTACAACTTTATTTACTTACACACTTTACAGTTTTCGAGCATATCTTAAAACCTTCAACACTTGTCTCGTAAGTGTTGAAGTGTATGAACTGTTAACTGCTCATAACTGCAAAACTGTTAAAATAATTTGGTGGCTAACTTGAACTGTATTTCTAAAACTGCTAAGTAAAAACTGTGTCGATAGTTAGCTGAACTGCATAAGTTAGAGTGCATTTATCAGATTTAATACTTTCGCTGCACATTATACATACTCTGATCTGGGACCAACACTCTTCTCTAAGTTTGGCTAGCTCCTCACTTACTGACTTTGAACCTTGGATCTCCTCAGTAAGTTATGAAATTTTAAGTTTAATTGAAGCATATTCACCGGCCAAAACATTTTTCAGTTCAAAAAATTTTGAAAATTCTCTATTTAAAGTTTCAAGGGTAACATCTGATGGATTTATATACTGAAAGCATTATGATTGGTATATTATGTACAAGGTCGATTGGTTAATATACTGGGAATCATAAATGTTGTATGTTCATCTCCTGTCTGAATTAACAAACATAAGTCGCAAACGCAATTATCTTCTTATCTCATCGATAGGGAGATCATACGGTGTGTAGTAGATCACGGAAGATTGTATGGATCGTTTGACCTAGCGAGATATAAATGGTTATCACAGCTGAGACAGTTCCAGGATAAACTGTCGGTGTAGGCTGCAGCATACGCAGTAATAAGCATCTTGTCTTGGATGGCTTGGTATGCTGGTGTGGGGCACACATTGATAAGGACCTAAGTCGAGATTGATTCTTTTATCTGACATTAAAAGAATCTAGATCTCTATGGCTTGAAGAGATCCTAAGCCTATATGAAGGTACAGAAGTACATGCAGATTGTATATTACTTTGAGTTGCAGTGAAAGACTCTAGTTGAGCTTGTATATCTGTATCTTGGGTAATAGTAGTTTGTGTATGACTGTCTGGTACTGGAACTAGGTAACCACATCCAGTATAGGATGGTGACATTCCCTGAGCATCTCAAAAGGTTCGTTATGCTAAAGTCCTGTAGGCTGATTAAGTTCAAGCATAAGTGAAAAGGTTTGAGTGGATTGACTCAGGAATCTAAGATGTTAATTAATTAAATAGCTTGTTAGAGCTTAAATTAATTAACGAATGTCTGTAACCTTAAATGTGGGGATATACCGAGCCCATGCAACCCGTACCTCAAAACGTGGTAGCAAATAGGTAGGACAGTATTGATTCTCTGGTGGAATGAATCAATATTAATTAATTAATTATATTCTGGGTTGAATATGGGAATTAATTAATTGATAGACCTTATTTGCTATTTGCATTCTGGTCCCTGGTCTGGCCCATGAAACTCAAGCCCAATAGAAGTCCAGTATTTTCCTATAAATGGGCCTCAGTTCCTCAGATCTCAACACACCACAAGATCATAAGTTGCACACAGCAAACCAGGTTTTGGGAGCTGTGGTGATTGACTAGATCTGAGAAACGAGGAGGAAATTCTGCTTCTCAATCGGGCAAGGAATCTGAAGGGAATCTTCACCAGATATTCAGATTGAGTTGGGATACAGATCAGAAGATCAGATCAGGAAGATTATCTTCTTCTTCTCTCTCCTTCTTGTTTTTGAAAATTGCTTGATAATTTTCATAGATTTATTTCTTCAATATGTTAGGAATTAAATCTTTGTGCGTGGGAAAAGATCAAGAGGAATCTCCGCGCACTCGTTCTTCAAGGTTTCGCAATCCAGGTATTCCGCATAAACCCCCTTATGCATATTCAATAGGAGCATGCTAGGATTAATCATAGGCATAGCAATTTATTTTTGATATTCCAATTAACGATCCTTGGCAAACGGACTTCGTGATTCAGTTCACGAATCCCTTCAACATCCTCTGAATCTGAGCAATAAGATTCAGAGCCCTCTTCAATGCATGCTATAGGAATAAAAACTGAGTTAGAAATGTGTACCGAAATTTGCGACACAGCTTCAATTTCTTCCTCTTCTCCAAGTGATATGTGTGTGAAATGATCGATTCAATGATATGTTTGAGTGCTTGATTATGTTCATTTCACCCACATATCATATGATTTTCATTTGTTTCTGTCTTATTTTCGTGTTTTGTTGTGTTGGTGTTGTGTAGGAAAGGAAATGAGCATTTTCATCAAGTTTGGCCCATTTTTGGTGAAAATTGACCCGGATCGTGTACAAGACTTGGAAATACTGACCCGGATTGAGTAGTGGAGCAGCAGGGAGATTTCAAAGGCAAATCCCGGTCCGGACTAGAATGGGTTCGGTCGGGATTTGCCTATGTAGGGCAAATACCGACTGAACCCTCCAGAGCTCAACCGGGATCTGCTCTATAGAGGCAAATCCCAATCGAGCTTATTTCATCCAGGGCAAAATGGATCGTGTTGTTTTGGCAGTTTTTTAGTTTTTGAAGCATCCGGGTTGAGCCAATTTCATCCGGGTCAAAATTGGGCTCTGCTAACTTTATATAAAAGATGGAAAGACGATTAGGGAGGAAACTTTTCGCGAAATTAGAGCGGTTACTCACAAAATTCTCACTTCCCACTCATCTAAAACCTCAACCAAGGTGGATCTCAGGCCAATCCAATCCAATTGGAAGAGAAATGAAGACTACGACGTAGATTAAGTCAAACCCACTCAATTGGGGAAATTTTCTACCTAGTTTTTCTATTGTAATGGAATTGTACTCTTTTTACATTCAATTAAACCTAATCAAAGGTATGTGTAGCTAATTCATTGGGGATATTGGTAGAATGAAGCATTGAATTGTTTGATTGAGCTTGAAGTATATGTTTACCTTCATCCATTGGATTGCACTCACTTGAGCCTTTCCTTAAATCACATAGTGTAATCATTAACTAACTATGTGTGTTATAGATACCGAAATTGCAGCCAACACGTGGATTGAGGTATTGTGAAAAGTGTAGATGCATATAGGTTTAGATCTAATCCCTGTGCAGAGATTGACTATAGGTTGATAACTTACGGTTTATTTGGAGTGGAATTAGGTGTTATAACGTAACTATTTGCGTATCTAGTTTCATCTAGTCTTATTTTATCGGTGCTAAGGAAGATTGGAAGCTTAGGGTAGTTTGATCATCTTTGGATGAATTAAATGATTGTTTGCATCATTCAAATCGATCTCATGGATTCAATGTGGATTTCTTACCAATGTCCTTTGTTACACTATTGTTGAATTTGATACCTTGTGTTAGCTTACATTTGCTATTGAGTGTGGAAGTGATTGATGAACCAAAATGATGAATGTCATGTTTTAGTTGAAGTTTTCCTAGTTAGGTAGTTAGATTTACTTGTTGCCTAGGATTAATAAACACTCAACGACTTAATTCGTACTTAGATACAAACGCAACTCTTTATTAACTAGTAATCTAGCGGGCGAAGTAAGAAGTTCCTGGGTTGATAAAATTTATTCTTGTATTCCCACTAGAGTATCAATTTAGTGTGCATCAAATTTTGGCGCCGTTGCCGGATACTTAATTGAGTCAGTTGCTAGATATTAGTGAACTAGAGTTGCTTGTACTCTAAGTGTTTGTTTGATTTGAAATTTTAGTTTGTTTGTTGATTGGAGATTTTGGATTCTTGTAGGTGGTTTATGATCACGAGATCCAAAGCTTGGGTGTTAGAAGCACAAAAGTGGAAAGAAAGAGTTGAAGGAATGGAGATCAACATTGAGGATCAAAGAGATGAGACGGAAAGGATGGATGAACTTCAAAGACAATTAGAAGAGATGAGGGCAGCTTTCAATGGAAGAAATGAGCCAAGGAGGCCTCTCCAAAATCTTTTCCGACCACAGAGACTATGTCACGGGAGGATTTTGGCTGGGGGTCAATTTGACACAATTCGAGATAAAGCCACAGTTAGTGCAAATGATCCAAAACAATCAATATGGTGGCCATCCGATGGAGGACCCCAACACCCATATCTCCCGGTTTTTAGAGATTACCGACACAATCAAGATAAACCAAGTGCCTCAAGACCACATAAGGATGAGACTTTTCTCATTCTCTCTACGTAATGGGGCGAGCCATTGGTTTGAAGGTCTAGAAAAGAAGAACATAGCCTCTTGGGATGAGCTACGTGAAAAGTTCATCTTCAAGTTCTTCCCTCCGAGCCTTACTTTAAAGCGGAGAGCCGACATTACCTCATTTGGGCAAAGGTATGATGAGCCACTATACGAGGCTTGGGATCATTTCTGGGATTTGATCCGGAGGTGCCCGAGGCATGGCTTGTCATGAAGCCAACATATATGTCAATTCTATGAGTAGGGTCTCAGCTATGAGACCAAGGTAATGATGGATGCCTCGTCGGGAGGCACATTCCTTGACCAAGAGGAGGATGAGGCTTGGAGAACAATTAAGAAGATGACCAAGAACAACTATCAATGGCCAAAGGAGAGGAAGGATTACTGAACGGTAAAGGCGGTGGATGAAAGGAATGAGAGTGAAGAGTTGAAGGAACAAATTGCTATGATGCAAAAGAAATTGGATTAGTTAACTACCTCAAGTGGAAAGAAGGATGATGCGATGATGGTAAAGAGTGAAGAGATGTACCCAGAGAATGTGAGCTTCATGAATCAACGAATGGGGGGATTCAACAACATCTGTGGCCCCTACAATCCATAGGGTAACATGTACTATCACCCTTCCAACCGCTTCCATCCCAATTTCTCTTATGCTAACCCAATAACACTTTGAATCCTCCTATGCATTTGGAGAATGTTGGGAGTAGTTCACAAGGAATTTATATGGGAGGTAGTAGTAGTCGGAATGAGCATCATGAGGCAAGGAGAAATCCGAATGAGGAGATCGACAAGAGGTCTAAGAAATATGATGGGATGCTTGTCGAGATCCAAATCCAAATCTTTTCGATAGCCAAGCAATTGAGCGGGAAGCATCAAACCGGTAAGTTTCCGAGTGATACGGAGACTACCCAAAAGAAAAGTTGCAATGTTGTTGAGGAACAACAAGGAGATGAGGATAAGATCTTGGTAGTGACTTCTAAGGTGGATAGAGTAGAGTTTGATGAAGAACAAGAAGTTGTAAAAGATGAATCGATTGAGAAAGTTGAAGGAGAAGTAGTGAAGGAAAATATGACTCAAGAGGAGGAAGTCAAATTCTTTGACTATGTTAAGAAAGGTGATATTGAGATGCCACTTTCGGAGAAAATCCAACGTGTGCCTTTGTTGGATAAATTGATGGATGATGAGTTGAAACCGGTGAGTGGTATGCATGAAGATGAGTCCGTGGAGGATTGTCTTAGTGAAGGAGGAGAAGTAAGAGGAGAACGGAAGGTAGCAAGAAAAAAGAATGATCCGGGGAGTTTTGTGATCGGTTGTAAGATTGGGGGCACAAATGTGGACAAAGCCTTATGTGATTCCGGGGCAAATGTCAACATTATGTCATGGGTGTTGTTCAAGGAGTTGGATGTTGGTGAGTTGAAGCAAACAAATCATGTCCTCCAAATGGCTAATCATGCTATATTTTGTCCACGAGGAGTTGTTGAGGATGTGAATGTTGAAGTGTTGGACTTCACTTTCCCGGGAGATTTCTTGGTAGTTGACATGAAAAACCAAGGAGAAATACACTTAATCTTTGGGAGACCATTCTTGCATATAGCGGATGCATTATTTGATATGAAGAATGGGGAGCTTACCTTTCATTGTGAAGGAAAGGAAGTGGTCTTTTCATTTCCCTCGAAGGTGGTGGAAAAGGTGAAAGAAGGAAGGATGTTGGAGATTGCAAAAGAGAAGAAAATTTGGGTTGAGAAAGGATTTGGAACTAAGAGATTGTATGTTTGTGAAGATCCTAGGATGGCTAGCATGGATGAAGACAAGGATGAGTATGATGACCCAGGAGATTACTTTGATCAAGAAGGGGTGCGAACTAAGAAAGCAAGAGTTGAAGATGATCCACCTCGGAGTGTAAGAAGAAAGCTTATCTTTCCGGGTGAGCCTTGGGATATGGATCGAGGTATGCGTTCTGGTTCTTCTCTTTTTGATCATGATTGAAGACAATGAGGTATGGAGTCAAGCTAATGACTTAAAAGAAATGCTTGTTGGGAGGAAACCCAATTTTAATTGCTTTTAGTTGTTTTTCATTTGGAATAAAGGTTTGGTTTGGTTGATTTTGTTTGCTTTAATTGATTTAGGTAGATGTGATGTTTTTATTGGGGGATGATTGATTTTTTTATGCTTTTTGCAGATAATTGGTGTTTGGTTCGTGAAAATTGAGTTTGGGGGATGTAAGTGTGGCTCTATAGCTGAGAGCTTGGATGAAAAAGAGTCAGGGAGCTGGAAAACAAAGAGAAATTTTGCCCCGGCCTGAAAAATTTCACCCCAACTGACCTCAGATCGACCGAACCCGGCCATGTGTTGCCTTGGGTTCGCTCGAGCTCGAGCAGGAATCAGGAATGCTGACAGAGCCAAATACCGACCAAACCCGACTCAGTGTTGCCATGGGTTCGGTCAGTATGGACCGGGAATTTTCAAATTTTAGCTGGGACAGACCAAAATTTCGGTCGATCTGCACCAGTACCTGTTGAGAGGGGGCATAAAATTTGAATATATTTAGGGCTCATTTCACCCCAACCTCATTTCTCTCGAAATTTTCACTTCCAAATTTCAAATTCTTGTTTTACCCATTCATTTTGTGTGATCCTCACCTTTGATTTATTGCCATGCCCAGCAAGAGAGCTCGTGGGGGATCATATACATCTGGAATCTGTCACCCCATCAATTTCAACAATGAAGAGTTTTCAAGATACAAAGTTGTGGTGGAAAAGGATGTTGTGGGCATGCGATATCCTTGTAGGGAGAACTTGGAGGCATTGGAATTGAAGGCGGACGTGTGGAATCTCTTCAAGGGCCTAGGATGGAAGAGTTACTTGAAGGGGATGTGGCTGGCCTACATGGACCTTACAAAGGAGTTTATGGCCACCGTGATGGAGATAAAGGGCGCCGGAAGCATTCCCCTCTCTGCGGTGTTCAAGGTTAGAGGTCGTGAGTATGTTTTGCGTAGGCAAGAATTTAACGAGATATATGGTTGTGATGAGGATTTAATTTACATACCTGAGAATGTGAATGTGGCTTCTTTTTGGGAATCTATTTCGGGGGTAAAATCTGAGGGTGCATTTCATATTAAGTCTGCAAAAGCATCTTTGATTAAGAATCCAATTATTCGCTATATTCATAAGGTAGTTGGAGGTTCTATTTGTGGGCGATACGAGTCGGGCAATGTGCTTCTTTATGAGATGTATATGTTATATGCTATGTTGAATGGGTTGAAATTCTCTATGGGGGGAGTTGCCATGGATGCTTGGAGTCGGGTTGTTAGTTTGAAGACCCCTACTCTTTGTGGTGGGGGAATGCTCACTCCTATATTCTAGCATCTTGTTATTACTTTGACTGGTTCTTTTGCTTCTGGGTTGCCTTTGGACATTGCTTCTCTTGTTGATGGGAAGTTTTTGGTTCCCACAAGCCATGGAGTCTATTATTATCGGTGTGGGGAGAAGGTGATTGAGTTGCCTCATTCGGAGTTTACTACAGTCGATGATTTGAATGATCACTCCAATTGGTTGATGGATTATGAAGATCACCAAGACTTTGTGGGAATTTTGACTAGCAATGGATACTTTCACTCCAACAAGTTTTTGGCACAACAACAAGGAGAGGGAGCAGGGACTAGTTCTCAGGCACCGCCCGCTGAGGATTGGCAGCGGCAGTTAGTTTCGATGATGCAGAGGACCACTAACACAGTTGAGTCCTTATCTCTGTCTATGCAGGGTCTTGATGTCCGGATGGCTGCAATGCAAGGGAATTTCACTACTTTTTAGACCGGCTACTTTGCTGAGCAGATTGCCACAACTTCCCGATTTGAGGGCATCGACTGCCGACTGGATGAGATCCATGGAGATGTTCGAGAGCTGCATTGCCGCTTGCCCATGCCATACTGCCGCCGTGATCGTTCTCCATAGGACAGAGAGGAGTGATTGAGCACCGTCCACCTATTTGACAAACTTAGTCTCACTTGACTAAGTTTGGGGGGAAGTGCCAGTTGTCGGTGCTTCGGTTTACTCTTCTCTCTTTACCTTGCACTTATTCTACCTTATGTTGTTAGATGAATTTCTCATGTTTGGATTTGGATATTGGTTACATTTTGAGGATTCGATTTAATTGTATTATACTTGATATTGTTGGATTGGATGATGAATGTTTTTATTGATTTTTATCTTATTATGAATGGAATGTTGATGTTTGGATCCAGGGTTTTATTCTTTCTACATTTTTGTTGGTGAATGGATTGTGGAATGTTTGGTGGTGATAGTGAAATAGTGATGCGGTGTAAAAACTAGGGATGGTTCGGTACGGTATACCGAGTGTTTTTTCTCATACCGTATACCGTACCGAAAATTACGGTATGACGAAAATCAATACCGTTACCATACCGAAATTTTGGTATACCAATATTCGGTATACCGAAATTTCGGTATGACACAATTTAAATACCGTTATCATACCGTTTGTTCGGTATACCGTACCGTGATATATTTATCATACCGTACCGTACATCCATGAGAAATTATGAGCTTGTGGTATAGGAAAAATAGAGCAAATATTTTATGAATCAATACCAGAATATGTACAAACAACTGAATATTAATTCCAAAAGGGCTTATTCAACTTAATGCAAACTAATGTCATCTACTGCAACTAAAATCAAAGATCAATAAATCTCATTACATTCTTTTAGATCCAAGACAAATAAATTCATAAAATCATAGCCAATAATGTCGCTCACAGAAACTGAACTGGTAAGAATTTATAATTAAACAAAAACCCACGAAAGCTAATATGATACAAGGAGCGGAAGTGCAAATGTAGGTCGGAGATGGTAGTAGCTGCGACGAGGACGACTTGGCTGCACAAGGGCGACGAATCCACGGCTCCGCCGCAACAGCGACATTGCAGGCTAAGTTGTGCGGTGGTGAAGCCCTTTCTCTCTCTCGCTCTATCTCTCTCTCAATCACAACAAGGATAGAAAAAAGGACACACGCAGGCGTGCAGCCTAAGGCTCAAGCACGCTAGTTTCAGGTGAGAGGTGCGATGGCACAATTTCATGTGGTGGTGTGGAGTGAACGAACGGGAGTAGAGTTCTTCTCCAACGCCTCTCTCTCTCTCTAGCGGCATTGTCTAATTCAAATTGAGGAAAAAAGCTCAACAAAGTAGGGCAACAAGTTTGGGACGTGGGTTGAGTTTGGATTGAGAGTAAATGGGTTGGGCATAAGCCCAAAAAAAAGAGGTGCCAAGTTGGGTTTTATTTTTAATATTATTCAAAAATATAAAAATTAATTAAAAAAATATTATATATTTTCGGTACGGTATATACCGGTATACCGTGAATATTTCAATAGTCATACCGTTACCGTACCGAAAACTTTCGGTATGGTATCATACCGTACCGAAAATTTTGGTATACCGAAAATTCGGTAAATTCGGTATTTTTTCGGTACGGTATGTACGGTATTTCGATATTTCGGTAATATTCCCCATCCCTAGTAAAAACAACACTTAATCAAGTTAAATTTTATCAGTCCAAGGTTTTCACTTCGCTCAATAGAATACTCCCTACTCGTATGGAATGTTTGTAGTTAGGCAAAACAAATATCGTTGAGTCTTTTCTATTAGCTAGGCAAAAGCAATAACTAAACTAAGCATAAATGAAGTAACACAATAGCAATCATTTTGAATGGAAAATTTTTGAAACAACCAATCAAGCTTTCCAAACTAGCTAGATGAAGTAACAAGTACAATCAAATGAGATAAGAGTGAATGTTGTAAGGAAATCTAATGTGTTCAACTTAGATAGAATTGTGATGTAAACTCCGTTTAATTTCTATGAGATTGAGCAATCCACTCTAAAGTAGCTAACCCCTTGTCACGGCGAGTTAACCGTAGATGATACTAGTAATCTCAAACAGTCACGTTATCGATTCCTAGTCCACTCCTTCTAGAACGTAGATTATTTCCATATGACCTATTTCCACACATGGATTGGATTTAGAATCATATGAATTCACACTATTCACGATGATTCCACCCGCGTATTGGCTGCAGTGTTCACCTCAAAAATCACCTATGTTGGCTATTACCTACACCTAGGTGATTGGAAATAAGATCTAGTGTGATTCAAGCTCTCATAGAAAGGTAAACATTCAACATTCAATCTAAATTTCACACATTATCAATCCAAACAACACTCACAAGGAATTAGTTCTCCATACCTTTCAATTGATTGTATACAAGAGATAACGTAAAGAAATTCATTACAAATTGAAAGGTCAAATGTAGATCTTCCCCAATTGTTGACTTGTACTCAATCTACCCTTAGATCTTCCTTGATTGATATGTGCGTAAAATGACCTATTTTTCGATGTGTGAGTGTGCATGTTTGCAGCCATTTTACTCTCATATCATATGTTTTTGTTGTGTTTTTGCGTTTTGGAAGTTGTAGGTTGCATTTTGAGCATAAAACAACACTTTTGGATGAGTTTTGGAGGTAAATCGCCTAAGCTTGAATACAAAGGAGGTTAGGCTCGCCCGAGCAGAGCAGAGGGAAGTGATTTGGAGTTCAGAGGTGTCGACTGGCCGAGCTGAGAAGGCTCGGCTGAGCCAAGCAGGATAGAGAACTTGTTCGACCGAGCCATGCCAACAGAGAGCAGGCTCGGTCGATTCAGAATGGATCGGGAGAGCCAGATTGCGAATTTCAGCATTTTGGCGGTTTTCAACCTCGACCGGGCGAGCCGTGGGTGGACCGGGCGATACGAGGCCCTGTTTGCTCGTCTATAAAAGGGGGATCTTCGAATTTTAAAAGAACTTTTTTGTCAAATTTCCAATAACCATCACGAGAATTCTCTCTAGATCCATCCCCAAATCATTCCCCATCCACATTCAAGGAGATCTAAGCCACATTCCTCCAATTTGGTGAAGATCAAGGAAGAAAGGGAGGTAGATTGAGTTCAAGGAAGGCAATTGAGGAAGATCACACTTTGACCTAGCAATTTTGTAATGGATTCTATCACTTTTCTTATTTATTTGTACACAATTGAAGGTATGAGGAACTAAATTCATATGTGAGTGTTGTTTGAATGGATATTGTGTTGGATTGATATTGAATTTGATTGTTTACTTCCCTTTGAGAGTTTGAATTGCACTAGATCTTGTTCCTTACCTCTTAGGTGTAGGTAGCTTAGGAGGTAGTTGACGTGAACTCTGCAGCCAACACGCGGGCGGAATCATCGTGAATAGTGTAGATTCATACGATTTTAGCTCCAATCCTTGTGCGGTGCTATGTCGTAGGGCAATAATTGACGTTCTATTTGGAGTGGTCTAGGGCTTAATAACGTAGCTGTTTGCGAGTCTTAGCATCATCAACCGTTAGCTCGCCGTGACAAGGGGTTAACGAGTGTAGGGTCGATTGCTCAATCTCCTAATGATTAAAAAAAAAGGTTTACAACATGATTTGATTCAATTTGACACAATTGATGCTCACTCAACACTCACTCTATTCTCATTGTTGAACTTGACACTTTAATCTACCTAAACAAAGTTAATTGATTGATTTAGTTCGGAAGTTACATTGAAAATGTTTTGATTGTTGCTTTATTACATTTATGCAAAGTTTGGTTATGATTTTGCTTAGTTAGATAAACTCTCAACGACTTGTGCTTGCCTAGCTATAAGTTCCTTCAAACGAGTAAATGATGTTCATTAGAGCGAATTGAAAGAACCTGGATTGATAAATTTAACGAGATAAAGTGTTGCAATTTTTACCGTCATCATTGATCTTCAACAAATGTAGTGGAATGTGGCCTTGATCCCCTTGAATATGGATGGGAAGTGGATGGAAGATGGAATGGGAGAGAGTTTTCAAGTTGATTTTATGAAAAATGAGCAAAAGTTTTTCTAAAAATTCGGAATTCCCCCTTTTATCGATGAGCAAACAGAGCCTCGGATCGCCCGGGCCAACTCAGAAACCAAAATAACTGCCAAAACATGCTCTGGCTCGGCCGAGCCAGATTAGCTCGACCGAGCGAGCTCTCTGAAGGGCCTGGATTGGTCGAGCACTGCAGGACCGGCCAAGCGAGCCCTCTGTCTGACATGGCTCGACCGAGCCAGGCTCAGCTCGGCCGAGCCTACTTTCTAAAGACCGGATAACTCTGCTCAGTCGAGCCGACTTCCTTTGATACCTAGCTCGGGCGATTTTCCTCCAAAACTAAGCCGAAAGTGCTGCTTTATGCTCAATACTCAACCTACACCATCCAAAACACAAAAACACGAAAACACAACAAAAGAACAACAAAAACATATGATATGAAAGTAAAATGGCCACAAACATGCACATTCACACCTCGAAATATAGGTCATTTTACGCACATATCATAATCCCCCAAACTTGAACCTTTGATTGTCCTCAATCAAAACAAAGTAAAGCCATTAATCCACCTCATGCAACACCTCATAGCTCATCAAGATAATCTTAGCATGTCCAAGTAGAACGAGATTATCACCTAATTTTGTGACAAAGTTAATGCTAAGAACGTGAACCTCTCATCAAAAATGGATACAAGAAAAGAAAGCACTCACTCACGTGTTTAGGAATGATGAGATTCACTCAATCACAAGATATCAAGTTTGATTTCCATAAGCCTGCATCCATTCTCACCACTATACTACAATGAGTTAGTTTCTAGAATAAAAAAGGTCTTTCCGAGGGTTGTAACATGGCTAGCTAATAGGTGGGTGGTTTTGGGCCAAAGTGACTAAACTTCTCAATTTCCTAAAACCCCCCAAACTTGTTCTCTTCGAACCACTTTAAACCCGAGGCTTATTCATCCCTCAACACTTTTTTTATTTTTTTTCCTTCTCTTTTCTTTTCTTTTAAGCACCATAATTCCTTCATTTCATGGGTGCCTTTCTTTCTTTTCTTCTCTTTTTTTTATCAAACACTTGCACCAAAAATTTTGTTAGTGCCTTATTTTCTAAGATTCAAAAAAATCTTTTATTCATGACTTTCATGCCTCAATATTTTCATCAACACAAATCCAATCAATTTCCAACCCAACTCTCATCACCGTATTCACCCTCATACACTCTTTATCCTCCCAACTTGGTCCTAATCATATCAAAGAAAATTCATCAATAAAGCTCAATCACGGGGGTCAAAGATACGAAAGGCAAATTAATGATAACAACCACCTTATACTCCCAGTGTGAAAGGTAGGACTAAGAATCGATGGCCAAATATCATTTTCTAGTCACACACTCATGCCAATAGATAGAGAACGAATGCAAGTTCTAGATTTCATACTCTCAATCTTGCCACTCACAATCGATAAAGATATGACAATCTCATAGTTCAAACCTCACAGCTTTTTGTCAAGTCCTATGCATTAACTAAACACAAAACTCGGCAATTCAAAAGTTAAACTTAAAACATGCTTCAAAAACTAGATTATGCCCTATCATTGGTTGAGGTAAACATCAAACTTCACTATGTAAATCATGATTAAATCTCAAGCCTCATTTGGGTTCATCACACACACACAAGCAAACAACAACCTACAAACAATCTATATGCAATGAAACTAATTGACAAGAGAAACGATAAGATGCGTTACCCAACGGTAGCCACGATCGAACCGCTCTCCCATGCCTTATTTGTACCTACTCACAGTCAACACAAACACCACCAAACAATTGAGCATAAAACAAGCCAATAAAGCTCTCATATCCACTAAACTTTCCACAAACCAATAATCAACAATAATGAGACAATATCTACTAGCTCCACCATACAACATATCCACAAACCAAGCAAAATAGGAAGTATAAAATCATGTAAGCTCGCTAATAATTCCATCAACACATCGCATTAAAACTATAAAACTCCAAATCCAAATCCACATTCAACATTCAAATCCATGACGAATCAAATATCATCATAATACAACCATATCGAAGATCAATTCAATTCAAACAAACTAATCTAGAAAGCAGAGTAAAGAAATAGAGGAGGAGAATGGACCAAGACACCGACTACCGGCAACTCCCCCCAAACTTAGTCAAGTGAGACTAAGTTTGCAAAAGGTAGGCGGTGTGTCATCACTCCTCATGATCCTGCGGAGGCGGGTCACCGCGACAATGTTGGCATGGAATAGGAATCTCCTCCTCACACTGAGCAATAATCAATCTAATGACATCCAAATGAGCTTCCGAATTCATCAACCAATTAGATCGATCCCGCAAATCATCAACTTCAGTCAGAGCGCGGTTAGGCACTTCAATTCCCATATCCCCAAATTTGTAATAATAACAATCTTCAAACTGGGACGGAACCAAAAATGCTTTGGCAACCAATGCAGTAGTATTGAGAAACAGCCCCGGAGCAAAGACACCAGACACATCAACACCAAAGTATTCAAATAAAGGCATCAACATACCACCACCACAAATAAGTGAATTCTCAGACTTAAAGGTGATATTCCAGCTTTCCATCAACCAACCACCAATTGAAAATTCCTTTCCATGCAATAAAGCAAACAAAAATTGAAAGTCGAAGATACCAACAATGCTAGACCCATTAAAACCACATGACCATTCCTCTATCATGTGATGAAGATACCGGATAACAGGATTCTTAATCAAAGATGACCTACAGGACTTAACATCAAAATAATCCAAAGTTTTAATCCCAGAAATTGACTCCGAAAATTCAAAAGGATCCAAATCTTCAAAAATACACACAGAGTCCTCGGAACACCCAAATATTCTATCAATTTCCTGCCTACTGAAGAAAATTCCTGACCTTCGAGTTTGAACTTTACCAGTACCGGAAGACCATTTGCACTCCATGTAACCCGAACCGAAGCCTAAAATTCCCTTGTCAGCCTCATGTAGCTTGACCAATTCGCTTTGAGAAACTTCTCCCAACCAACACCATTGAACAAATTCCAAACGTCATTTTTCATACCTAGTGCTTCTAAAGTTTCTTGGCTTAGGTAAGTAGTTCCAACAACCTGCCTTCCTGCCAAATTCAGATACCTTGCAAATTCTTCATCATCAAAACCTTCCGGGCGGCAAATTGAGGAGGAAGAAGCTCCACGTGTGCGGTTGCAAGTCATAGATGAAATGGAGAGGTAAGATTCACACAAATCTAAGCAACAATATATTAGAGAAAATTTTGGAAGTGAAATCTCGACCGAAATGAAGATGGGGCAAAATGGGCAATGAAAAATGTTTAAAATAAGCACGCCGCTTGATCGAGCAGGAGATGGCTCGGTCGAGCGAGCGCTCTGCCCGAGCCAAGGTAGGGCACGGTCCAGCTCGGCCGAGCCTCAATCGCTCGACCGAGCAGACCCTCTGAACCGCCACTTTTTTAAATTTTCATTAAGTTTTCAGAGCTCGGCAGATCCGTGCTGCTCCCGGATGAGATTTCTCTCAATTTGCTTCATTTTTCCTGCACCAATCCGGGCTCTTCGCCTCCCCACTTCTCCAATCTTTCATCACACAAAAATGTAAGTCCGTAGAACAACCATTAATCAATTCAACAAAACGACCAACACGTCAAGCTCACAAAACAAATAACCAACATTTATTCAAAGCATGAAAATAACCAAAATGTAAAAATCATTGGGTTGCCTCCCAACAAGCGCTTTTTTAACATCGATAGCTCGACGACCTTACCTCAACTTTCAATCATGGTCAAATGGTGCGAAACCTGAACTCATACCTTGTTCCTTCGGCACTAGATCCTCCAGGAAGAACAACTTCCTTCTAGCACTTCAAGGTGCATCACTATCCATTCTAGATTTCTTCGTTCTTCTTTGGTCCAACTCAACATAGTCCCCCGGATCGTCATTCTCTTCATCCACAAGGTTCAATCCCGGATCAACACATCCTTTAACCTCTTCTTCTTACCAACTTTTCAGCCTCAAACTCTCTCAAACCTTTCGGAGGTAACGAAAAGACAACCTCCTTCCCACAACATCTAAAGGTTAGCTCACCATGCTTCATATCAAATAGTGCATCCGCCGTGTGCAAAAATGGCCGTCCAAAAATCAATTGTATTCCACCTTTGTTCCTCATATCAACCACAAGGAAATCCCCCGGAAATGTGAATGTTAAAATCTCCACATGCACATCTTCCACAATCCCCCGTGGACAAAACAAAGCATGATTCGCCAATTGTAAAACTTGGCTTGTGGGCTTTAGATCTCCGACATCCAATTCCTTGTATAAGTCCCATGACATTACATTCACACTAGCGCCGGAGTCACACAAAGCCTTATCAACACTTACATCTCCAATTTTACAACTAATGACAAATCCCCCCAGATCTTCTTTCTTGCTAGCAATGTTCTTCTCTTCTTGTTCATTTCTTCCCAAATCATATGCTTCACCATCCGGAACTATCTCAACTCCAACGAGCTCATCTAGCAATGGCACACGTTCAATTTCTTCCGGTAGTGGCATCTCTATATCTCCTTTCCTCACATAATCAAAGAAATGAACATCTTTGGGTTGATCATCTTGCTTTTCTTCCACTTGCTCTTTTTTAACCACCTTAACTTCTTCGTTCACCATACTCATCTCTTCTTCCAACTCCACTCTTTCAACCTTTGGAGCCATCACCTTCAACTTCTCATCCAATCTATTCTCACCATCAACCATATTGCAACCCTTCTTTTGTATAACTTTGGTGTCACTTGGAAATTTCACAGCTTGGTGTTTTCCACTTAGTTGTTTGGCTATTGAAATTTGCAGCTGGATCTCCGCGAACATTCTGTCATACTTCTCAAACCTTTTATCCATTTCCTCATTCAGATTTCTCCTCATCTCCTGATTTGCATATCTATTACTTCCCCCAACATAACCTCCTTGGCTACTACTCCCTCCTCCTCCCAATTGCATCGAAGGATTGAGAGCATTATTAGGATTTGCATAAGAGAAGTTGGGATGGAACCGGTTAGAGGGATGGTAATACATGTTTCCCGGTGGGTTATATTGAGGTCGATTGTTGTACCCCATTTGTTGGTTGATGAAATTTACATTGTCCGGGTAAGCCTCCTCATGCTTAATCACCATCATATCCTCTCTTCTACCCCCGAAGTAGATAATGCATCAAGCTTCCTTTGCATGGCAGCAATTTGTTCTTTAAAATCCTCACTTTCCTTTGCATCATTCACCGACTTCACCGGTCTATAATCTTTTATTTCCTTAGGCCATTGAAAACTATTTTCGACCATCTTTTCAATCGTTCTCCACGCTTCTTCTTCCTCTTGATCAAGGAAGGCACCGCCCGACGAGGTGTCCATCATCACCTTAGTGTCATAATTCAATCCCCTATAAAATTGACAAATTTGCTGGCTTCGGGAAAGGCCATGCCTAGGACATTTACGAAGAAGCTCACGAAATCGATCACATGCTTCATAAAGCGGCTCGTCATATCTTTGCCCAAAGGATGTTATGTCGGCTCGCCTCTTCAATGTCAAGCTAGGCGAAAAGAACTTGAACAAGAACTTCTCTCAGAGTTCATCCCATGTAGCAATGTTTGACTTATCCAACCCTTCAAACCAATTTCGAGCTCCATCTCGCAAGGAAATGAAAACAGCCGCAACCTTATTTGATCTTGGGGAACTTGATTAATTTTTATTGTATCCGTGATCTCCAAGAATCTTGATATGTGAATGTTTGGATCCTCCATAACGTGCCCCCCAAATTGGTTATTTTGGATCATTTGCACCAGTTGTGGTTTGATCTCAAACTGAGTTGCATTAACTCCCAACCAAAATCCTTCGGTTGTCGGTCCCCCTTGCGGTCTAAACAAATTTTGGAGCGGTCTTCGTGGTCCATTTCTCTCATTCATCATTGCTTTCATAAGTTCAAGTTGCCTTTCCAATTCCTCAATTCTAACTATACCCTCACCACGGTTATCCATCTCAAACTCAAATTCAATATTATCTCTCCTTTGTCGAAACTTCCTCTCTTCAAGCTCACGAGCTTTGGATCTAGTTAACATATACTACCTACAAATTCCACAAGAACCAATCACCATACCAATACAATCAACAAACAAACAGTGCAAGTACGAATATTACACAAGAACTAACTTTCATACAAATAAATGATCAAACACCTAACATACAATATCCGTACTTTCAACAATATCCATAGACCTACTAAAAAGAATTCCCCGGCAGCGGCGCCAAAAACTTGATGCGGTGTAAAAACAACACTTAATCAAGTTAAATTTTATCAATCCAAGGTTCTTTTCACTTCGCTCAATAGAATACTTCCTACTCGTATGGAATGTTTGTAGTTAGGCAAAACAAATATTGTTGAGTCTTTTCTATTAGCTAGGCAAAAGCAATAACTAAACTACGCATAAATGAAGTAACACAATAGCAATCATTTTGAATGGAAAAATTTTGAAACAACCAATCAAGCTTTCCAAACTAGGTAGATGAAGTAACAAGTACAATCAAATGAGATAAGAGTGAATGTTGTAAGGAAATCTAATGTGTTCAACTTAGATCGAATTGTGATGTAAACTCCGTTAAATTTCTATGAGATTGAGCAATCCACTCTAAAGTAGCTAACCCCTTGTCACGGTGAGTTAACCGTAGATGATACTAGTAATCTCAAACAGTCACGTTATCGATTCCTAGTCCACTCCTTCTAGAACGTAGATTATTGCCCTATGACCTATTTCTGCACATGGATTGGATTTAGAATCATATGAATTCACACTATTCACGATGATTCCACCCACATATTGGCTGCAGTGTTCACCTCAAAAACCACCTATGTTGGCTATTATCTACACCTAGGTGATTGGAAATAAGATCTAGTGTGATTCAAGCTCTTATAGAAAGGTAAACATTCAACATTCAATCTAAATTTCACACATTATCAATCTAAACAACACTCACAAGGAATCAGTTCTCCATACCTTTCAATTGATTGTATACAAGAGATAATGTAAGGAAATTCATTACAAATTGAAAGGTCAAATGTAGATCTTCCCCAATTGTTGACTTGTACTCAATCTACCCTTAGATCTTCCTTGATCTTCCACAAATGTAGTGGAATGTGGCCTTGATCCCCTTGAATGTGGATGGGAAGTGGATGGAAGATGGAATGGGACAGAGTTTTCAAGTGGATTTTATGAAAAATGAGCAAAAGTTTTTTCTAAAAATTCAGAATTCCCTCTTTTATAGACGAGCAAATAGAGCCACGAATCGCCTGGGCCAACTCAAAAACTGAAATAACTGCTAAAACATGCTCTGGCTCGGCCGAGCCAGATTGGCTCGACCGACCGAGCTCTCTAAAGGGCCTGGATCGGCCGAGCACTGCAGGACCAGCCGAGCGAGCCCTCTATCCGACATGGCTCGACCGAGCCAGGCTCAGTTCGACCAAGCCTGCTCTTTAAAGACCGGATAACTCTGCTCGGTCGAGCCTGACTTCCTTTGATACCTAGCTCGGGCAATTTTCCTCCAAAACTAAGTCGAAAGTGCTGCTTTATGCTCAATACTCAACCTACACCATCCAAAACACAAAAACACGAAAACACAACAAAAGAACAACAAAAATATATGATATGAAAGTAAAATGGCCACAAACATGCACATTCACAACTCGAAATATAGGTCATTTTACGCACATATCAAATAGTGTTTGATTTGTTTGGATAATGGTTTTTTTGGAATGATTGGTGGAAAGAGGTTTTTGATGAAATGAAATTGATTGAATGTTCATATTTTGTGTGAGATTGAATTGTGGAAGTGTTTTGAAGTGAGATTTTAATTAGGTGGATACGAGCTTTTGTTGCAATGAAATATGCTCAATTGGTGGTGTATTTGTATTTGTGTTTGGGTTTAGTAGGTACAATAAGGCAATGAAGAGCGGTTTGATCGTGGATGCCGATGGGTAACACCTTCTATCAATTCTCTTGCCATTTGTTGATAATAGTTGTGTTTGCATAATAGTTGTTTAGGTTGTTTGTATGATTGTGTGTGTGTGTGATGAATTCGAACTAGGATTGAGATATACTCTTGATAAACTAGTGAAGTTTGATTCATACTTGAACCTATGATAGGGTGGAATCATTGATATCGAAGCATGCTTAGGTTGAACTTTTGAATTGCCGAGCTTTGTGTGTGATTAATGCTTGAGACTTGACAAAAAGCCGTGAGAATTGAGCTATGATATTGTCATATTTTTTTGATTGTGAGAGGCGAGATTGAGAGTGCGAAATCTAGAACTTGCATCCATTCTCTATCTATTAGCACGAGCTTTTGACTAGAAAATGATATTAGGTCATCGTTTCCTAGTCCTACCTTGCACATTGGGGTTTAAGGTGTTATATTTGATCATTATTTGCCTATTCATATCGTTGTTCCCTGTGATTGAGCTTAATTGACGAATTTCTTTGAGATATAATTATGAACAAGTTTGGGGGATGTGAGTATGAGGGTGAATATAGATGGTGTGAGTACGGGTTGGTAATTGTTTGGTTTATTTTGGTAAACTTGATCCCGTTTGATGAGGCAAGAAGAAATGAGTGTTGAAAAGAAGAGTTGAAAAGAAAATTAGCAAGTCATGGAAAATAAGCACCTACGAAAAAAAACGAAAAAAAAGAGAAAAGTGAAACATGCAAGGGCATGAGAAAAAAAAGAAGAAGAAGAAAAGTGAATACGGAAAGAAAATGAAGTCGAGTAAGCCTCGGGATTAGTGGTTTAAAGCAAATGATTGGAGGTTTTGGGAATTTGAGGAGTTTAGTCACTTTGGCCTAAAACCACCTACCTTTTAGATAACCATGTTATAACAAAAAAAGACCTTCTTGATTCTAGAATCTAGCTCGTTGTAGTATAGTGGTGAGATAGGATGCAAGCCTATGGAAATTGAACTTGATATCTCGTGCTTGAGTGAATGGTCCTTAAACACGAGAGGGAGTGAATTTCATTTCTTATCTATCTTGTTGAGAGGATTGAGTCTCTTGCTTTAATCATTGCACAAATTTAGGTGATAATCATGTTTGATTGAGGCATGCTAAGATAAATATGATGAGCTATGAGGTATTGCACTAGGTAGGATGATTACTTTTCTTTGTTTTTGTTGAGGACAATCAAAGGTTTAAGTTTGGGGGATTATGATATGTGTGTGAAATGACCGATTTATTGATATGTTTGAGTGCTTGATTGTGTTCATTTCACTCACATATTATAGGATTTTCGTTTGTTTTTATCTTGTTTTCGTGTTTTATTGTGTTGGTGTTGTGTAGGAAAGGAAATGAGCATTTTTCATCAAGTTTGGCCCATTTTTGGTGAAAAATCGACCCGAATCATGTACAGGCCTTGGAAATACCGATCCGGATGGAGCAGTGTAGCAGCAGGGAGATTTCAGAGCCAAATCCCAGTCCGAACCAAAATGGGTTTGGTCGAGATTTGTCTCTGTAGGTCAAATATCAACCGAACCCTGCAGAGCTCAGTCGGGATCTACTCTGCAGAGGCAAATCCCGGTCGAGCTGATTTCATCAAGGGCGAAATGGATCATGATATTTTGGCGGTTTTCAGTTTTTGAAGCATCTGGGTCGAGCCGATTTCATCCGGGTCAAAATTGGGCTCTGCTAACTTAATATAAAAGTTGGAAGGACGATTGGGGAGGAAACTTTTGGCGAAATTAGAGCGGTTACTCACAAAATTCTCACTTCCCACTCATCTAGAACCTCAACCAAGGTGGATCTCAGGCCAATCCAATCCAATTGGAAGAGAAATGAAGACTACGACGTAGATCAAGTCATATCCACTCAATTGGGGAAATTTTCTACCTAGTTTTTCTATTGTAATGGATTTGTACTCTTTTTACATTCAATTGAACCTAATCAAAGGTATGTGTAGCTAATTCATTGGGGATATTGGTATAATGAAGCAT
The DNA here is from genome assembly GCA_026898455.1 of Plectranthus barbatus. NCBI lineage: Eukaryota > Viridiplantae > Streptophyta > Magnoliopsida > Lamiales > Lamiaceae > Plectranthus > Plectranthus barbatus. The sequence continues at coordinate 137,526 of JAPKLW010001280.1, forward strand.
TGAGTTATTTGATTGAGCTTGAAGTGCATGTTTACCTCCATCCATTGGATTGCACTCACTTGAGCCTTTTCTTAAAACACATAGTGTAAGCATTAACTAACTATGTGTGTGATAGATGCTGAAATTGCAGCCAACACTCGGATTGAGGTGTTGTGAAAAGTGTAGATGCATATAGGTTTTTATCCAATCCTTGTGCGGAGATTGCCTATAGGTCGATACCTTACTGTCTATTTGGAGTGAAATTAGGTGCTATAACGTAGCTGTTTGCGTATCTAGTTTCATCTGCTCTTATTTTACCCGTGCTAAGGGAGATAGGAAGCTTAGGGTAGGTTGATCATGTTTGGATGAATTAAATGATTGTTTGCATCATTTAAATTAATCTCATTGATTCAATGTGGATTTCTTACCAATGTTCTTTCTCACACTATTGTTGAATTTGATACCTTGTCTTAGCTTGCATTTGCTATTGAGTGTGGAAGTGATTGATGAGCCAAAATGATGAACGTTGAGAAAATGCATGTTTTAGTTGAAGCTTTCCTAGTTAGGTAGTTAGATTTACTTGTTGTCTGGGATTAATAAACACTCAACGACTTAATCCGTACTTAGATACAAACGCAACTCGTTATTAACTAGTAATCTAGCGAGCGAAGTAAGAAATTCCTGGATTGATAAAAATTATTCTTGTATTCGCACTAGCGTATCAATTTAGTGCGCATCACAAAGCTTGGCCATTAGCACCAGGAAGGCTTCCTCCACAATCTCATCATCTGATTTGTAGTAACCATCATCATTATCTGAGATGTTTAACACCTCAATTCTGGAAAGCATGACTTTTTGCAACTGCTCTGGAAGCTTTCTTCTCGAACACCCTCTTCAAGCACTCCCTTTCCTCCTTGGAAACCAGTGGGCACTTATACTTGAGGTGATTTGGAGAGTTGCACTCAAAACATGCTTTGGGAGGTCTCTTGCTGAACTTTAGTTCACTGGGTTATGAACCTTCCTTCTTGGCTTTGGCTCTCTCAAGAAGTCTTGTCAGCTTCCTCATCTGCTCCTCAAGCTCTTCTATTGAGCTCTCTTCCTCCTTCTTCTGGTAGGAAGGTGTTGGTGCTGACATTGATGTAGATGTCTGTATGGATGATCTGTCGGCTTGGTAAGGCTTTTGAGGCCTTCTTTTGAACTCCCTTTTTGCGAAAAAGGCAGCATCTTCTTATGGATGCATGCTGACATTCCGCACTGCTTCTTTCATGTTCGCCATTTGTATGTCCCATTCATGGGCTTGGAGCTAGGCGAACACGTCTTTTGACATCATCTTGGAGGGATCCCTCTCCTTCAAGCTGGTGGCTTTGAGGAACCAGTCCTCATTGGGCAACTTGGAGAGAATCTTCGCTTTCATATTTGCAATCTCATAAGTTCTCCCCAAGTTTTTTAGCTCTCAAATAATAGCATTGAATAGCTTCCATTGATTTAATATTTTCACCAGGAAGCATTTGAAATGATTCATACTTATCTACACAGTTTTGAAGCTTGTTTCGCTTCATCTTAGCTGTCTCTTAGCAAAGAGTGCCAAGGAATTCCCACATCTTTTTGGCATTGTTGTGCTCGAGAGATTCAACAACCAGTGGCTCTGGAAGGGATTGAAGGATAAGCTCCATGGACACTGAATCCAGCTGAAAATGAACTTTGTCATCGTTCGTCCACTCTGCATAACGTTTCTCCACTATCTCCAGACCCCCTGCTCCTCCGAGCTGAGTATTCACTTTGGTGATCTTCAGTGGTCCGGTAGATAGAACCTCAACCATCTCTGGGTGAACGTTCTTCAGCATTATCAACGAGCGCTTCTTCCATATTTCAAAGTTTTCTGATGAATACTTTGGAAGCTTTGAAATATGTGTCATCTTTGCGTACCTAAGCTTGAATACACACAAACACAAACAAAGTGCAAAAAAAAAAAACAGAGATTTGGTCCTAAGCGACTCAACATAGCCTTGGTCTGTAAGAACCTCGGTGCGTGATACCACTTGTTGGTCCCGAAATCAGAGTGCAAATAGGTGCAACGAAAGGTTTGAATATGCAGCGAAATTAATAATTAATACACTTGCACTTGTTCAGATAAATAGAGGTAAGTCAGTTTAGTGTGTAGAAGACTTAAGCTTAGGTCTGTTCTTGTTAAGTCAGTTTCACAGAATATACTCTTCAATACTTGGACAAGTATTGAAGGTTTCAACAATCAGTTTGCGAAACTAAATAAGGCTGAAATATAAATAAAGCAGTAAAGAATACACAATATTTATAGTGGTTCGGATCTACATATCCTACATCCACTATTCAGACCCAAGGTTCGGATAATTCACTAAGTAAGTACAAGTCTCCTTACGATCTATACACAGCCCGTCGGCACCTCCGTCCTTCGGTCAGCTGTGGCACTCGCCTAGGAACTCCTTGTGGACTTAGTCTTCAAGTTGAAGTGAGGACGACACCCCGTAATCTTCTTCCTGGTGGTTGGATGTTTACTGTTCTTCCAAGAACTCAGTTGGTTGGCATACGCTCGTGAGAATCAGTATCCTAGAGTAGGAAACTGACTGCTATGAATATATCTTGGAAAGATATATTCACCAAAGAAAAGCTTCAGCCTCGTGCTAGGAGAAGATAGCACAGTGTAATAACTTGAGTCAGAGACTCAAGTCTCGTGTTAAGAAACACTGAAACTCAGAGAGTTTGAGCAGAGAGATGGCTTAGCAGAGCGCTCGTCTTAGAATCTTCAATTCGTTTCATTAACATGTTTAAGGTTGATATGTAGTCCTATTTATAGAGGACTTCCTCTGACATTTCAAATTTCTGCTCGTTAGACACATAAATCTAGTCGTTAAACTCATGGAAGATGTTGTCCAATCGTAGCCCATGCCGTAGGTCTGCTTCTGCTCTGCTAGTGTACTATACACTAACTTTATGTCAGACTATGTTTCAGTCCGAGGGATCCAAGTTTGGATAATCTCATACTGACTTTCACTTGGGCATGAATATGCCTAAGTCTGACCGAGCTTCGATGTCTTCGAATAGCTCGTGCTTTAAAGGTAGATAATCTTATGCTGACTTCCCAAGGTCGGTATAACTAGCCCTCATACTGACTTCCCATAGTCAGTATGGTTGACCCTCATACTGACTGTCCACAATCAATACGGAAAGCGCCCTCATACTGATTTCTCCTGATCAGTATGGAAAACCCTCATACTGACTTCTCCTAGTCAGTACGGGGAAGCCATCATACTGACTTCCCCTGGTCAGTATGGAAGACCCTATATTGAGTGCTCCAACTTAGTTTTGGTCAAGGATATACTTGGTGAGAATCAAGATTCAAGGTGTACAGTTTGTCAGTTCTCGAGCATTCTCCTTTGCTCGGTCTTCAACCTAAGTTCTATTACAACTCGATCGATCCTATACAAGGATTATAGTTTAAAACTCTAGAAACTGAAAAACTGACTAAGATGACTTACAATCTTTGACCCACCAAAACATAAAAAGTAAGGAATGATTTCTCTAACAAAAATCTTAACACTATATTTTTGTAATTATTATTTATTAGTTGATAGTTGGAGTATCCCAAACTGTATAATATGTTGAAAAATAGACAAATGTTGTGAGTTAAATTATGATTTTGTTAGCAATATATTATTTTTATAAAGTTGACAAATGATAGGAGTATAAATATAAATATGTTTATTTTGAGTACAAGTCTGAATAAATAATATATGAGGTGAAAGTTTATTAAACAAGTTTAGTTTTGTATAAACTTTTATACAATATGTATTTAGTACTGTTTTAAGCAAATTACTACAATATTTTCACTGAAATATGTAAAATTGATTATACAAAAACATCAAACATGGAAATTCTTTATGTAGTTATTTATATAAAATAGAAACATAAGTTATTGTTCAATAAAATAAATAATACTACCATATTATTTTGAACTAGGTTGTTTGTATATTTCTGAAAATTGTTTATTCGCATAACACACGGCTATAAATCTCGTGTGGAATGAAAATAAACACACAAAAGGCTTCATTCTCCACTACAATTACCGCTAATGGCTTGGCTGAGACCGGTCGGGCCATCTAGACAACATTTTAAAGAAAAATTATGAAAAATACCCTAAAGTATTGATCAACTATAAAAAATACAATAATATTTCTTTTCATGAATAATATTTCATTTTGTCAATTAAAAATACATTATACTATGAAAAATACCCTAGTGTTTCTCTTATCACTGAATTATACCATTATGTTTGATTTTGTCAATTAAAATACCTTCAAATGTTAACAGTGTTAAAATTTTGATGAATCATACATTAAATAATGCGTGAAAATTCCTTTTTATTGTATATATGTGGCATGTGATGTATTAAAATAAACATATGAATCACCATAATTTTAACACGGTAGACAGAGGGTATTTTTAATTGACAGAATCAAATATTTGGGTATAATTCAGTGATATGAGAAACTTTATAATACTTTTCATAGTCGATGATATTTTTAATAGATAAAATAAAATAATAGGGTATTAAAGGAAAAAAATATTAGAATATTTTTTATAATTTACCAATACTTTAGGATATTTTTCATAATTTTCCAGCCATTTAAATCCATGAAATTAAGAAGCGAATATCTCCCATTATGTAACAATGTTTTTTTTATATTCTACATAATTATATACTCAAAAGAGAAAAAAAGAAGATGGTGAGGTGGAGTGGGCTTGGTCCAAAAAAATATAACTTTTATCAGCCCAACTATATATTACAATGGGTCCATCCCAGCCCATCCTGAAAACGACGCCGTCGTGTCTTGAAATCGGGCCTTTCCTTTTTTCATCGTCTTTAACTTCAATACGGTTCATGGCGCTGCGTTTAGTTTGCCCAATTCCCAATTCCCATTTCAACCCCGAAAAAACCCTATCCCTGTCTCTTTCCCTTCAAGCACCCACTGCCGGAGGTTTAAATTCTTGGATTGTACTAAAAAGATATGCTTTTCAATGTTTCGAGTGTGCAGTTCCGCTTCTACTGCTAGAAATTCTTTGTTCGTGGCTGTAGGTTTCTATTTTGTTGTAGGGGGAGTTTTTGTAATTCTTTTTTCCGATTTAGATTGTCTGTGATTGTAGTTGATGAATTGTATCCCGATGTTTGAATAGTTATGTTTTTTTTTGGCATTTTTGTTGAGTACTGGGTAATTGTAGTGTTGGAGATGAAAAGGACTGATATAGAGTTGGGGCTTTTTTAATATTTGATGGGAATGGAGAGCACGCGAAGACCATTCGATAGATCACTTTCGAAAGAGCCGGGGCTGAAGAAACCTAGGCTTACAGAGGACCCTGCTGCAGCGGATCGAGTCTCCAATGGGCGGGCGGGGTTTGTCCAACGTCAAGCTATTTCAAACTCTGCCGGTGACGGAGGCCTGAGAGCCCGAGATTCAGAGAGCAGTGACTCTGTGCGGGGCCCCTTTCAACACCAGCCTGGGCTGCAGTTGCATCAGGAACTGGTGACTCAGTACAAGACTGCCTTGGCTGAGCTGACTTTCAATTCGAAGCCTATAATAACGAACTTGACGATTATTGCTGGAGAGAGTTTGACTGCTGCCAAGGCCATTGCAGCTACTATCTGCAACAATATTCTTGAGGTGACTTTGATTTTTAAGCTTCTCTGGCTGCATGTAGTGATATCTGATGGTGTTCAAATTGTAAATATGTGTAATTGTAATTCAGTTGCTGTTAATGGATAACGACATGGTGCGTTGGGAAATAGCTGATTTTATATGTGAAAACTTTTCTATCTGCAATGAATTTCATCCATTATAACACCTTGGTTTGTGCATATGGGATGACGTTTGCAGATTGGCCCCTTACATCAAAATTTAACTCTCGCAAACAGTAATACGATTAATAGGTGCAATTGAGCAGGATCCTTTACTATTCTGTTAATCTTGCCCAATTACGATGTAAGAGGTGTGAAAACTGAAATCTAATGTGCTATTTTTCTCATATATTTGTCCCTCGTTGTATTCTTTTGTGCTGGCAAGGACATCTCATGCTATTCCTCAGGCTGAAGTTTACTCTTGTTTCTTAAGACAGCTTTTGTTATATACACTGAACCGGTTGCTATAGATTTTCTTATTTTCTATCATCAATTGGATAAATCATGGTTTATGAAACCTGCTGAAGTGTTTCCTCACTGTATGGGCTAGTGGTCAGTGTTGCCTCCTTTCCATTTGTTCAAAATTTTGTCATACAACGTTTTCCATTGGGGTCTTTTTTGCCTGTGATTGTTTCTTGCTACCTCTTTTTATAAGTATGATGCATCAGTCATGAGATATTGCTGCAGAACTTTTGCTGCCTCAACATGATTGGAATTCTCCTTTTTTTTCCCCACTATATATGATATGATCATATCCTTTGTGGGTTTGAAGTGCACATATTTCTGATGACGTGCCATCAGGATGGATGTCTGCGTGAAGCTAAAGGAGCCCTAAAATTTTATTGTTGGTTCATATATAGCCAAGTAAATTTGCTGCTCAGTTATTTATCATAAATGATCAACTATTTGGCTTTAGACATTCTTTTTCTATCTTTATTTTGAGGGTAATGCCACTGACTAGTGCTGAAGAGCTAACTGTGGCATTTGTTCAAGATAACTCATGTATGATAATTGGCATTTTCTAAAATAATTTTCAAAGTTTTTATCGATTGGACCTTCCCAAAAATGCCTCTGTTGTTCCCATTTCTATTAAATACTCAATTTACTTTTTTATTTGAGTATTAGTTGTTAAACTTCTCACATGCGGAAACTCATTTTCTTACCAGCTAAACTTTTCATCTTTTAGAGTGGAAAACACGTTAATATTTATAGAATAATCGATTGATATATACCTACATGATATTTTCTAGAGACATCCAAATGAGTTGAATACGAAACCAAATGAGCTATTTCTTTTAGGTTGCAATCGTGAGATGTAATTTGTTCTCATTTTCTTATTGCATCTTATCTCACCTTTTAGTTTCGTTGTACTATATGTTCTGCACCTAATGTTTATTTCAGATATTTCATAGTATCTTCTAACTTGTACTTGGGATATCATGGCTGATCTCTGGAAATCATTTTGCAGGTTCCTAATGAGCAAAAACTGCCTTCTCTATATCTATTAGACAGTATTGTCAAGAACATTGGGAGAGATTACATAAAATGCTTTGCTTCCAGATTACCTGAGGTTAGATTTTTTAATGTTTCTTAATTGTCGTAACTTGGATTAGTTGATCATTAAGTAGTCATTAGTGTTTCTGCATATTCTTATTTTTGAACTATTTCATTTAGTCGAAAATTAATGGAAACAGATGTGGGTGGACAACCGCTTCTACGGTGTCCCATATTCGCTCATATCCTTTGTGGTTGGGAGAGGGATCCAATACTTCTTGGATGCCTCTTTCTCTTCATTCCAACCAACACTATTCTGATAGTTATCCCTTTTGGATAAATTTCCAGGTCTTCTGTAAGGCATTTAGACAGGTTGATCCTTCAATACACCAAGGTATGCGCCACCTCTTTGGCACCTGGAAAGGAGTGTTCCCTCCACAGACGCTACAGATGATTGAGAGGGAGCTTGGTTTCACCTCTGCTGCCACTGTTTCAGCACACTCTAAGACTGACTCACAAGCGCAACGTCCTGCACATGGAATTCATGTAAATCCTAAGTATTTGGAGGCAAGGCAGCGACTACAAACCAGTAAGGTAAGGGCTCTAGGTGTTTGCAGCATCTTAACTAATGGTACAAATTTTTACAGCTGTTTGAGAACAAACTTCTTTTAATTTTAATCATCCTTATTTTTCTTTCTATTATTTCATTTGGCCTTTTTTAATCAAGCCTTTATGTCCAGTTGTTTCCTTTACTTCTTTTTGAATAGCACAAATATCTCTAAAATTCATAATGACCATACAATATATGCTTTCCTGATATAACTATCTGAAAACATAAGTACTATTCTATTTGTTTATAGACCACAGAGATCTAAACCAATTACACGTCTAGCTTTCTATACGTTTTAGCTATAAATTCAAATTATTGTTAATACTGTATATTCATCCTCAAAAAAATTAATATAATACTACCTCCGTCCCGCGCTATTAGTCCCATATGGTTTCGGCACAGGAACCAATGTTTGTGAGTGTAGTGGAATTAATATTTTATTGATGAGTGTGAAAAAATTTGCCATTTTAGGAAATGAGACTAATAGAGTGGGACAGACCAAAAAGGCAAATGAGACTAATAGAGTGGGACGGAGGGAGTACCATTTAAGATTATGTTTTTTATATTGTAAGTGGTGATTTCTGTTACAATCTAGAATTACAATTAGGGTTGTATATATCAATATGGGCCTAGACTATAGACTAGATAATATGGGCCTTAACACCCCCCTCAAACTCAAGGTGGATCCAAAGCTTTGAGTTTGAGTAAATGAAGTCGATGATGCTCCCGAGTTTGTGCTTTGGTGACAAATTGGAACTTATTTTTTAAGACTTGGCTCTATATTGTAAGATACATGAGTTACTATCTGTACCGGCCTGGAGATTTATAAAATATGTAATTCATGATGCATTTTCCTTTCATTGTAAATTTTAATATATGCTGATTCATGAAGTTGGATTATGATTTTTTTTTTTTTTGTTCTGCAACTACATTTGATCTTCAATTGCTTCCAGATTAACTAAAAGGTGCCTCCTGAATCGTAATCTTTGATTTAGTAGAAGTCTCATTGACTTACGATGTCAACAACTACCATTTCAACTTCTGAATGCTTAATATATTTCACTGTTGCATCCTTTTGAATAGACAATTTGGTTTTATATAACTTTCTCCTCTGACTTGATCTGTTGAAGGCTAGAGGTGCTGATAGTGATACTAGTGGAGCCCTGGTGAGCTCACATGAAGACGATGAAGCACTTGATAGAACTGGTAGTATTAGTTCTGGGAGATCATGGGCTGATCCTTATGCTAAGGTATGGAGAAAGTTAATTTGCATTGGGGTGAAGGTCATATTTGCATTAGTGAATAATATGTCTGCTATCCTATAAACTTAAAACATGATTAAATATATCAAAAGATTGGAACTGCTCATTCACGTAAATTTGGCATAAATGGTGCTGTTGTGCCAGGGCCCAGGTGTATCCTCTCGCCTTTGTACATGCTGTTATTTTCTTACCATTAGTGGTAATCTTTCTGCTTGTCTACTCACATTGCAGTCTATTCAGCATCATCAAAGAGACCAAGTGAATAAGCCAGTTCGTGAGAAAAGTTCTGGTGTAGCATTTGCAGATTCTGATTATGGTTCCGGTGTGTTGGGGCGTTCTGGCTTGAGCAGGGGAAGAATTATTGAACACCTTAATGAACCTGGATATGACAGACCCTGGAATGAATCTGGGAGTGATGTGATTGGGATGCAGCATCAAAAGAATGGGTTTGGCCTGAAACAGGGATTAACAAGTTATGTTACCCACGAGCCAGCAAATTTGGACTCAGATTTGCAGAACAAGCAAAATATAACCAGTAGGAACACCAATGGAATGAAAGAGAACTGGAAGGACGCTGAGGAGGAGGAGTATACTTGGAGTGAGATGAACTCTAGACCCACTGTGGCTGATGCTCCAGCTAAAAGTCATTGGGCACCCGGCAATTATGATAGATCAGTAAGTGTATTGAACACTGAGTGGATTTCTGCAGACAATATAGATGTTTATCCTGTTTCGTTTATATAGGTTTTTATACAATGTGTTATGGGTTTATCATCTTTTGGCTTCATCACACATCAAAAGTTCATTCTCATGATGCCCTCTTTGATAAGGTTAGATTCTGCTTGTTGATCATGCATAATACCATAAGGAATTAACTAAAAAGGAAATATTTTCGGTGTTTTCTTGAAGAAAATCCCTTGGGTTTTAAGTAGTCTATTGTATGATGGTTCTGGTTTAGGGCTTTTTGAGTGATACATAAGGTAATGTATGCCATTTTTATGAATAGATGAGTGCATTGGCTAAACTCTAGAAGCATAAAGAAGTTGTTGGAGACACATGTATCTTAGCTTATGAGCATAAATGTAGGCCAAAAGGCATCATGAAGACGGGGTGGAACATGAAAAAAATGCTATCTTTATTTCTTGGTCACTCAACTGACTGGTCATTTGAACTCCCTGTCTCCATCCTTGCATGTTACCAAACTAGTACAGAACTGGAATGGCTCGAGGCCAGCACCTTTGACTTGTTGGGTTGCGGGGTAATGAGTGGAAATAACTTACTGCCTCCTTGAATTGTTTTCTATGGTATTTTATGATATCTACAATTATATCTCTCCTAATTTGAGCACAACTTTTTGTAGAATGACACTTTCAATGTGTATGTAGATTGTAGGGATTACCTAACTCCCTCTAAGGACACTGTTGTAAATATCAAGTTGTGTGACCATTATTAAATTTGCGTATTTTTTTTGGTTGTGAAAGCTGACATAACTGGCCATTTGACACCATAAACTTTTGTTCCAGAATCTTCCAGCTAATGCCTCCCAGCACAGATGCTTTTCCCATATGTTTTTCTTACTTTGTTTTCCACTTCTTATTTGCACTTTGTATTTTCAGCTGGTTTGTACTTTTTTATAGTTTGTTATGATTGTGATTTATTATCATTGAAAAACATATGACCAATTTTTTCCATGAATTAACTCTGCCAACTCCAGTTATATCATGGAAGTTTGTTTTTTATATTCTATTTGCAGATAGTTATATTGTTTACTTCCCCTCTTGTAGGACTTTGGCAGCCATCTCCCTGAGCATCAAAATATACATAATATTGTGTCAAGGGACGATGATGAAATGTCAATTAATTCCATCTCCATGGATCGGGGTCAAGTCACTTCTGGAGCTCAAGTGCCACTATGGTCACAGAAACTGCACCCACCAGAAGGGAGCACTCTTTCAGGTACCAATAAAACCTTAACTGGTTACTCTGGCGGATATTCTACTGGGTTGAAGAGCTCCCAAAGTGCAATGGGCAGGACTCCTTCGCAATCACAGCCGGGCCAATCTCACATTGGATCCACAAGCATTAAGTTTCCAATAAGTGAGATGCCCTTGTCAAAATCAACCATTAGTCAAGAGCGGCAGACTCTTGCCCCATCATCCTCAACACGATCATTATTGAACCAACGTCCTCCTTCACCTTCTGTTTCTTGTCACAGTCAGAACCAGTTTTTGGACAATCTTTCTGATCGCAACCCCACTGCTGTGGGCCCTCCTACAGATCCAAGAAGGCGTCCAGCGAAAAAAACTATGAGCTCTAGAGATCAACTTCTGGTGGATTCTCCTATACCAGCTCGGGAAGTTTATCTCGCCAGCACACAGAGGTTGAAGCCCCAAAATCCTCGACCTACATCTGCTTTGGTGCCTCCCGCACAACAGAGGAAACATGCTCCCTCTCCTCTCCAGAAAAATCTTGAAGTCTCTCAATTTGAATCTTCTGGTCAAGATCACCACATGCTACCATCACAGATTTCGGGCTCTGAAAGTCGCTCGACATTAGCGAATTCATCATCAGACCAGTCAAATCCTTTTTCTGTTGATTCTCCTGGAAAATCCATTACTAGTTCTCTATCAGGTAACATAAATAATTCTAGTTTTCAAGTAGCCAGGCCTGGGTCATCTTTAGTATGTGTGCAATAGACTCTTCCAATTGCCCCTTCTAATGATTTGTCCTCTCCACTCTCTCATGAAACCATAGGTCTCCTTGCATTTTCCCAAAAGAAGGAAGAACAGCCACTTTTTCCAACTGCACTGCCTTCCTCTTCACTAGCAGGTATTGGCTCAGAACAGACGTCAACTGCAGCAGTTACTTCCACCTCTAATCCTTTTTCTAGTCTTTTAAGCTCACTGGTTGCAAAAGGCTTGATATCTTCTTCAAAGTCTGATCCGGTGTTGCCTGCCTTACGTAAACCCGATCAACCTGTGAACAGACTTCCTTTGACTGCAAGTACAAGTTCAGCTCCAGTTTCTTCTGTTCCAGTTACCATGCCAGATCCTATTGTGTCTGTTAAGGAAGAGCCATCTTCATCAGAGCCTACTCTTAAGGCTTCTGACAGCTCGACCCTCTCTACAGGAACGATAAAACATCTTATTGGTTTTGAGTTCAAACCAGATATAGTGCGCAAGTTCCATTCAGATGTGATAAGTGATCTTCTTTCCAACTTTCCTCATCTATGCAGCATATGTGGTCTGAAACTCAAATCTCAAGAACAACTTGAGAGACACATGGAATGGCATGCATCAAGGGTTCCTGAGAACGATCCTTTGAGCAAGATTTCAAGGAGTTGGTACACAAATGTAATTGACTGGGTTTCAGGAGTTGGTAACATTCATCTTGAAAATAGTTCTTTGGACATTGGAGGTTCTGCCGATTTACTTGAAAGTAGTGAGCCATTGGTCCCTGCAGATGAGAGTCAATGCGCATGTATTTTGTGTGGCGAGTTGTTTGAAGACTTCTACGATCAAGAAAGTGGTGAATGGATGTTTAAAGGAGCACTTTACTTGACCATCCCACCCATAAATGAAAGACAAGGGCCTGAAAGTGGTACTTCTATTCGTAGTCCTATTGTCCATTCTGATTGCATATCAGAAGACACTATTAATGACATGGGACTGGATTCTGACACCAAACTGGTGAGTAATTATTATCTTTCTTATCATGTTCTAAACTTTTAGAATTCTAGTGGAATCCATAACTTTCCTTTTTGTAATAGTTTCATGAGGCTTGGTAGTTTTGCTTATGAAATCTGAAATTTCTTTAACCTCAGAATTCAGATCCAAGTACATCATTCACAGAAGCTGAACCAAACAAATTGAAATTGAAGTTGATCTATGGGATATCATAGTTTTTACGTGAACAACTTTTCATCCTGGAAATATTGTTATCTTAGACGAGCTTAGGTTTATGGCTAAAACCAAATTATGTTGTATGTTAGAATAACAGAGTTGGATCGCTTTTGAGACTTGTTTCTTGGGGTTGGGGGCATGAAAATGACCAAAGGTTGTATTTTATGTGGGCTGCAGAAGTTTGATTACAAATGGAGTTACTATGGAGATATCGATTGCTCAATTAACTTGTTATTATGTGAACTCAAGTAGATTTGGTTGTTGGCATTGAACTTCGAAGTGATAACACTAGTTACATGGCTTGCAAATTAGTTTTACGTGGAAAGTCTTACAATAGGAAAAAGGCACCATTTGTGTTTAGTGGAACCTTTTTACTGGACTGATTTATATTTCTAAATATTTTTGGCACAAGTTTTGCCAATATCCTACATCTAGCAATTTTAATTTGTATTTATGATTAATAATCTTGGCTCCATTTGTAGGAAAAGAATGTGTTGCATCTCAAGGAGGGAGTTTAGATTCACCCACAATCAATGCCTGTAGCTGCGAGCATGGAAATTTTGCATTTACATTCAGCTTGCAAGTATCATAGCTCATGGCTATGCGCCTTGTACGCTATTGCCTCTCGTTCGATATTGAAGCTCCTTGAGCTTGCTTTCTTTGTTCCACCACACGAAGGAGGAAATTATAGAGATGATTTTGGATGGTTGTTTTGACCGTTTTAATCTCTATATCAGTAGCATCAGTCTTGAGCTCCAAAAAAATGATTCCAGAGGCAGTCATTGAAGTGGGTATTGCCCTGAATTGCTTTAATTACATTTTATCTTGCACCCTTTTTTAGGGTTTGGATTGGTGGTTGAAGGTATCTTGCCTGCATGATTTACAGTATCATGTTCCAGATCTCCTATAGGATGATGCCAAATGCTAATTAGTCTTCACGGAAGATTCCATGATGCACCATATCCTTCAACAGGTGAGTGGTGAGATGAAGCTGGTCTGTCTGTGTCTTGCTACAGGTAAAATGAAATCCTTATTTTTGTAGTTAATTTGCCCTTGATGCTTGTACAATTTACACAATGCCCTCTTTTTCAGAAAGAAAAATTTTCCTATTTCTCTACTTGTGTACTTGCTCCATGGACTTTGCCAATGTCAGTATTTTTTTTTTTGTCATAAATAAGATTTTATGGTGAGCACATTCAATCAGATTGAATCGATCAGTTGTGTTGCCAACGAGCCATTCTGTATGTTTGGTAAATCAATGTATGAAACACTTGCTCTCTCATTTTGCATCTGTCAAACTGCTCTGAATTTTGCTGTCTTTGGGGAGCGATAGGCAAGAATCTTAATGTCCTAATATAATATTTGATCTTGGCAATTTAGACAGGATAATGACACACATCAAAATAAAAAAAGGTCGGAACATAAGTTATTTTGCACTATAAAATGCAAATTTGTCTACTTGGAATTCATATTATGCTTTCATTTGGACAAAACATTTCATTTGAATTGAACATCTAAGTTAATAATCACTATATTTCTTGCGACTTTTGAGGCCTATATGGCCTTTTAACCGTCAATTACCCCATAATCAACCGGAAATAGTGACCATAATCCACTCATATTCCAATCAGCCAAAAAAATGTCTGATTTTGGATTTGTATAGTTTCTGGTTCTTTTTGTTGCGTGTAGAATGATTAATACATAAAATTTCATTTTTTTATAATTTTTGTTGGGCCTCACCTTTTTCGTTTATTTTTTATGGGTATTCTAAACATAACTCAACTTTTTTTCCCTACAATTCCTAAAATATGATATTCCAATTTTATATCATCCAGCTCGTAAAATTAAAATAAAGTTATCTATTTTTTTTTCCTAACTCTTCTTGTCACAAACTTCATCTGGCCACAAATTTCCAATTTCTCCGAAGTCATTTTGAGATGCATCAAACAATCGTGCTGCAATGATCATCGCAACAAGGAAAAGAAAATCAAGAAAAAGTGAAAAAATTCATTTCATTTGTTCAAGAGAATATAACTGAATTATGTCATCAATCCCTGATGATCCTAACAATACCGTATCACAATAACAAAAACCACCTCCAACAATCGCCAGAGAACTGGAGAGTGGGACCGCAGGCCATGGTGTAGTCTCCGAGAGGTGGAAGACGCAAGATCTCCTTAAAAAAGGGTTGGTATTGCGTGCATCTGGATTCCTTGCTCTTTCTTGGCCTTCGTCATCATGGCCAACAACAAACATGGCGATTGGAGAGGAATACAGGTCATCTCAAAAACCATGATCAAGTTAATACAATTTTAAAAAATTAAAGATGTAATTAAAAAAAAAAATTAAAGATGTAACTCTCCCAGCAAATAACATGAAAAAATAATGGAATAAACGAACCGAGCCTAAACGAACTTTTTACATTTTGAATACATTTAAAATATTTATTATTATTTTTTAAAAAAAAATTATTTATTCCAAAATTAATATCATACTCTTACTTAAATTCAAAATTTTCTCATTACAAGAAAGATTTATCACTATTGTTATTTTTAAGTCATGAAAATAACACTTTTATAAAATTAATTATTTTATATTTCTTACTAATTTTAGCTAACGAGCTTACGAGTCGAATACTATGATATTCAAGTTTGATTTATTTCATAAATGAACTTTATTAAATGCGCTCGAACAAACTTTTATGAAATCAAGATCTAATTAAGTAGGTCAATAGACGGTTTAGTTCCAGATCTAATTAAGTAGGTCTAGACAGTTTAGTTCCCTCTCTTTCTACATGGATGACACCACTCTTTCTCATCAACGCTAATTGATTCCTTATCATACTTCAATATATACATATATATTAAAGCAGGGAGCGGATCCAGTGAGAAAACTCTTAACGTGAGAAAGTGAGAAAGATGTTTGATTGCATTTACGACATTGCTTGATTGTATTCATGTTGTTGCTTGATTGCAATATTGCTTGATTGTGCTTTAGTTGTTGCTTGATTATTTTGTTGCTTAATTGTGTTTTAGTTGTTGCTTGATTCAATATCAACCATTGATTTTCTTAGATCTGATGGACACGATTCATTCTTTTTTCTCACAGGGGATTTTTTTTTTACATGATCCCTCCTCTATTCAAGCATACAAAATATTCCATTAGAGATGTTGGAATTCTATAAAGAAACAAATGATATTATTAACATAGTATATATACTTGGATGCCATAAATAACTTTTTTACCCCTAAAAAAGATTAAAAAGTCGGAAAATGGAAATATTTCAAGCCTAACAAAATTTACAAAGAGGAACGAGTTTGTTGGAGGGTTCGTGAATGGTGATTGAAACAACATCGGTCTATATATATAGTATTTCATACTCCTTCTCTCTCCGCTCACACAATCCTCTCAATCTCAACCTTTTTCCTTAGATTCAAACGCCGTAATCATGTCTTGCTACAGGGGGAAGTACGCCGGTATGTATATATACTTTCTGTTTCTGTTTTCGGAAGTAAGATCGCCGCTCTGTTTGATCTATGATTCAGATCTGGAATTTCCTTATCGATCTTAGTTTATGATGTCGTGTGATTAAATCTGCTCGGATTGAAGGATTTCAGATGCGCGTATATATGATTTTTGTCATTGTTGCGATTAGCATGGCAAATCACCATTTTCCCCCCTTTCTGTGCACGCGTTTTTACTGATACATCTGTTTGTAAAATGTATGTATGCATGTATACATACGCACGTACATATGCTTAATGCTTCAGCATCTTCGTTGTTCGCTTACTTTTCTTCCATTTGCATTTGTTTGTTTTGTTCTATTAATTTTTTATCCGATGCTGTAGTGTAAACGAGTTAACGTGTTGTGATCCTTTTTTCTTGTTTGGTTTTGGGTTGCTCTCATCTTTTAAGAGATTACAATTGTTCTATTTTTCAATGAGATGAAGCTGTATTGTGTTGGGAATTCATGCCCTATGGTTTATGTCCTTATTATTCGTGATTTGGCATAATTAAATGCGAAATTGAAGAGGGGCATGTTCCTGTTTTGTTTTGTGTGATATGATATGATGATGCAGATGAGCTGATGAAGAATGCTGCATACATCGGTAGTCCCGGAAAGGGTATCCTGGCTGCAGATGAGTCCACCGGCACAATTGGGAAGCGTTTCGACAGCATCAAAGTGGAGAACAATGAATCCAACAGAAGGGCCTACCGCGAGCTCCTCTTCACCACTCCCGGTGTCCTTCAATTCCTCAGCGGAGTCATCCTCTTCGAAGAAACTCTCTACCAGAAAACTTCTGCTGGTAAATCTAACTTTCCCATGCTTTTATAAATTATTATAATCCAATCTTCTCAATTGTGGGGACTTGTTGCAGGCAAGCCCTTCGTCGACATCATGAAAGAAGGGGGCGTTCTCCCCGGCATCAAGGTCGACAAGGGCACCGTCGAGCTCGCCGGCACCAACGGCGAGACCACCACCCAAGGCCTCGACGACCTCGGCAAGCGCTGCGCCGAGTACTACAAGGCCGGCGCCCGCTTCGCCAAGTGGCGAGCCGTCCTCAAAATCGGCGCCAACGAGCCGTCCCAGCTGGCCATCGCCGAGAACGCCAACGGCCTAGCCCGCTACGCCATCATCTGCCAGGAAAACGGCCTGGTCCCGATCGTGGAGCCGGAGATCCTAGTGGACGGGCCCCACGACATCGACAAGTGCGCCGCCGTGACGGAGCGCGTCCTGGCCGCCTGCTACAAGGCCCTCAACGACCACCACGTCCTCCTAGAGGGAACTCTGCTGAAGCCCAACATGGTCACCCCTGGTTCCGACGCCAAGAAGGCCTCTCCCGATGTCATCGCCGAGTACACCATCCGCGCACTGCAGCGCACCATGCCGCCGGCGGTTCCCGCGGTGGTGTTTCTGTCGGGGGGGCAGAGTGAGGAGGAGGCAACAGTGAATCTAAATGCCATGAACAAAATGAAGACGAAGAAGCCATGGAGCTTGACCTTCTCGTATGGGCGTGCTCTGCAGCAGAGCACGCTGAAGGCGTGGGTCGGGAAGAGCGACAACTTGAAGAAGGCTCAAGAAATCTTCCATGGAAGGTGCAAAGCCAACTCTGAAGCTACGCTTGGGACTTACCAAGGCGGTGCTGCTTCCAGTGAGGGTGCCTCTGAGAGCCTTCACGTCAAAGACTACAAGTACTAAATTAATTCCTTCTCCACTCTCTCATATTTTTTCTCATAATAATAAATCGAAATTAAAAAAAAAAAAAAAAAAACTTCCAAATTGGGATTATGTGAAGTGTGTGTTATAGGAAAGGGGCGACAGGGATGTCAGTAAAGAGTCAAATCAAACCACAAGAGTGTTTAATGTTGGAAGTTTTTCCTCTGTCACTCACTCACCACTCATCACTCCTGCTTCTCCAATTTTAACCACTCATTGAGAAATGAAAAGATTATTCATCAAAAAGCGCTAATGACTCACTGACAACTTCTCCGCACCTTTTTGCCTTTCCTTTGTATTTACCCTTCTGCTATTTCGTATTTTCAGCAAAAAGCATCTTTTATTTTTGGTGTAAGCATTCTCCAAACATGCTTTTGGATTACATTCTTTATTTTTTAAATTATGATTCATATTTCTTTTGTTGTACGTAGTGTAATTATGCACAAGTAATAAGTTTGTAATGAATTCAGACAGTCATTTGGTTTGGTTTTTAGATTCTGATCATATGAATTATTCACTCAACACATATATACACAATCACACAATTTTACATTCATGGAAAACAATAAACAATTTGGGTTGATACAAAAATGAGTATTTTATTGATATTGATATCATTCAATAGATCTTAACCTACATTCTTTTGTGTGAAACTGTGATTTGATAAAATATGTTTCATCTACAAATACCAAATAAGTTTGATACACCGACATTTACTCTTCAATTTTCCTTGTATCTTTTTGGCAAGATATAAATAGTAGTACTATTCTATTACCATTAAAATGTCACAACCTTTCTCATGAATATCTAGTGATTAGTATACAATATATATACCAGTTATAATCATATAGCCATTTGGAAGAGCCAAAAATGCCATGTATTATCAAATGATACAGACAATTTAATAAGATCTTAAATCTGATTGGTCACATAATTCTACCAACCCAGAAGGATTTGTACACACACATAAACAAACAAACAAAAGCCAGCAGAATGGATCACAAAGTTATTGCATAGGGTTACAAGTTACAAGTACTTGAAGCAAAGCTAAAGGTGCATGAATTCACAATCTTTGATACTTAAAGAAAGCCTCATTCATGGGGTCGTCGTTTCCATGGGCATTCAGCCTCACTGCATCTGAAATGGGATAACTATACGTACAGCTGCTCTTGGAATGATCCTTTCTTTTCTTGGTGCATTCGATCAGATAGTCGTTGATGATTTGATCCCATTTCTTTCTACACATCACACTGCTGCACCCCATTTTCATCGCAATCTCGTCCCACACCGCTTCTTCTGAGATCCCATTTTCTTGGAACCTCATTTCCATCCCACTCCTCAGCTGAATCAGTCTCCAAACCTCGCTCTCCGCCCACACATCCTCCGCCTTCGCCCCGTCGTCGAGCGGGGGCTGTTGTACTTGTAGTTCCCTGCCCGCCAGTTTGTTGAATGCGTCCATGAGAGCAACGTCCCGGGCTTCGATCCACGCCCTCTCGCTAGCCCACATCTCGTGCTCTCTCTCTATCCTCGCCGCGTCTTGTTTCCGCCATTGCTCCTCTCTCATCACCCTCTCTCGCTCCTTGCTCTCGATCACCCTCGTCATCCTCTCCATCCACGCCTCCTGCTTCTCCATCATGCTCTTCATCTGCGCGTCTATGGACTCCTCGATCTTGGCTTTCAAGCTCCTCTTGCCCCTCCGTTTCTTCTCTTGATTGTCGCTGCAATACGATGAGGTGGTGTCGTAGTCGCAGGAATCTGGGGCGCTGACGAGGCTGGTGTCGGATATCTTGCAGGCTTCTTGGTGAGTGGTCAATGAGTTTGGGAAAGTGCCGCCATGAAAATGAGCTGAAGTGCTTGCTTCCCCGTAGAGGGCTTCGAGCTGTCTGAAGAATCTGTAGTGCTTGCCATCTTGCCTGCCAGCTTTGCCTTCCTTGGTCTTCTTGTAATACTTGTACAGATTCTCGAACTTCTCTCTGCACTTCTTGCCGCTCCTCTGATACCCATTTTCTTCCGACATGATCCTGAGAAAAACAAACAAATCATCCGATTTCAGTCCAACCCTAGCTTCTTAATTCAACTGTCATGTGATAATGATGTTCTTTGACACACTACTGTTTCTGAGGATTAAATCCATTTGGAATATGACTGCTCGAAAGTTCAACAGACAGATCCCGAATTCCCAGGAATTCTTACATCAAAAACATCTCATTGTCATCAGAAAAAAAAGAAAAAGAAACTTGTTTACAACAACACAAGTTACAAGATTATAAATTTGGCTTTAGTTGAAGCACAAATAAAGAGTGGTAATTTTTTCAATTATCTTTTTGAATTTTTAATTAGTTTATCTTATGGAAGTGATGATGAGATTGCAAAATTGAAGTTAAGCTAGAAAGATTAATTAAGACATGGAATCAAAGAATTTCCGAGGGCGAGGTGAGCAATTAGGGCAAGCGTTGTAAGAAAAAAGCATATGATAATTAAATTAAATGAACACACCTTGAGACCTCATCCCACAAGGGGCCTTTCTGATTGGCCTCCTTGAACTTAGGATCAAGTCTCGATCTGATCTCAAGAAGGGTGAGCGTTTCTTGCCTCGGCCACCGTCCCGCTCCACCGTCGCCGCCGACGGCTATCCCGGGAGGCTCCGACGCAAAACCAGACAAGCCCACAGCTGGTGCAGCATGTGAAGGAGCGGAATCTGAGCGAAACATGAGCATATCGTAGGGGTGGGGACCACGGTGGCAGGACAGCAAGTCCGGCGGCTGAGAGATTGCCGGAAATAAAGGACGGCCGTCTATGTACTGCCTTAGATCTGCCATACCGTATTGATCTTCCATGTACGTACCAAGAAAACAAATTGAACAGCAGGGGTTTGTAGAGAGAGATGGAGTTTGGAAAAGAAGGTATAGATAGGGGTGGGGGAGGGGGGACAGCGGTGGAAGGAGCGGCAGACCCGGATCGTGTTCTTACAGCTGAAAACGTTTTCAAGTCATGTAGAGAGAGGCCCCATCTCTCTCTCCTCTCTCATCTATATTGTGAATTTGGAATAGGGTTTGTTTATACCCTTCAAAAAAAAGAAAAGAAAAAAGAAAAGAAAAAAAGGAAATAGGGTTTGTATAGAGTATTGAAGACGTACAAGATAAAAGAAATAAGTGGGGAGACACCAATAAAGGGTAGGCAAATGTCAAAAGGTAATTACAGGTAAAATGGTGCACACCCCATCTTGCTTCACCTTCCACAGTGAACAACACAATGCTTGGATTATTCACCCCTCTCTCTCTCTCTCTCTATGAATGAATGAGAGGCTCTCCACAGTAGAGAGAGAGCAACCCGTATGCACATACTCATTGTTAATTTCTCTCTCACATACTGACTGACACACAGGCAGGAGGAGTGTGTACTTGGAAGAAAACTCAGCATTTGAATTAGATACAGATACACACATACAGAGAGAGAGAGAGACGTGTTTGTGTGTGTAAAAGATGTTGTCTCTTGTTCGTAAATGAAACTCTGCAAGCAGGCATTTTAGCATCATGAGTGATGAGAGAATGATGCTTCTAAATTCTTAAGCAGCAGTAGCACTCAATAATAGGGATATCATCTCTTTCTTTTCTTTAATTTTATCAATATTTCCTCTGCTCTGCAATTCCTCATTAATTCTTTCTCTTCTAAATTCACCACATTTCACTGTTGCTTTTCCCTTTAGTAACTCTTCATTTTTACTCTTCGCTCTTCCAAACGGGGCTCGAGGCTAGCTCATCCCATTACCCTCCCCCCCACCCCTCTCCCTCTCCCCTCTCCCATTTCAGGAATACAAACTGGAGTTTAGTGAGAGAAATGATTTGTTTTGGATTGGAGATGTTTAAATTCTTTGTAAATTAAGAAATTCTTCAATCTGAGATTGTGTTTGCGGGTAGGTAGCAGTGGTGTTTAAGGGCAACAAGATTCACTTTTATTGGATTTATAAACTATATGTATTGGTTTCCGTACGAGATTATTTATTTGTTTAAATATCCTCAGCCTGTCAAATATAGGGAGAATAGATTCGATATTAAAATGAATTTAAATGATGTTGAATATCGTTATTACATTCTAAATATAATATATAATAAAAATAAACGTAATATTGCACATTTTTTAAAACTTGAAATGGGTCCATATACATAATACAAAAAAAAAAATATAATATACTTGAATTTCGAAGCTTATATTAACAAAAAAAAATATGAAATAGAACAAAAAAATGTATTCTTTTATATTTAATATGAAAGATATTTTAACGTGGTATATTTGATATGCATTTATAAACATCCTTCCAACTTAAATAGTTATTCAAATTTAGGAATAAAAATGCAATTATATGGGATTTAAATTTCTTTTATTATTATTATTATTAATATATATATATATATATATATATAAAAAGAAATGATATGCTGCCCACCTTATGGTGAGCTTCTGTGAGCTACAACATATATTTTTATTTTTTTTTAATAAAATTTTATTTTGTTAATCATTTATTTTTTATAATTTTAATTTATTATAGTTTTAATTAATTTTATAAATTCAACCGTAGGGTTCATACACCCAATTAGGGTATATTATATTCTTGTAGCTCACGAAAGCTCACCATAAGGTGGGCAGCATATCATTTCTCTCTCTCTCTCTCT